>WBNO01015469.1:193-44166 GCA_013400575.1 Peucedramus taeniatus | reverse complement strand
TCCTACATTTTTGCATATATAAATAATTTTGCTGGGAAAAATGCATTAAATTTTAGAACTGTCTAATATTTTATCTTTTTTCTGAATTTTACTTTTCTGTGTGAATCCTGGTGAACAGAAGAAAAATATCTGGTTACATTAGTATTGTATTGTCTTTTTTTTTCTATTATTTAATGTATTATAATAATTTAATGCAACAGGAAAAACAGATGAGTTCACAACATTTCAACTGAATTACTGTAAAGCTACAAATCCTACATCACCTCAGAGTAAATATTAAATCTAATTGTTGCTGCTAGGTACTGGTATTCATTTTATTACAATGATCTTTCTCTTACTTCTTAAGCTGCTATTCAAGTGCTCCACTTGCATGTTGCTTGATGGTGGAGGAGCACAAAATGAAAGGATGATTTGGACGCTGCAAGAGTCAGTTTCAGCAAATACAGTGGTTTTTTTTTACTTTAGGAGCACAAAACTGTTGCAAGTCTCTGATGTAGAGGGTCGAATTAGAATCTTTTATGAAATTCAAGGTACTGTAAAGATATTTGAGTAAATTGAAAGGAAGGAAAGGGAAATGCAGTTATACCTGAAAAAAATATACCTGCTGGTTTAGTCAGTGCTTAAAAAGAGGGCTTCTTTGCTCTTATTGTTTTCTATTGCCATGGGATGTAGACAACCCTTTTAATACAATTTCACATATGATGCTTTTTAAATTTCCATGACTTTAATTTAAAAATTTATCATACTGCATAACTATCAGAATGAAACTGAGAATCCATTTCATATTAAAGGAACTGTCACACTGATATCAACTACAGAGAAGTGAAAGCCAGTGCTCCAAGGACTACATTGCAGCACCCACCACAGAGTACCTACAGCACAGAACAAAACCTGTGTGATACCCTTACTAATGGCTTTCCAGACTGCTTTCTGCTTTCTATTAATTTATCATAAATAAATTGAGTCTGGAGCCACATCAGAGAAAGTTTTCTGCCTCTACATATGAGATTAATTTCATATGGAGAGCTAAAAATTGGCATGCGAGGTTTGTAGAAAGTAATTCAAAACATTTCCGAAAGAAATTATGAAACTTTGGTGAAGTGTGTTACATTGGGAGTTAGCTAGATGGTGCTAAAAGCTACTTGTGTATTGCTTAGGCTAATGTGACCAAAGGCAACAATATTTTAGGCCACAGGTGAGGATAAATGAGATTATTTTATCTGACTGGCATTTTGATGGTTGACCTTGGTGGGAGGAGTAGGATTACTTAAGTAAAACAAAATACCTCCAGTGTTTGAGACAGTGGAAAAATACAGCACTAAAGGAAACTGTTCTTTGCACAGATATTGTCAGCTGAGCAGTGAAAGACCTGTACATCTTTTGAGATTTAAGAGGAGATGTCTAAAATGATAGCCATGAGGAGATAACTGCTTTCATTATGTCTTAATTGCATAAATCTAATTTTAGTACTTAGGCATATAAGTTCATTTTCATTTTCAATTTTATATCAAAAAGAGATGTAGAGAGAATAATCAAATTATCAAAAAAATCCTCCTGGCAGTCAAAGCCAGTGTGTTTTTCATATAAATGACGAGTGACCCAAAATAAGGAAAGATTGTTCAAAAAATTTGGTAGTATAAAGTTTCTTCAGGTCAAATAAAAGTACATAGATGATAAAAATCAAAGGAAAATTAAATATAAAATAGCTATTATATTAAAATAAACCAAATAATAAATTAACCCTCAAAACAACAACAAAAGAAGATTCTCCCTGTCTTTTAGTAATTCACACTGCTGTCATATTATAGCCACATATTTACATGCACAAGATTATTGATGCAAAAACACATTTTGAATAACAAGTACTAGACCTGTTGTGGTATAATCTTATCCCAGTCAGAGTCTTCTTCTTTGCAAAGAGCTTGCCTCAGCTACAGGTTCTTTTGCAGAACTCTGTTTCTAACCAGAACTATTACTGGTGTTGGCAGCAGTCAGTATATGTTGTGCTTGTGTTATCACTTAGATATTCTGCTCAAGATTCTTTAGTCTTAAACTAGTCAGACTTCTCATGCAGAACAGAGTAAAAATCAATCAGTAGTACACTAAGTAGTGTACTTCAGTTGGAAATTTTCTGCCCTAGTGTCTTTCAGCAGAAAAAAATATAATTATGATAGGGAAAATTATGCATGAAATCTACGTGATAGAAGAAAATGGAAGTGCGAACTAGGAAAAATTGAAACAGCTTAGACAGAGATAATTCATTTCCAGCTTCTTCTCTCCCTCAGAAGAAAGAGATTATTTGGTTCAAACCAAAATGTTCACTTGGCATGGTCCTGATTATAAGAGAAGTTTGGATTAGATCTACTCTAAGCCCTATTCTCAGAAGCTGCCACAGTCTTTCATATGCAGAGAGTTCAGCTGTTTCTTCTGGGAGAATAAGTAGAAGACAGTGGAGCAGGCCACATCTTGTTGACAGCTGCATTATTTCTTGGTAATGGATCATCAAAAAAAGACTTACAAGAAAGAATTTTGTCCATTTGGATAGTATTTCTTGCTCAAAATTTCACACCCAGTTTTCAGCATGGAAAAGATGATTGTCTTGGTGTGTGTAATTCGGTTATAGTCACACAGCACAGTTTTCTGATCACCAATTATATTATGTTGGTTTAGGCATAATTTAAATTAATGTTTTCTCCTCACTATACCTTTTCTCTTATGCCAGAAAATATTATATAAATAAATATTCTGCAACAAAATCCAGCATATCAAATTTTATAATTTTTTTTCTTTAAGAGAATGCAGAAATCCAAACCAGTTCTTCTGTTAAGATTTGCTTTAAACAGCTATTTTCAATTCCAAAGTCATCTCTCTCACTCATTCCAAAGTCACTCTCTCTCCTTTGTTTGCTCTTTTTTCTTCTTCCTAGCATTTTTACTTTTCCTCCAAAAACAAAGGAGATAAAAGCTACACTATCCTGTGAAACTGAAAGTATCATACATTCCATTAATTGGATTCCTGGTCAGCTTTTATACATATGCAAACGTGTAGTCCAAAAGAAAAAGCTTTTCATTTAGTAAAATTAGTATTAGGAATAGGTTCTTTAGTTAATTAGGTGTTATATTACCAAAATTCACACATCAATTGATACCAGTAGGATCATTTAGTACCAGTATCTTTGATGTAGATATAATGTAGTTTGGAAATACAGTCTGAATATACTGAGAGCATACATAATGATGTCACAATGGGAACAGGTCTAATATTCATTTGAAGATCAGTAATTTTTGGCTTAATCTTCTGAAAACATACTTTGGGTTTTCAGTGACATTGAGCAAGAAACTACTGGAACAGATTTCAGCAAGATGGTTTCCGGTTTGTTTACAAGGAAATGCTAGTCATGACAAGAAGCTTCACCACTGAATGGGATTATAGCAAGATTTATTTAAACCCTAAGCTCATTCCTTTTGCTCTATTCCTTCAAAGAACAGGTATTGCTTTATTGAAGTTTCCAGAACTTCAGCAGAGACCTCCCACTACTGCAGGTAAATCAGGAATACATGAAAAGATTTCAAGTATCATCACTTACACTATGGAAACTTTTTTCCTACTTTTTAACTTCTTTTTCACAGCATAGAACACATCATCGTGACAATTCCTAGACCGTCACTTTTGCAATTCAAATCATACAAATAAAACTATCTTTGTAGTTATATTTTCCCTTACTAATCAAAAGATGGATAGATATGTTCCTCTCTTTTTTACATTTAGTGTTTCCAGGAAAACAAAAGCATGGGGATTCTTCTCCCCATTCACCACTGAATGAGAATACACAACTCCTTGAAGCAAGAGCATTAGATTGCAGTCTTACACTTTGCAAGAGGAAAAAAATGTATTTTTAACTAGTAAGACGTGAATCCTCAGTCACACAATCTATACTTAATAATGCTGATCAGTCAGAGTGATACTGGACCACCAATTTCAGTCTTTAAAAAAAAAAAATCCATTATGTCCCAGGTAATTTCTAAGCTTCCTCAGTAGAATTTTAAACTACAGTAATTCTCATGCAGTTTAAATAACCTAATCAATATTTGTATTTGTCATGACAACACCCAACCCATGAGCAATTAATTTTATTTTTCTGATCTGGAACACTGACAATGATATCAGCTCCTCTCCATTTCTAGCTGAATGAGTGGTGTTTAACTGCTTAGCTCAGTTAGTAGGTTTAGTCTAGTGCTGGTAACATGTATTTCAGCAGAGGCATTTGTATTTCTCTAGTGGATTGTGCATCTTGCTCTGCTCATGAAATTAGACTGCTGTCAATGCCTGAGAGAATTCATTTAAAGTTGGTTTGATTATGTCTAGACTGAACCACAGCCAGTGAAGCATAAAATGATTTCAGAAAAAGTTTTGACTTAATAGCTTTCTGGTGAAAATGTTTTCACAGTCACTTGGCCATGAACTAATTGCTGTATTAAAAAGGAGTCCCTGTCCTAGACACATCAGGATTGTGAAGCCCATCAATTAATCTGAAACCTGCATACCCATCTGACTGTGTATCAATAGAAGCAAACAGGAGAAAGAACTTCCTATGGTGACCACTGGGGGGGGAGGAAAAAAAAAAGTGAGGGTTCTGGGTTGTAACTGGTTAAACCAGTTGATGCTTGAGAATTGTGAGAATAAAATATGTGGCAAAGAATAGATTGTGTCTGGAGTCCACACTTCAGTTCCTGAAGTCAGCTGATACAAGTGTGAGAACTCCTTTTAAATTTGTCTTTAGGTTTTCTAGAGAAAAAAAAAAACCAAACTTTCAGCAAGCCTTAATCTTACTTGACCTGAACCATCAAGACAATTTGCACATTTGCTTCAAAAATAGCCATCACTTTGGAGTATATGGCAATTTGTTATTTCTATGTGGTAGTTCAGACAATGATGCCAGATGTCTGGGTAACAAAGCACGAGCCTTATGAATGTTTTAAGTGGTAAGAACAGAACGAGGACATTAAAATTTAGCTATACACACATGCTGTGTGTGGCCAAGGAGCTAGAAAGAAACTTCTCTTAGAACAGGTGTTGCACCAGACACTACTGCTGCTCACAGGGTACTAGAACTAAGTTTAGAAATCCCTGCGTTGCAACTGTTTCCAAGAAAAGATTCCTGAGAGAATTGGTTCACTCTCAGTAGCTGAGGTGTTATATAAAGAAAAAAATCACTTTTATCTCAGCAGGGGGATGAAAACTCATCAGAAATTTGATAGTTTCAATGGATGGACAATTTTTCTGAAATTCAGGACACCCCTTTAGGTAACTTTTTAGGTTTTCAGAAACACCTGTTTCTTTCTACAAGAATTAGGCCTCATGGTTTCATGTATCTGTATGAAAAAAAAGAACAAACCAAACCAAATCCAACCAAACTAAAAAGTCCAAAACCAACCAACCAACCAAAACCCTCAAAATCAAACCAACCCCCCGCAAAAAAATACCCGCAAAAAAACCCAAACAAACAAAAAAAACAAAACAAAAAAAAAAAAAAAAAAAAAAAAAAAAAAAAAAAAGGGCTGTAGTCTGAGAATCAACCAAGTTTCAAAATTTCAATTACAATGTCTCTGATTTTAAAACCACCTAATTGAGAAAGCAAAGGGTTATAATGACCATGGGTTTTTTAGCCCTAAAATACTTTGCAGTGTAGGCTGATGAAAATATCTCAACCAGCATGTCAGGACAATGTATAGAAATGTTTTATCAGTTCCAAATTTTGCAGATGCTGAAGAAAAACAAAATAAAAATCTCTGACATTTTTCCTTAAATTCCAGGAGGTAGCTCAATTATCTCATCTTGGAAGAAAGATTTTGCTGCTAATTTTAAGCAGTGGATTATACCTTCTGGAAGAGACACCTATTTATTATTCTCTCAATGTCAGACATAAATCTCAATCAACTTTTTTTAATGAAAACAAAACAAAAACACTGCATTTATTTCCACTTTCGGCTGTTAACCTATTTATTCAGATCATCTCACATGTCCTTGGCCTCATTTTTACAGAACAAAACATTCTGACTCAAAGAGAATACCTTTGAGATATACCTGATGTTATGGAATTAGTTAGAGAAAGGTTGGTGGGTATATACTTGTTCTGTTCTTAGGATGGGGGGATAAGTGCATACTCAAAATTTGCTTCCCAGGTAATTCTGAGCTTTTTCTTTTCTGAAGAAATATTTCTACTATTAAGCTATGGAAACACACCACAAATGAGTGTGACAGGAATGTGTTGAACAGATGAGGAAGATCAGCTCTTTATTTGTATGACTGTGCACATTAAATTTCTCTATTGCGGTAGAAATTTGCCAGAAAGGAACATTATATAAACACCACAGAACACTATAAACAAATAATGAAGTCATTCTATAATTCTTTTGATAAAGGAGAATACTAACTGAGGTGGTGTTAGGGCCCTGAGTATTCTGGTAGGTTGTAACGGTTCTGACCACCTTTTCCTGGGACCCCTTCCCTTTCTCTCCACAGGGGTGAAGAACACTATTGCTGTTCAGTTCAATGTATCCCATCCTGGTCTGAGCTGGGCTGTAGTCATACCTGTGCTCAGATGTCTTTTCTGCTCATGCTGAGATGGTTGGAATTAGCTGAAGGAGACTTCTCACCTTGCCTAGGCTGATGGTTTCTGCACTGTTTTTGGTGCCCTCTTGCTATCACCAGCTTGGTTCCACTCACTCTGCTTGTGCTGCAGCACTACACCATGGCTCAGGCCATCACTGGCTGAACCAGTGCTGACTTCCCTCTTAAAACAGCTCTGTTTCTGCTGCTCCCTTACACATATCTAGATGTCAAGAAATTTTCAGTTTGAGATTGCTGTGTATTTATATTTCATACACCAAGCTGACACAAATAATGGTACCATAATTTAAAACTTGTTCACTTCAGGGATTCCATGGGAGATTATTGCTGAACTGGTGGTGTTTCATTTTGGGGGTTTTATTTTTAACATTTTTTAAAGTAGAATAGAATAGAATAGAATAGAATAGAATAGAATAGAATAGAATAGAATAGAATAATTCAATTGGAAGGGACCCACAATGATGATCTCACCCAGCTGTCTGACCATTCAGGGTTGACCAAAACATATTTTTAAGGGCATTGTCCAAATACCTCTTAGACTTGGACAGTTTTGAGGCATGAACTACCGCTCTAGAAAGTCTGTTCCAGACCATCTTCTGTTGGACCACTTTATTGGTAAAGAAATGCTTCCTAATGTGCAGTCTGAACTTCCTGTGATGTGGCTATGAACCATTTCCATGTGTCCTATCACTGGATACCAAGGAGAAGAGCCCAGCACCTCCCTCTCCGCCTCTGCCTCTCAGGAAGCTGTAGAGAGCAATGAGGTTGTTCCCTACCCTCCTTGTTTCTGAGCAAGACAAACCTAAAATCCCTAGCCACTCTCCAGGGAACATTCTTACCATCCCTGTCACCAGCTTTCTTGACCCCCATCAGGATGCATTCAAGTACCTTAAATATTAAGTAAGAAAAAAGTATAAGACATCTTTTAAGAAAAACACCTATTTGTATTCCTTCTGATCATACTTTCCATGTATTTTCTCTTCGAGTCAATCTATCAAATAAAAAACACCCAAATTTCTTCATGGAGATTGAAAAGCTCTAAAAAGCTGTTGAGTTTCTTTCTCCATATATTTCAATGTTGACCTTTGATGTAATGAGGGTTATAATCTGGTTATATGGCTTTGTACAGGTTTTCCTATTTACCTCCTCAGCTAGGTGCTACATCCAAACCTTTTTGTCTGACAGTAAACTCACTATTTGTATTTAAAAAAAAAGGTCTAGATATTCAGCTATTAAAAAAAATTATCATTCTACTAAGAGAAAGTGGATAATGAACATTTCCTTCAGCTGAAACTGAAGACCTGTGATTCAATATGATAAATATATGTTTACTTAAAACAGCTATAAATTTTATTTTAAAATGACTGCCAGCTGAATTCCTTGAGCATCTACATGCAGTGTCAAGTTAACTGAACTTGCTCAGATACTTTTCCACGATCTTGTGCCAATGTTGCGAGTTTTAAATCAGGTTCTTTTTTTTTCTCTTTTTATTTTTTTCCCCTGTGTGCTTATAGGTTTTTATAATTAGCACTTCTGCAATTCTCTTCTTTTTCTCTTTAATAATTTGTCAGGTCTAGTGGTCTACACGTCAACAACTGGACCTGTTTATTTCCCAGGGAGAGATGGAAAAAAATTAATAGGGGCTGAAAAGATTCTCTTCTCTTCTTTGCCTGAGGCAGATAGATTGTAGTATACATAAAATCTGATTGTGGCAAATTCACAAAAATTATTTGAAATTTGAAAAGCTCCTCCATATTCAAAACAGGGGTATGCACAATTTTTGTAACATACAGGTATTTATATTTACAAGCAAAGATGTTCTTTGGGATGGTTTTCATTCAGTGTATTCTTAAAATATCTAAAGAGTAACCAAGACAAATAGTTAAAGATAGGATTCATTAGCTCCAGATTTTTATTCGGAAAAAACATAGGTGGATTACAGTCCTACTGTTTTCTTATGGATGGGTTTTTTTCCATTTCCTAGAGATAATGAAAATTCTATGGCAATCCAAAGAACTGAAGTAAACTGGGAGAAAAGGCCATCAGTTGCTCAGACACATGCACCACAGAAACTACTTTCTGCCTCTGATATAGTCTTGAGGTCTTCTGAAAGGTTACAGAGAATGTATTGTCGTTGAACTAATTCAATTATCACTGTCTTAAATGCCTCTTACAATTCCATGTGCTGTGCTATAAAGCACACTATACTATCTTTGTTCCAAGGACATACAGTGACTATGATGTTATTTTACTCCCAATGGTATTGGAAACCTTGAATTTTGACTCATGTACCTTATTGTGTCATGTGTAGACAATAGAAGATATCTATTGAAACAGAAACTGTTTCTATACCATGAATATGCATATATAAAAGCATTATAAAAGTTGAGTTTCATATTGAGGGTTCCAGCTACAATAATTTTATGAACTGAAGTTAGAAGAGAAAGAGCTCCTGAAAGACTAACTAATAGACATCACACAAGGTATTTACTTAATAATTTCTGCTCATAGTTAGTTCTGAAATAATGTTCTCCTATCCAGGGAAAATATCCATGATGCACTGTTTGGAATTTTCCTGGAATAACTTTCCTTTTTCCAGAAAAGACATTTTATTTCAAATATGAACCAATAGTGTTAAAAAATAATTAGTATGTTCAAAATGCTCAGTGATTACTATGGAGCTAATACCTCTTATTCAAGAGTGTCCCACCACTATTTTTGTGTCCCACACATTTTTACAGCTATTACCTTCCTCTTTGAAAACAGAGGAAGCTGCTGAAAACTAATAGTTTTCATACTTTTTTTGCTCTACCAAACAAGAGCCTCCTAAAGGGTCCCACCAGCTTCTTTAATAGATTTTTTAGATAGGCACTCCTCATTTTGGCCAAAACCTCACTTTTAATGTCCTTGTGTTACATCTATATAGAACAACACTATAAGAACAAAGTGCTGATTTTTTTATTTAGTCCCTATTCTGAGTGATATACCAGAGTCTCCCTCTTATTCATTAAAAAAAATCCTTTTTAATGTTAGGAGGCAACTTTGATTTAGTAGTTGCCACTACTTCTGTGGCAGTATCTCTACTACCATTTCTCTCTGACAGATTATGGGAAATCATTCCTCCCCTAACATTATGTGGAATCTTGCTAATGAATATGAGCTCATTAAAACAATTTTGTTTTTAGCAAGCCAATTTGAAATCCTCCTCAAAGAACTTTGTATTTTATAAGCCTCCCAAATAACTACCATAATATCAATCCATTTGGATACTCATGATCCAGTTCACTAGTGAAAGTGACTAGTAATAGACAATCCATTTTGGACAAAAAGTATCTTGAAGTGACCTCTGTCCTGGTTTTTTAGATTTTTTTTTAGTATATTTTTCCTCCCAAACTCTAATTGTTCAGGTAATTCAGGCAACAGAATTTGAACTAGACAAAAATAAAACTGGAATATTTTTCATAGAGAAGACAAGCCATACTAATTTTAAAAAATTGCTTTTAATGTCTTCTGTGTCACATGTATTGAATCAAAGTGTCTGCCTGCATTATCATGCTAGTGAAAATATTTTGATATGGCAATCAATACCTGAATGTGAAACATTGGCATTGGAGAGACTAAAAGACAGTATGAAGTTTTAGTAATTTTTATTCTACTATTCTATTAATCTATTTAGAAGTAGTTATTATATTTCTTTATAATTTGAACCTTAAAGTTACTTCCTTTTTCTCCTCTGGGTCTTTCACTCAATACATTGTAGTAAAGTAAATATGCTAAGTGATGTCCCATGACTAATGTATTTGGAACTTAAAGGAAGAGCAAGTGTTCTCCAGAAGCCTCTAAAGCAAACAGAAGGGGAATCTAATGCAAAGTATTTTAATCTTGTAGTGACAAGTATTCTCATTTGGTGATTCATTTTGTAAAGCCTATACTGAGTGGACTGATCAAAACACTGTGAAAGACATCTAAACACATTAAGATTTGAAAGCACAAATAAAATAACAACCACTTGGTTTGTTTTCATTCTTTCTGCTACTTAGGAAAGCAATTAGTACTCTTAATTGGTTTTTTGGGGTTTTTTTGTAAACAGGTAGTGGGTATTTTGTTGGCTAAATACTGTCATCCATAATAATTTTTGAACAATTCCCTACTGGATGAGAGGCCACACAAACTGTATTTTAGAGTACAGTTCAATTTGCTAACATAAGAAATGTCAGAATGCAAAATAGAAATTAGAAGAAGCAAAAAGATGTGACACAACAGAAAAATATACTGGATAATGAGTGGGAAAAATTGTTCAGTTCTAGCTTGCATTCTAACTTTTTTTTTCTCTTTTATAACTCTAAAAAATTTCAAATTAATGATATATCTGAGGTCCCCTTAATCTAGTCTAAATAAACTGCCCCATTATGAAGCTGTCTGTAATATCTCAAAGAATCTTGCTTGTTTGTGGCCCAATATAATAATTTCAGCAGAACAGAACTTATGTGGCAGGTCATCAGGAGCAGCAGAATTTCTTCATAAGCTTGAATCTGGAGTATGGGTCCTTAAAATGTTACCTATTGATATAATTTCCATCAAGTATGAACAGAAGACCATTAAGAAATAGCAGAAAAATGTTTAAGCATCCATAGCATCAAAACATGAATGTTTATAGCAAAGGGAGAGACACTGGGAGACAGCAGCATCATACAATACTTTCTTAAGGCAAAATCTGACACTGTTTACCTATTATTCTCATTTTTAAGGTAAACTCTGTAATCAAAATGTTACATGTGAAATTAGATGTTTTAGATATTTTAATGTCAAGAAGACTTACTTCTTCTTTTTTGATTTTTAACTTAAATTTTGAAATTGTGCAGGAGTTTACTTAATACTGTCTCCTTTACTGAAAGCATACATGCATGCACACATAAGTGCATAATCCACAAAGAATCTATCATAATAGTGAATTCAGAGTGTTGATATTCAGTGACCATACATTTCATTGGCTCTAAAGACAATGACATATGAAGATTATGGCTATGGTCATAGTTAGCTTAGAGACTTTAGCTTGACAGATTCATACTTCCAGTTGCATATGGTTATTGTGAAAAACATAAAATCAAGATCTATTCTTAACTTTTTTTTGTATACAGTTTGGTATTTAGTTATTATATATTTTCATTACAATTTAAATATTATGCACTATTTTCTGTACAATAAAAATTTTAGAATGTCATCACACTATTAACTACTTTTGGAATAAAAAAAGAATTGTAAATCTACTCAATCTGGATGAATGAGTGATCTTTATTTCTACCTAAAAATATATTTTGTTATTTTTAAAGATTAATTTTTAGTAAAGAATTTCTCATGTCATTTATTTAGCTTCTGGCAAGCTTCAATTTATTGATTTCAGCTTTCTATTTAATTAAATGACTCGATGATTATGTCAACATCCATCAACGGACTTCATCAAAACTATTCTGGTTTTCAATGGTGTCTTATTTTGAGCTAATGCTTGAGTTTTTAAATAAGGAAACTAATCAGGTCTCTATAAGAAAAAAAAAAAGCTGTTAGTTGATTCAATAATTACAGCTTTCAAAAGAGAATAAATATCATCCTAAAATGATGCATCCTATTGGTAAGTTATGCTGATGATATCCCTAGAGAAACAGCTGAGAGGTGCCAATCAGATTTGCAAAACATTCTTGTTTACCTGCTCAGCACTGAATATAATGGAAGATGTAAAAATGACAGGCCAAGTTAGGTGTTAGGCAATTATTGCAAATGATAGATCAATAAGAATAAAGTTCTGCTCAGTCTCTACCTTGTGTAGCAAAATGTGCAAGAGGGAGACTCCTTCAAGCTGAAGAGAAATACAAAGCCTTCCTAGCAAAGCAAAAAAAAAAAAACCAAAACCATAATGTTTTAGCTGTGCCATAAGCTCTTGTGAGCTGTTTGTCAACCCTGTAAAGAAGTTTGAGAATGCTCAAGAACTTTTTGATCATCAAAGAAAACTATAAGAATTTTTGAGTTATGTCCTCCTGCATAGTAAAACCATGTTTTAGTGGCAGTAATTGAAAAGAATGCATTTTACCACCTCAGAAATAGTGATTTTCCCTTTTGGCTAAGCACCAACAAAGTTTGGATTGTTCTTGTGTATGTGATGAATCCCTATATCATTTCCTAAATCAGAAGACCATATTTAAAATAAAAAAGGATGAAAAAATTCAAGTAAATAAAATTGACGTGTTAAAATATCCCAAATACATTTGCCTAGATTTTCCCATACATCTAACTTAGATCATAGATTTAATAAAGAAAACCTATTAGCAAAGTGAAAGGCATTAACCTCTTCTGCCATTTTCTGTGACAGATGAAAATACATTTATCAGGAAGCTCTGTCCTCTAAACTCTCATTCTTGATGCTCTTACTTGCAATACACACTCCTTCATTAAACTTTACATCTTTCAGCCATACAGCTCATTCTTGAACTTCAGCAAATCCTTGACATAAATTATCAAAAGGACGACACTGTCTGCATTTGCATCAGTCTTTCAAGAAACTCCTTAACAAGAGGACTTTGACTCCATTTTTAAGCTTTATTCTAGGTTAACTTATGAAAATGCATGAAGGCTATCACCATGAGACAAGTGAAATGCATAAACGTCATAATGACCATTAGTACCAGAATTGATGGGTCTTGATATTTTGTAAGAGAACATACCATTTAAAAAGTTCATATTCTGTACAAGCCCTAGAGAAATATTGGAACAAATAGCAGTATTATATATTGTTCCACAGAAAATCAGCATTGAGTGTTAATCAGAGATATTCAGTATGTTATGTAAAAAAAACAGGAATAAATCTTTTAATTTGACCTCTCTCTGAAGCTATTTTAAAATCATGTCATGCAGTTACAAATACAACAGTGGTATGGCAACCAAACACAGACTATCACATTATTTTTGCAAGTGTGGTGTTTCATTGGGTCATGAGAGATTTAAATAACTAAGGGGTATTTTACAGGCAATGAATTTAAGACCAGGAAAAACATTTGTGGCATATGGTATTTGGATATTTTTCCCTTTGTAAGCCTTGCCTTTCTTGGTGCTGGATGTAGGGATAGTCAGTGTATCGTATTTTGGCATTCAAAGACAATACAATAAAAATAACATAGAAGGAGTTTATTTTGGATGTAACAAAGTATAATTACAAATTTCAAGAGTTCCTAATTTTGAAAAAAAATTAACACAAAAACATATAGAATAAAGAAAAAGCCATTTAACTTCATAACGATCAATAAACTTTTTAGAAGTGTCTTTCTAAAATTTTCCCTTAAAACGTATTTCCCTACATTAAAATGTTTGACTAAACAAAGCAATTAACCTTTCTTTTTTAGAAAGTGTCAGAATTAGTCTCTTATATCCTTTTTCAGACACCTAAAGAAGTAATATAGTTTTCTTTCATGCTGAGTACTCATTAAATAGGAATAGTCAGAATCCAGTAGCAGCTCAGCATGTTGGAAAACATTAAACCACCGGCTAGGAAGGTTTAGGTCCATTTAAGTTACTTCTGCCATTCAGCTTTACGTAAGAAAATAAAAACAAAAACACATAGGATACTAGATGAGGCTTCTCTTCGCCGCCACGAGGCAGGAATCCGGCTAGCTTGCCCCTTTGTGGCGGTGGGAGCCACACGAGAGGCTGCCCCAAAACCTCCCCTGAGGCTGCGGTGTGGGTCAGGGCAGCTGCGTGGGTTCAGCTGCAGAGAAAAGCCACCAGAGTCCCGAGATAAAGAAAGCCAGGAGCCGGGCACTCCATCAAGGTATTCCAAAGAGTTTTAATCTCCTTGAAGGGACAAGACGAACTGGACCACACACAAGGCTCAGCAAGAGCTGATCAAACCTCTGACTCGGGGAGGTGGGTACATAGGGATGACGATATGTTTAACTGAACCAATAGGGAAAACATAGGGTGGGAGAAAATTCACATAACAAGTCATACACAGGGGATAAGGAGACTGACACAGAGACTTCGAGAACAAGCTGGGCAGGGAAAACTTAATCGACATAAAGGGGGGCAGGACAACTGGGAATGACTTAGCAGAAACGGGGGGAAGGGAGGGGAGGAACAGGCTGATGAGCACCCTAAGTGGAGGAAAAACCTGGACAAAAACCACTATAAGGGCAAGGGACAGGGGTAACATGGGGCAAACCATTTTCTCCACTTGTATAACTTTACAACCCTCTCAAAATATAACAGCGAAAGAGTCAGGCAAAATCAAACAAAACACACACCACTACAACTAGACTAGGCAGAGAAAAAGTGATCTTGCTTATGAGTTCTATATTTAAAACTTATGACTAGAGAAATATTTATTTATTGATACAGTGATTATAAAATGGATCCAGAATCAGTGTTTATGTTTCATTATCAACATGATAGCTATGTAATATTCACACTCTTAGGCCTAAAAATTTCTAAAGGCATATTCTTTCATCAAATAAATGACATGAATGAGTTATGCAGCTCAAAGAGAATAGAGACAGTGCTTTACAGTTGTGTTACAATCAGAACTAGTTGGTTTGAAAATTAGGAAATAGATGAAAATCCATCCCACGCCAGCTTGGTCTATAAAGTGAAGCAAGCACGTCCATATACTAACTGTGAAATTATACATCATATCTTTTCTGTGGGATGAAATAGATGACAATTTTTCAAAAACAAGGTTGAGTGTCAGGAACAAAAAGGAGCCTTTTGAATTTATAACTCAACCCTTATGTCCACTTTTTAAAATTTTCTTTCTTTACAGCAATCTGTGGGACTGTATTTCCAAGTTTTCCCCCGGTTTTATCACATTTATCATGACTGAAATCATGCTGTTCAGAAAGCCATGCTATTCTGCAGAGAATAAGTGATATGTAGTGTGTAGCACAGAAATAATTTCACCAGATTCCTAGAATTATTAAGTATCCAGGGAAGTTTGCACATATAGTGAGAAATTCAACATAGAATTTTTCTGTTGGAAAATAGTAAAAATAATAACTTCTGTTCAGAATGTATCTGTCTTAATGACAGGAGAAGACCAAAGCAATTTGTTTCATTAGCCTATTTGTCTTTCCCTATTTGATGCAATTCTTCTCTCTAGTTTCACAGTTAAACTGCCATTAAAGTTGTCCTACATTATGCAAGGAATCAGTATCTATCAAGGCTAAAAGGAGGGATATGTTGAAACTAGGATAATTATCTGGGATACACAGTTAGTTTTTGCAATTTTGTAACATAATTATATTATTTTTTTTTTGCAGCTGAAATGATATATAAATTCCTATATTGCCACAGAATCAAGTCCTGGAGGATTAAATAAAAAACCAGAATATACAGACACCTCTAATCATCCCATATTTCTTCTTTATTGTTAGCACCATTTTCATGTATCCATGAAAGTTTTAGAAAATGTTAAGAATTTCAATGGAAGGGTTCAAAAGTTGCTGGGTCACAGGTAAAAGGGTCACAGATAATGGGGGAAAAGGAATTACTCTCAAGAATAAAGTGATAAATTCTTGGAAAAAGATAAAATTTTAGAAAAATGTCTGTGTTTGATATTTCTTCTCCATGAATAAGCTCTTTGCTGATGCTAGCAATTTACATTTCCTAGACCTCCTTATCTGTTGCTTAGGCAACTCCTGTGAAATCTGTTAGAGGTCCAGGCTTCCTCCAGTCCACCTGCTGAAATGCCAGGAATCTGGGAGTCTCTATCCATTAGAAATAATAGATCTCGATTTGATAAGGCTTTTTAGAATTTTGGAAGAATTAAGAGGATAATATTTGTGCTGTGAAAGCAATTGGACAGTAATTGGAAGTAAGAATATTAGGAAGACCAAAGAGGGAGATGTAGAAAAAAAACTAGGTAGTAAAGTCTTTAAAGTTGAGGCAAGGGTTTGACTATCTTCTCATCAATGTGAGTGTATACCATGGTAACTATGAAAAGTCAGCAGAGCATGCTAATAAAACCTACAAGGATCAGAGCAGAAGCAGAACCAAGTGTTTTTATGAATATCAATTCCTAATTTGCCTCAGAGAGCTTTTTCAGTTTGTAGACCAGATTGAAATTTTGCCATTATTTACATCCTTTAAATTTATTTATTCCAGCAGCCTTCACTATTGTATTCAACATGTAAGTGTTATTATTGTAACACTCTTTACTGGGAGAAGTATTGCTGGTAGATATTCTCACTATACTAATTTTGCAAAATTATATTTACTCACAATATCTACTTTCACAGCTTACTGATCCAACACATCATCAGGATCATTATTATTATGTTTTTTAAATTTAACTCTTATGCAAAAGCTTAGCATATACTTTTTCTAGGTAGCTAGATGCAGGAATATACTGACATATTACATGGAATGGAATGGAATGGAATGGAATGGAATGGAATAGAATAGAATAGAATAGAATAGAATAGAATAGAATAGAATAGAACAGAACAGCACATTTCTGTTGAAAGGGACCTACAACAATCATACAACTGCCTGATCAATTCAGGGCTGATCAAGTCCACACATGTTGTAAAGACACTGTTAAAATGCCTCTGAAAACATTGACCGGCCTGGGCCATGAACCACCTCTCTAGGAAGCCTCTTCCAGGATGTTTGAACACCCTCTTGGTGAAGAAATGACTTCTAATGTGCAGTCTAAACCTCCCCTGACACAGCTTTGAGCTGTTCCCATGTGCCTCATCACAGACTTACAGGAAGAAATGTTCAACACCTCCCTCTCCCCTTCCTCTCCTCAGGAAGCTGTAGAACAATGAGATCAACTCCTCTTCCTCCCCCAGTGTCCTTTTCTCCAGACTAGATAAACCAAAATTCCTCAGCCACTGCTCACAGGACATGTCTTCCAGCCTTTCAGCAGCTTTGCTATCCTCCTCTGGTTGCATTCAAGGACTTGAACAATCTTAAATTATGATGTCCAGAACTGCACACTGAAGATTAGACTGCACCAGCACTGAATGAAGATAAATGCATAGCTGCTTATGAATAAAAGATAGATTTACACTAACTTTAGCTTGCAAGTTTTTCATGCAGAATCTCCAGCTATCTCAGAAAAGTGAATTGATTTAAGAGACTGCCTTCTCTGTTGTAAAACCTAAAATACTCAATCACTCTTAAATATTTCAGGATCGTATGTAATTGTTTCTTTTTAACTCTAAGTACAGAAACTTACGGAGGTGGGGCATCCTTCATCCTTCCAACATCTTAATCTTTTATGGGGATTTTATTTGCTTCATTTTTTTCTCAAATGTGTGTATCTTATTATTATGTTCTAAAATAGTTGAATATAAAAGGTTCCCCTCAAAATTTGCTTTAACTGTAGACAGTTGGAACTAACCATGGCTATTACTGTATTTCTACTTAGCAACTAAGATGTAAACTGAACTTGAAGAGTAGGGTTACCTACTTTTGCTGGAAGAATGCCTGAGAAGAACAACCAGGAGATGAAAGTCAACTATCTGCCCTACCATGTAGATCTCAAACACATCAAATCTGAAATGGTCTTCCAGTGGCCCCCACTGACTAGTAGAGGTAGAGATGTGTTTCTAGTTGTGCCATTCTCCATCAGTGCCAACTCAGGCAGACAGATATCAAAGTAAATTGTATCTTATTGAAAAAAAAAGGTAAAAATGTCATGCCTGGTGAGAATGAGGAGAGCGACTTGTGTTTCTCTGTAGTGAAAGTTCTATAATGTCAGCTAATGGAGTTTCAAATATGCAAACCTGACTGTCCATAGTGTTGCAACCTATGGCTCAGTTTTATAATGCTCATCTGTCTGTGACCCAAGTCCCAGGTTTATGAAGAAAAATTGACTGATTGGAGAAGAGCAATTAGGGTTAGCACTTCTTTGCCTGATTATTGGCAATCACTGGACAGCACAGACTATCATGCAAGTGAGTATAGTGATTTGTAGACTGTTAGTCTGGCATATCCAAATCATTCACCATACCTGCTAGGTAATAAATACTGAGTCATCAATAGTTGCATGCAGATAAAGCATTACAGGGTTTTTCATACTCCACCAAAATCTGATTGCCTTTACTATTTACTGAAAAATTGGTTTGTATTACATACTTCTATTTCAGGGTCTTTGAAACAGGTGTCAGTTCCCATACTCTCACATGCATTGTTCACATATACCTTGCATGTTCCACAAACCCCCCAAAACTTTGTATGGAAAATAAGTCATAAAAGTCAGTGTTTTAAACTAATGATAGGGAGAAAAAAAAAGACTATCTCAAAAGATAAATCCACACATTATAAAGCACACTTCTGAAAAGGCTTTGTATGATTTAATGTCTTCAGAAGCCCTCTCCATTAACTGACAAAGGACACTAGAAGAAAAGATTAGGAGTAGAGGATTAGAAGTCTAAATGACAACCATCTAACGTGATGCAGGACGATTAACACCCTGGGAGCACTAGACATACTGATGAGTCACAGAATCAGGAAGTTTGTCACCAGCTGTGAATTCTAACACAAGCTATTCTAACAACATAAATGCTGCCTTTTTCCTTCAAGGGAAGTGAGAGAGCACAAGAGCATTTGAATATTGCTGATAATACTGTTAGACTGGGTTCCTCAAAATTATTTTTATTATATTCTAATAAATGGTTCTATAATGAATAAAATTGCCAATAAATAGATATGTGTATATAAAATCCCTCTTTCAAAAACTCACGCATGCATCTGGCTGAATGCAGTTAAGATGAAAGTTCCTGCTCTGTGTTAGTTCTAGCAAAGTTAATAGCACATCAGGAGTTTCTAATTATATAAAACGTAACACAATGTGTGTTTAGAAAAAAAAGTATATCATGCATTTAGCCCATAGTTCTATGATAGATAACAAAATATAATCTAATAGCTTTTCTAAATGAAGACAAAATTTGTAAATTCTAATGAAGTTGCCTGGCTGCTATTATATAACCAGACAGAATTGCAACCCACAAAAAAAAGCTACCATAAGGAGAAAATAATTATCAAAATTATTATGGGAAAATTAATCAGTATAACAGACTGTTCAAAGGAATGCTATTGAATTCTTTAACTTCAGCTGCTCCTTGAAAAGATATCACAGACATACCAACACTATATGTCAAATCTTGAAAGAAAAAAGGATTTTTAAAACTAAGAAAACACAAGCTTGAAAAGCACAGAAGAAATATGTGGTGACTTTTAGCAGAGGGAGACAGAGCAGGTAACAGAGCATGGTCCCATTCAGAGTGGCCACAAATCCCTTCTGAAGCCAAGCAGAGCAGGGCTGTGTGTGCCCATGTCTGTGTTTGCACATTTGCCTGTGTAACCTACTTGGCCTTTGTGAGGTCTGCATGGAACTCATTATTTGCTGCCCTGTTGATATTGGTCTGTAGTGTACAGGTCACTGACAGTTAATTATGTGTCTGACAAATTAATAAACCACTTTAATCTATTTCAATCCATTTTGAATTAAAATAATGCTTAGCTAATTCTGGTAAGACTAGAACACTGAGCTAATCAAGTTTGTCTGCTGTATTCATTACCGGCAAACAGTCAATGACACAAAATATGCATAACCTACATTTCTTGAAGGGATAAGCTACTTAAAGGGATAAAGTTCAGACAGAAGTTATTTAGCTGTTCTTATTTTACAGAAGGTGTTATAATCTGGGGTTTTGGTTTCCTCTCTGGTATGCTGAAGAATCTGCTCAATGCTATAGCAAAATGCTAAGTGAGATTCCATCAGCTAAAACACAATTTCATAAAGGAAAATATTTTTCAAAGTAGTTCTGAATAAAAAATTTATTACATCCTAGCACTTTTTTTGTCTTTATGATGAATTTGAATTAATAAGTTAAAATACATATGTTCTTTGGTATTTGATCACCTCACGTTATCAGATGTTTTTTGAGTTCAATGCAGTACCACTCAACTTTTTTCTAGAAGAGTTTTACAGACACATATGTGTCACACCTGCCACTTATGTATAAAAACAACTTTGGAATATTCTTTAATTTAATTTGTTCAAAGGTTGATCATAACAAGCTGCTCGGTGTCTATATGTATGTAGCTTAGGGTACCTATTTTGCTTCAGGAACAGTACAGTTTTTATCTGGGTATCAGCTATAAATACTTTCACATTTACAATTCATTAACATGCTTCTGCAGTATGATTGTCTCTGAATTTAGGAGCTATAAATTTCCGTGTGCTGGATAACGTTTTCTGTAGGTTAGAAGAAAGAAATTTACTAAATTTTCCATACATACTTAAAATTAATAAGAATTTGGAAATTGGTTACATTTATTGTTTGGTGCCCATTCAGGAATTTATCAACATTTTAATTTTTAATAATTTGATTTGTTTTGAGTTTTGTGGTGGTGTGGGGGCTTTTTTGTTTTCTTTCTTTTGTTTTTTAAGTACACCTTACACCTCTATCTTATATTTCTCAATGATCTCATATATTGCTGAAACAACACAGCAGACCCATTAGATACAGAGCAATAACTCCTCATGTGACATGAAATAAAAATTGATCATGGTAGAATCTATCAAATTTGAAACATATGCCTTGTCCTGATCAAAACCAATCTGTATTTTTCTAATAGTCCAGAAAATACATTGTATGAACAAAGATTTACAGAGGACTAGAAACAGTTTATTCCCTGTGATGGTTATCAACAGGTATAACATCAGTAATTCTTGCTGCTTCATGTACAATTATGATAGCACTTGTTTTGAGAAAATAAAATAATAAAGGTCATAACCACTACACACTAAGTAATATAAGACTCATCTGCTCTACTCTGCTTCTACTATTTTGTTTTAAAGTTTCCTGTCTCAAGTGTGTAAGTATTTGTATAAAGTAACATGGACTGTTTGTCTACAGCACAGAACAGAGCAAACTCGATGCAGTGGCAGCAATGAACACAAGGGGAGAGAGGATCTTGCAGTACCTTGCTCTCTCACTCTCTCACCTCCTGCTCCATTGTTCTGCACACAGGAGAACTCTGGAGACATCTAAGATATTAACACTCTCAGGGCTTGCTTTCTAACCATGAACATATCTGCACGCACTGACTATATACTGTGGGCTACATTTAAAAGTGCTTTAGCATCCATGACAGTTTTCACATGAAAACCATTTAATATGAAAGGATACCTGCCCCATGCCTTGTTCCCACACTGTCCTTGGAAGAACACTATTAGTCCTGGCCCAAAGATGTGCTGAGGATTGTTCTAACATTCAGAGAATGCACAATTTTTAAATTTCAGTATTTTTACCCATGACTTGATATTTATTTTACTAAAATACAGGATTTTTTACAGCTAAAATCCTTGAAATTATGCTGTTGTTTTCCAGCTCCGTAGAAACTCAGGATATTAAAATAAAATGTCAAACTATTTGATTACTCCTATCTGTGCTCCTCTGATGTCTCAAACCAGGGGCTGTTCTTCCTTCTTTCACTGATGGCAGAGTTCCTCATGCTGTGGATTTTCCCATTGCACAGCTTGAAAATGTGCAATGGGAAAATTGCAGGGGGATTTGCAGGAGAAGGGGAATTGTGTTCCTGATGTGGACTCTTGGAATACATTCCATCTTCTCTATTTTTTGCACTTTTCGCAACTTTGTTGCATAAGTAAATCTCTGTTCAAGAACAGTCCTCATTGAGAAATATCTGTATAGATACAAGACTAAAAAAAATGAACTTAATAGTAATGTTAAAAATTTAGAATTTGCCAGCCTAAAATGATTAGTAGTGAAATTTTGGGAAGTCACAAGTTAAGTTTATCTTCGTTTTTGATTGATGCTTGTGTTTTAAAATACCAGCTATCTCTGCTGGTGTCCCCTGCTCTTTTCCATTCACATTAGCCTTCTAGTACACATTCTGTTCAATTGTTTATATTGGTTTTTTTGTTCTTTAGGAGAAAGACAGACCTATATATTAAAAAAAAATGTGCCTGATGTGATTATAATGACAGGATAAATTATACTCTTATAAAGAGTACTCTTACTCTTTATACTCTATAAATTAACTGAGTTAATATTTCCAAAACTCAGTTCAATACCAAAGCATAACTGGCAAGTTGTAAACATCTGTCCACAAACAAAAATTGTTCTCTTTGCGTCATTAAGGGGGTACATGAATGGAGTTCTTTTAATTCATATTTCAAGCATCCTCTTAGCTTCAGAATTTTAAAACCAGCTTTAAAATTAAAATAGTTGTTTATGGCTAAGGTGGTAGCTTACAATTTCAANTTTCTTTTTTTTCTTCTACTTCTAAAGACCTGCGTATTGCTTGTTATGTTGGTGTACTTTTATATTGGAGATTTGTCTGAGCATATTTTTATTGGACTGTGGGGGACAGAAAAGATTCTTTACTTCTTTTCTAGTTTAGATGGTGTTAAAGACATTTGAAGATTATGTGGTTGCCTCATAACTTACAAAGAAATAAGGTCTTAAGGGAATAATTAATCAAAGGAAATGAGATACATAAGGAAAAGGAAAAAATGCTTATGAAGTTGATAATTTTATTTGTTTTAGTGTCTTCTGTTTTAGTTTTGGACTCTGGAAGTGCAGTTCTGTGTTAAAAAGATGGTTAATTAATAAAGCACTGAGCATTATTATTCAAAATAGAGTTGAAATACAATGCATTTTAAGACTATGAGTATTTTGTTAGGCCAGTGCAGGTACATCTTTCCATAAGTTTATCTGTGTGCTATTCTCTTTCCAGTTCTAAAGTGCTACCAAGACATATCGAACAGCAAGAGGAAGGGGAAAAAAAATCCTTATAAAAATAAAGAATTAGATATGATTATCTAGTGAACAATCCAGTTTTAGTGTTTCATTCATTTCAGTAGAGTGAATCTATCAGTTAACTGATATAGCTGCCAAACTGATCTTCAGCTGGAAAGAACAAACATCTGGTTCCCAGCACCAGCAGTGAATCCTAGATTAAATTATAGTCAGTAACAACACAGATATTCAAATTACTTCAGCTGATGATTAGTGAATCCTGTGAGCATTTGATGTTAGCATCTGTGTATCACTAGAGCTGTAGAATACAGACTTTAGATTTAAGTACAATATTTAGGAAGTCATGTCTCAACACAACATTATCACTGCCAATATTTTTGAAAGTAAGACTTATGATATGAAAACACAAATCCCATAATAATCAGAAACTTTTCCTGTAGTATATGTTTTTAACCACTCTCCAGAATTCTGGTAAAAGAGTCTGAGCAAAGATTTCTTTACAAAATCCTTTATTTTCCAATTTGAATTAACGTGTTTGGGTGTTTTCTCAAAAGAAGATGAATACAGAAGAACATTTCGTTAACACTTATTTTATGACTTCAAAAACTCATTGGCAAATTAATTTTTAGTAATTCATTTTCGTTGGTTTTATTTTGTTTTAATTTCTGTAAAAACAAGATATCTTGGTATAAAAGATTAATATATTCTCGAGTTTGTCTTTCTAAATTAGAGAGGTCTGTCTCTCCCTAGAAATTTGGGTAAGTTGGAAATATCCTCTTCTATGAAATGCACTTTGGGTTTTGACCAAGTAGTATTTTGCTTTATGATCTGTAATTTTCAGGGTACTTATCACTTTTGTCTATGTACATTTCCTAAAAAACAAAATAAAAGAGACAAATGCAAGATAAGACCATATAAATGTGGTGGTTTTGAGGATATTTTGTGATTACGTCTATGATTTTGGTTTTGAAGCTTGTCCCTGAGTGAAAAATGTGGAATAGTCAGGATTTACTTGGGATGAGTATTCAAATAATACTTCCATTTACCAAAAAATATAAACAAATATCCAATTTGCTCAGTGTGCCTCTTAAAATTTGCATTGCTAACAACAAGATTGTACTAAAATAATATTAAAATATTTTTAATATTAAAATGTTAGTCTGCATGGCTCTGCATTGTGTTTAAATAAGAAAACAACTCTTAGGGAGTTAACATGGAAATATCTAACATAAAGGTAACTGTACAGTTGATCTATAGTCATGAACATGATGAACCTCCAAGTTCACTTTCTCTTCTTTGCAGTCAAAATATTTCACAGAGCAACTTATTGCTTCTGTGTATAAGCATATGCTGAGAGTCCAGCGCTCATATTTGTCCTTGAAAAGAGATGAAACAGTTATCACTCCATGAAGTCTTCCACTTCCTAAATTTTAAAAGAACTTTTTCACTTCTGTTAAGACCTGAGCTGTGTATGAAAACCCAAGTTTTCAAGTTGAAAACCTAAGAAGGAGTAGAAACATTAAAGGTAGTAAGATTTCTACTTTGTTGGCTATTAAAATGCCCATTCAGAAATGCCCATTAAACTGGATATACAGTTTAAAATATTCTGTAATCTCATCATTTTGTGAATCCTGCACTGATAATTGCAAGTTATCATCTGGCATATGGGATTACTATGGCAGTCCATATGTTTTGTAACAGTTGGTATTCAAATGAAATTTGCAAAGTCAAATAAGAAGGGGGCTGAGGCAACAAAGCCTGATTACTAGCAGCAACAACAAGCTGCTGATTCCAACTCAAAATATTTTCCTTTCAGTTTGTTGGTTTAAACTGAATTGTATTAACCTGTTTTACAACTCCAAAAATGTAATGACAACATGGACTTGTATTTATACAATAAATTTAAGTCCCAATAAGCTCAACTTGAAACACTGCAGATGATGTGAAGGAGGCTATTTATTCTGTTTTGTTAATCTAAGCCATGGCCTTATAAGCTATCTGTGGTATAGACTTGTCAGTATGCCTTCATGGGATCAAAAATATTGCTGTTCTGTATTGTGAATACCACAGTTCTGCAGAAGCACTGGCTCAATTCTAAACTCAAAAATGTGCTGATGCTTCATGCTACTGCATGCTTCAAGTACAAAAGGTCTGTTTCATTTCCATCTCAAGTCGCTCTTTCACTTTCAGCTCTTTTTCTGACGCTTTTCTTCTGTTTGCTCTGTGTTTCTTAAAAGCTACCCTGGAATCCTTCTGACAGATGTTTTTGCTCATTTAAAGCTATTTACCTTACTCTTTAAACTCGAATCACTGTTAATCTTTTGAAGGGGATATCTTGATCATCCCTTCTTCCTGCACTTAGATTTGCATCATAAACTCTTCTCTCTATACATCTACACTAAAAATTTAGTGTGAAGGATATTGGGTTTCTTTTCAACTCCCATTGTGGAGAGGGAGATTTTTTTTCAGGGAGGGCCTTGTTTTTTTCCATTGGAAATTGCCTTGCATTTTTGTGCCTTACAGTGTGCTCTAAAGTGCATCTCTGATATGCTCAAAGCAGTTTTCTTCTTCGTGGTATGAAAATTAAAATTGATTCTCTCTGTGCATGTGCCTAAGACAGGAAACTACTGTGAAATTGATTTCAACAGACACAATGCAAATCAGAGTCCTAGAATGGTAATAAATCACATTTATTGTGATTCAACTTCTATCTATCTATATTTTCACTGTAGCAGCCAGGGTGAACACGCAAACTGGATTCTCTTCAGCGCAAATTTACATGGGAGGTGGTCTCCACAAGCACTCCAACATCTATTGGCTATCTGAGTAGGAGATCAGGCAATACTACAAAATAAAATTTTATCCGTGAATATTCAACTGTTTCACTCCACATATCTGTTCCCCTTGTACCCTTCTGTTTACTAAGACAATATAATTCTATTCTCCCAGATCTTCACCTAAGCAATTGACACTCTAGGGGCCAAATAAACCTCTATTATCTTAGGCAGTTAATGGCATTTGCTGATTCAAAAGTTTCTCTCCATTTCCTTTACAATTGGTAAACAGAGGATGACTCAGGTGCCTGCCTCTACTGAAAGTAAAAGGTGTTTTAATTAAATATGTTCTCAAAAAATCCACTTTGGTTAGATTGCTAAAGTAAGCTGGAATGGACCCAAGCTAGTTAAGGCTTATTTGGGACAATGTGGTAGACAAACAAGAAACACAATTTAAGGGGAGGATTTTTCTTTAGCTGAAGAAACTCTCAAATAATTAAAGACAGTCTTAAGAGGAGGTTTTAAAATGTTGCAAAGCTGTCAAATTCCCTTTTCACAGTCCCTTTTATTTTCTACAATAACACTTACCTGCAATGATAACAGGTTTTCTAATGACAACATGAGTTTCTAACTTTGCGTAAAGCCCTCTACCATGTAAGTTGTGCAAGGTTCTCTGGCTCTAGAGTGAACAACAAAATAACCAAAAAGCCACAAAGGAAACAAGCAAAGAAACAAAAAGTTTCAAGTGGTTGAATGCACAATCAGGTAAAAATTCAGATAGATAATTCAGAATGCAGTACTGAAAACTTCTAATCAAGAGTAAGTTCATGAGGTGTCAGATTTTTTTAGATAGAGAAACTACTAATAATGTATCATTAAAATTGCCCCAGGTGAGCATATATACAAGATAAATATGTGCTCAGGAAGTCAAAACCTAACAAGTATATCCTATTGCCACACTTCTATGTATCAATAAACAAATCTATTACTATTTCAAATAAACTTTTATTTCCTTGCTGCCAAAAATGAATATTTTGACCAGCAGTTCTGCTAGAATTGGAACGAAATCATTGATCCCTAAAAAAACCCCTGTTCTGCAGGAACAAGAAAAAGAATTATACTAACTGGAAACTGGTGTGTATTTATTGCATAAGCATGGGGTGTTGTATTTGGGTTTGGCTACGAATCTAACATTTTTTATTAGCAATCTTCCAGGAGTCTTCCAAGGATTATCTGAGTCTTGTTTTCTAACATATAGGATTGGGATCCTGGTGATGACTTTGGACAAAAGAACCAAAATAGTATAGATATAAATTATATCTTCTCACATCAGAGTAATTGCTTCAGAGAAGCAATTAACAAAGTTTATTGAAGACACTGTGAGTTAAGTTTACAATATTAAACTCATCTTTGGCTTCACAGGATGTTATAAATTGCATCTTTCCCCCAGTCTGTATTCTCTTTGTTTCAAACAAATTCACCACTAGAATTTCACTGTAGTTGGATAAAATTTCAATGCCTTTTATCATATATAACAAGTTCATCCACAACACAACAGCAGTTGTCCTTTAATGGACAGTTAGCAATTAATCCAGGGAGAGGATGTCAGGGGGAAAGTTCATAGTTATGGCATTTGTTTTTCCAAGTAACCAACACGCATAATGAAGACTTGCTTCCCTGGAAATGGCTAAATATCCATTTCCAGATGGAAAATAATAAATGAACTCCTTATTTTGCTTTGCTTGCACATGTTGCTTTGGTTCTTTTATTAAGTTTTCTTGTTTTTGCCCTACCCATTTTCTTTCCCATCATGTTGGGTGTGGGTCAGCAAGCAAATGTCTTGGAGCTTAGCTACTGGCCAGGGTCAATCCACCATGGCACTAGAAATAACGTTAGATACCAGAAAATTGATAAGCCATGGCAGCCCAATTTAAAATTTCTGATACGGCCACATTTAATGAAAGTGATTAATAGACTGTTTACAACAGTTAAGTTAAACATGCAGCGGTTGCATGCATGCTATTCATCATGTCAACCAGTCTACCTTAATGTCTAAAGTATTCAAGGATAAAGTAATTTTCTACATTTGAATGCTAGTGAAAAGCATTTTTTTCCTGTATCAATTTTGCTTAGTACACATAGATTGATCACATATGCTTCTTTCAAAAACTACTGTGCAAAACCATAAACACTAGTATCCTTTTTATTGATGTCCTTAAATTAAGCATTAACAGAAAACAGCAGACTCCAAAATTCCATATATAACTGTAGTTTATCGTCATCAATTAAAACACACGTGCCATAAACGTTTAGTTTATGGTTTATAATAATAAATTAGTTTACATGCACACAGAGGTCACATATTGTAAGTGCATTTGTGTGATTAACTCTCTATTAACCATAGTGGTCTGATTACATACAGCTAGGAATGTCTTTCCTCACCAAGAGTAAATTCTTTCCCTTCAAACAGACCGTCTATATATTCCATTATGCATTAGATATTTAACAGTCATCAGCAAAGTATTTTTTTAATCTTGGTTAAACTCTTCATAATGAAATTAGCTTCATCTGAAACATCCTAACACTTTAGGGTCTAAGATATTATAGAAAAAAAATTACATTTTAAGTATGGATTACCACATCATAAATTGAACTTAAAATTTTAATGGTAGCAGAACCTGATGGGATTTTTTTTTTTAATTTGAGTATAGTTATTTTGCACAGCTTTGCAATCTTTACAAGTTACCTGCATCTTATGAGGCACTTCCTGAATTGACCTGATCTGAACCTGTTTTGCATATCTCAAAACCATAATGTCTCTCTGTTTAAAGAGCGCTATTTTTTCTTTAGAAATCTTCCCATACTAAAAATTACTTTTGGACACAAGTTACTATCTCATAGTTCCTCCTCCTTACCTCTTCCTAGTACAGTTATTTCTGTTACTAGAAAATTAAGACCTCCTCGGGACAGATCCATAGCACCAAAGCTGTCTGGCATAGATTGATTCATGTTTTCACTACTTGGGAAGTTACTGTTCTAGTTTGCCAATTATGTTTGGAAGTGCTAGGAAGTGTACCCTCTCTTCAACCATGCCAAAGTGACTTCTAGTGTTCAGGGACATTCCTTTCTACTCTTTAATTTATGCATATAGATATGATTTCATATATTGTAATTTTTTTTTTACTGTAACTCCTCTCATCTGCTTCTTCAGTTCTTTCTTCTTTTCCCTTTCAATTGTGTCTTCTGCATCTGTCTTACTCTTATCTTCATTTAATCCAATTGCTCAAAAGGTCAGATTATCAGAATTAATTCAAACCATTTAAATATTCATTCATTCAAATATTCATTCAAATTTATCAGGATGCCTCCTTGCTCTTTACTATTTTTTTTTCATTTAGTGCTTTTTGAATTAAATTTTTGCATAAATATCTCGTGTTTCATGTCTAACATTCTTCATCCCAATTTTTTTTCCTTTTGTCCCTCCTTGGTATAATATCTAGATTTTTACAGCATTAACATAAATGAAATAAAAAATTTTGAAATTGCTTGATAGCTAAAGCAAAAAAATAATTCTAAATAATTAGCTAACATAGTACTTTACTGGAATTTCAGAAGGAAAAGGAAGCATTTCTTGATTATTTAAGACCAAAGATTTCAATATCAACTAAGAAAAAAATTATTAAAATAAATATGATAGAAAAATCACAGAAACTATACAAGAACACTATATTGAGTTTTTATTGACAGCATGGAGTTTATGGACAAAAGTAATGCTGTATCTTTCAAAGTTAAGAATTCAGACTATAAGGACTGTGCAAAAGCTACACAAAGTTTAAAGAGAGTAACAACTCAGTGAGCAAAGGATAATTTCCCATTATATAATGCAAGAACTAGGGTCAATAACATGAGAAAATAATTTTTGAAAAGAAACTTGAATACCCAAGAGGTTTTTATTCTGCATTTAAAAGAGAAAAAACCCCAGAAATCTAAACATATGACCATTTTGTGAAGCTTAAAAATTGCTATGTTTCCAAAATCTGCAGTAATTTTTGAGACATTCCATGACAGATATTAATTTCTCAGGCCACATTACTGCTCCCAGGTGGTGGGGGAGATGAGAGAGGGAGAAAAAAGTCAAGACTAGTAAGAAAGATTATACACTAACCAAACTGATGGGAACCATGTGAAAGATTTTTTTTAATACTAGGTAGGCTTCAGGAAGACACAGAGAGGTATATATTGATATAGCAAGCTGCAATATTTCCAGGATGTGCACTGAAATTTTAGCAGCTGAAGTGGCAGGAATCTGTGAATGTGTGGCAAGGTAAACAAGAGCTGAAAATGGAAACCCTGAAACCCAAACAAACCATTTTGACACATTTTCCAGCTGGAGCACCAAGCTGACAATTAAAAATCACTGGCTTTACATAGTCAGACACAATAGAAACACAAATATTGGCAGTAAAAAATGTGAGAAAAAATATGCCGCACAACAAGGTGCATTAAAAACTGCTAATCAGAAAATAGAATTCAGGAATCAACTGGGAAAAAAATCCAAACAAGAAATGCAATAAAATAAATTAGCAGGAAGTGTTTCATAAGACTTGGAGACAACAGGTCCTTCTGGGCATTCAGGAATGCAATTAATTCAAAGGTTTCTAACATCTCTAGCTTATATTAACCTTACTTCCTCAAAATAGAATTTGTTACATATCAAAGGTGCACAGAGTATATAATTTTCTTCAAAGATTACTCTTTTCCTTTCACTAGTCAATTATCTGCAGGATACACTCTACAAGCACACCTGCCTAAAATTGTGAACTGAATGAACACAAATACTCCAGGCTATAGCTCAGAATCACTATTCAATTATTTACTGTTACAAGGACCATGTCAGCTTTAAGCTCTCTTTTGGCCTATGACTACCCTACTTCAGCTTGAAAGAGAGGATAAATTACCAAATTTTGTAGGCTGAGTTCTCTAATACAGTCTAGTACTATATGACAGACTGGAACAAATGCACCAAATGCTTCAGATAGCCTACTTGACATTCCATCCAAAAAAATTATTACCCTAGAAAGAAAGACAGCAGTTCTGAAGGAGCTTAAAGATAAAACACTTTTAATAGAGTGTCTTTTACTATTTTACTCACTATTTACTATTTGTATACTTTTCATCAAATGTCAGGTGGACAAAAAAACCCCATCCCTTACATCTAGTAATTTTAAATTTCTGATCTGTCCAACACAAAAATCTTTAAGGAAATGATAGATTAGCACAAAGCAACAGACAGATGCAGATGAAGGGCACAGATCCAAGGCTTAGTAATTGAACTTGGCATCCTGAAAAATAAAATGTTAGGCTCAGGAGACAGTCATACCTATACCTGACTGCCACTGAATGCATTGAATTGGTGCATTACCATTTACTGACTACTTGGTTCAAGGTTATCAGAGGGAACAGTTAGAAATGATGAAAGCAAAGGATCAACTCTCATTTTAACGTAAGTCTGTTGTAGATAAGCCTCTGACCAACTGAATGCTGAAAATATTAAATTACTTCAAGTAGCTACCCTTCCCTATTATTAGTAGCATTTTTTTTAATGTGAAAACACAAGAGCTTCAGTGTTCCTTTTACAATCAATATCTGCACTTCGGCATGCTAAATGTTGTATTCAGACAGATATGCAAGTCCTAGTAGCTTAAACTATGGTCCTTTGACACCACACAATTAACACAGGACAAATATATTCATAAAATTTAAATTACCTCCAAAAGATGAATTTCACATGCAGTATTGCCTTCTTTAAATACAAACCAAAAGTTCAATAATTTGAGTTCAGAAAAATAAAAAGAGAAGCCAATGCAGTGAGTGTACGACCAAACTCTTCAGCTTTGCTGCAGGGGTTCACCTGACTGCATTCACTCAAGGACAGCTCAAAGGTAGGGCAACTATATAACCTTGAATCCAGGTTCTGTGAAGCGAACTAGTTGTTAGAAAAAGCTGTGAGAAATCTCTTTAGGGCCTCCTTGGTTTGGCCCAGGAGCTGCAGAGAGCCTCAGGTGCTTTTCTTAGGTCATTTCCTGGGCAACAGCACAGGTACACTGGTGCCTGGCCTTGAGTTTTGATGATCCTGGCCTTGCCTTGTTGACTTGACATCCTGGCTTGACCTTCAGACTTCCTTATCACCATAGACTTGTCTGGAAAACACCACTTCTGGCTGACCCTTGTTGCCATCACCAGACATCTGCTTACCTTGATCATTCACTATGGGACTGTGCCTTTGTTGATGATGTTCCTGTTCTGTCAACCCTGTCACCCTGTGGGCTTTATTCCCTTTGACGGAAAACACATATCACTGCCCCTTGAAAGTGATTGACCTTGTGTTTTATAAGAGACAGAAAGCCATGATAAGCTAATTTTCACTGATGATGAGCACATAAATATTTCCCGCAATCCATGTCCTGTTTTCTTAGAAAGCCAAAGAATACAAACCGCTAAGTTGCAAATTGAACACGTACACTTATGTGGTACCTGCTGTTTCCTTCTAGCCTGAATCTTTTTGGTCTTGAGACTAAGTAACAATACAGAATAAAGTTCCCTTGTCTAAAACACATTCTGTATTTTTCATTCACAGTTTAAAATAAGTAATTTATAGACAGAGTCGAATGTGCAAACAGGAAATGGTCCAATTAAGACCTGAGAATCCAAGCTACATCAAACTCAAAATCAATTCTTAACAGTCATTTTCTACATCCAAAGCCCACAAGACTATAATTAGGTTGAGGTTTCATGTCTAAATTATTCCGTATTTTAAATGGGCTAATAAAAAAACTATAGCTAAAATACCGGCATCATATAGATAATTCTAAGCTTGGTTTTATTTAAGGTTAAGTAACCGAGAAGGCAGTCCTGGTAACACTCCACACATTGCTGCAGTCAAAAATGATAGCAGTAGCTGGACAATACTGAATCTAATTCATGCAAACATTTGGCTTGTAAGAACTTTAATACTTGAACTTCAAGACCTTGTTTTCTTACTATTGCTTCCACATTGTGGAGACAACTGCTTTCAATGAATACGATCCTCTTAGCTGTCCAAGCATCCATCATGGTTAAATTCACTCCCCATACACTTATTACAGCAGTAATTAGCCTCAGGATTGCATCCTCTTTCATATATTATGTGCCCATTCTTGCCTATAATTCCCTTCTATATTAAAATACTATTACACTAAGAGATAATATAAGTTAATATAAAATATTAAGGAACAGATCCATTGAGAGAGCCTATCCTACCTCTGCACATACTCCAGAAATTTGCATGAAAAATTTGAAGAACTTTTCACTATTGTATTTATCATTATACCCACGTTATTTTTTCTCCTGCTTTTTAACAGAAAGGGACTAATCCCTATGCAAGAGGTGTCAGAATCCATTTCAAATGTTACAGCCAGCTAAACATTAAACTACATCCAAAGGAGGGCGATGAGGATGGGGAACAGTCTGGCGGGGAAGCCGTGTTAGGAGTGGCTGAGGTCGCTTGGTCTGTTCAGCCTGGAGGAGACTGAGAGGAGACCTCATTGCAGTCACAACTTCCTCATGAGGGAAAAAGAGGGGCGGACATTGATCTCTTCTCTCTGGTGACCAGTGACAGAAGGTGAGGAAGCAGCATGAGGCTGGGTCAGGAGTGGTTTGGGTTGAGTATCAAGAAAAGAGTTTCTACCCAGAAGGTAGTTGAGCACTGGAACAGGCTCCTCAGGACAGTGGTCACAACACCATGCCTGACTGAGTTCAGGAAGCATTTGGACAATGCTCTTGGGCACATGATGTGACTCTTGGGGTGTCCTCTGCAGGATCAGAAGCTTGACTCGATTATGACAGGTCCCTTCCAACTCAAATACACAATACACAATAGTGTATTCTATGCTTAATGATTCTGTGACCAGAAACCAGTCCAAATCCTATTTTTAAGTCTTTTTGAGGTTTTCAATTCAATATTTTCAGTTATAAGGCGATCCACAGTGTAGTTAGACATTGTGTATAAAAAATGTTTAATCAGGTAAAAACTTTCTAGCCTTCACTTTCAGTGAATATTGCCTTCTTTTTTGTATTCCTTCATAATTAAATTAAAAAATATTAAAGCACCTAAAACACTGTTCTGTTCTCCTAATTACTGAGTATACAGTATGCTGTAATATGTAGTTAGATTATTTTCACTATTCTCTAAAATTGTCCTGCTTTTCTAAGACCGTAAAATATTTGTTCACTATTTGTATATATGTATATAAACTAGAACTACTTGCAGCTCAAATGGGGAAACAGAAGCTCTTAAAATTCTCTCTATTTTTTCCAGACTTTGGGCCAGATCTTCCTCAACCGGAGTCTAAAAACCCAGCTGACACCTCTTCTTGTGTGTGTCAATCATGAAACTGACAAGAACAATAAGTGTGAATATAAACTTCATTGATATCACAGAAAAGCAATTACAGACCCTGTCAGTTTTTGGCTGTAGACTGCTGGGTTTTCTGCCAAATATATAATCCCAGAAAATAGAATAATTGGCCAAAAATGTACACATGCCAATTGTATTACCATATGAAAATTACATTCTTTGTTTATTTATGCATTGCCTAGTAAAATTAAGTTATAAACTTAGTTACTACAAGATCTGTAGTAGCTTTGATAAGGCAAATAAATCATTTGTGTACTCTGTATAATCTGAGGAATTTGATTTAGGCACATGATGCTGAAAAAATTATTGAAAGTTCTAAAAAAAATCTCCTCAGCTCCCTGTTTGCCTTTTTTTCCCCCTTGAGTATGTATTGCATTGCCAGTTCTTACATTCTAAATTTCACAAGAAATAATAGTGATAGTATAAGGATTTGTGTTTGGGATATTTTTCATCTTAACAAGTGCACTAGATTGTATAGACGAATATTCTAGGTGAATGAAAAACAGTACAGGATCCACTTCTTCAGTTTTGAGCCATGCAGTGGGAGAAGATGTTGATTGCATGCAAATTGCATCTTTCAATATATTACATATAAATATACAATCATATAAACCATTAGTAAGAAATACATCATTGAAATAATTTAAGTAGTTTTATTGATTCAAAGCTTTCATATATTTTTAAAATGTGATCGATTATGTCTGTCTAATAAAAAGGTTGTTTTCTTTTTTTATCAGAGTATGTAACACAAAGCATACTTATATGTATATGCTAATTTGTTTTCCTCTAAACACTGGTGCAAAATCACTCCAGTCAGGTTGCCTCCACGGTTTGATGCTGTTAACAGTTGTCTTTTGACTTAAAAATAAAAGGGCTTCAATTTCAGTAGAGAAAGTAATATTTATGGGATTTGTAAAAAGTATTGGTACATGTTGACCAGATTCTGATTTTCTGATGTTCAGAAAGATAGAAAGTTAGTAAGATGAAAAAAGATTAGATAGAAAAAACACATCTTTGATGAAGCAATTTAATTAAATGACAAATCACACTTCTAATTGTTTACTTATAACGAGTTATCTACTTAATTCTTATTTTTAATGTCACATTAAGTGAATTTCAATATAGATCTTGGCGCTCAAGACTAAATAACAGTAGAAATCCATTTAAATAAATTTCCTATGTAGAACAGTTATATTTTCATCACCGAATGGCAGTATTTAAATTAACATAATTGAATAGTAACCACTTAAATAGACTGGCATCTGTTATCTGATGTGCTGGTGACAAATGTCTTTCGATATGATTCAGTTCTTTCCACTACTCATTCTCAGCTGAAAAACAGCAGGAGTACAGTCCTAAAAGAACTTTTGATCTCTGCTGGCTCACCACCAGCTGGAAAAAGGCCTGTTCCAGAGGACAAAAAACAGTCTTTCCAAGTTGATAAGAAGTCAATAACATTTTGAATTTAAAACATGTAATTAAAACCCCATCATCAAGCTCTTCTATTCATATTATTAAATTATTTAAAAGATCAGTGCCTCATTCCAAGGTTTTATCATGATACTTATTTTGAGTGCTAGAAGAAACACAGACACTTTATCTGTTTCTTTGGAGACATACAGCACTAAAGCAGGGCTAGTCACAGAAAGAGTTGTTCATGTGGGGAACCCCTTCTTATCACAAAGTTGCTAGCCTGTTCTAGCCCAAATTTCTCTGCCTCCAGTTCCTGTGTGACTATGAAAGGGCAAGACTGAAGGTAACTATCCTTTAGCAAAAAAAGGACTTAATTATTTGTAGGAGAAATAGCAGAACTCTAACCAACATCAGTCTTTTAGTCCTTTCCCAGAGGTATGACAGTGCTGGTATTAAGTGAGACGTGGTGGAATGTGTCCCACTACTGAAGTGCTGGGATAGAAAGCTATAGGTTGTTCAGAAGGGGTAGGCAGGGTAGGTGGGGTAGAAGAGTTGCACTGTAGATAAGGGATATTTTACAGACCCTGCAGTTAGGGATGATGTGATTGAGAACCTCTGGATGAGGATTAAGGAAATGAGAAGCAAAGCGGATATCAGGGTGTGTCTACTACTACTGATCACCCAGATAGGATGATAGCATTGATGAGTTATTCTACATGCAGTTAGAAGAAACCATGCAATTAGAAGAAATATTGGTAGCCCTTGTCCATATGGAAGATTTAAATTCCCCAAACATCTACTGAGAATACCAGAATTCCCCAAAAATCAGCTGAGAATGATAAATTAGTCTGGCAAATTCCTGAAGTCAGTTGAAGAAAATTTCTCATCATAAGTGCTCAGTGAGACATCTAGGAAAGGTGTGCTCTAAGACCTGTTTGTTATGAGGGCAGAAGGACTCATGGAAGGTGTGATGGTAAGTTGCTGTCTTGGCTACTATGAAAAAAAAAGTTTAAAATTTTTGGTGTAATGAGAAAAAAGATCAGGGTTTATACCCTGGATTTCAAGAGAGCATGCTGTAAGCTACTCAGAAAGCTGGTTAGTGGTGTCTCCTGGAAATCTACGGTTGAGTGCTTACAGTTCCATCAAAGTCAGCTAAATGAGTTCTATGATCTCTGGAAGCAAAGTCAGGCTGCACAGAAAGATTACAAGAGCTGCTGTTTGCATCTGTACAGAGAAACCACCAAAGACCAAAGCTCAGCTGGAGATGTGTTAGACAAAAAAACAGATTTTAAAAAATATGTCAGTACAACACTAGCTCAAAGTTACATGATATGGCATGTGGCAAATGTACAAATCAGCTTCAAGGACTCTCATATTAGGATATTAGGACACATTTATTTATGGAAAGGGTAGTCAAGGATTTGAATATGCTTTCGGAAAGGTAGTCAGTGCCCAAGGCAGGTCAGCATTGAAGACATCACAGAAGAAACATGCTACACAATATACCACTAGAAGAAACGTACCTCAAAAATATTCTTGAACTTTTCTTCAGCCCTGAAGTGGTTAGGCAATTGGACTAGACAACTGTAAGTTTCTTCCAAATGGAAATATTTTAGTTTAGTCTTGTGTTTTCTACATGGAAAATCGAAAACCTATATATCAGCACAAAACATACAACATAAAGCCACCTTTCATCTTCATCCAAGCAGTACTGATTGGCATTGGAAAAATTTAGAGAATTAGAATAAAACTTATTTATATATTATAATACAAGAATTTTCTCTATGGATCAACTATTATTTTTAATTGTTAATTTATTATTTTCCAATGGAAAATAATATGATCTGAAACTTTGCAGGCAGTACAATCGTAGCTACTCAATAACTAGTCCTAAACTCAAGACCAGAAATGAGCTTATATACTGAGATAAAATAAACAGCAGTGTCTATCAAATAAATATGTGCAACATAAAAATATACTACAAAACATTCAAGACAGTCAATGTGCAATATATGCAGTTCAAGGTATGGATAGGGAATCAGTACCAAGACATGTATCAAGGGAATCAGTAAACACAAAAAAGAGCTATCAATATGAAAAATCCTCAGCTCTCACAGCTTTCCAGTCATGAATATTTGCTCACTGAGCTCCTCAGCTCTGCTGTCTACTGCAGTGAGTGCCTTGGTGAATAACTAAAACTAGTTTGGTTATCTCAATATTTCAGTATAGATATACTATACATCTTCTAGATAATGTATATGATCCAGACATGAGATGATATGACAAGTATATATTTTTAAAATTATAATTCACAGCTATAGATTACCAATCCTTTTCAATGCTGTTTCATGTGTATGAGAATCAGGTTTTTACACTGGAATAGGCCACAATTTTTTTCTTCTTCTTCTCCTTCCTGGAACTAAGATGGTCAAAAATTGTTATTTTTAACTGTTGAAAATTTCGTGTTCTATTCAAGTAAATTAAATTTTCATGTTTTATTCAAGTAAATGAAATTTTCAATCATTAAGCTTCCATCTGGAATCATCTTCTAAGTAGCAATAACACTGGAAAACATTCCTAAATTTTTGTTTTTTATCTTTCTGCAAGCCATTTGTGCTATTCAGCTCCATGACTGCATAAGTTAATTTCAGATAGAAGTATTTTCATTATCCTCAATAACTTTAATTTCAGGTCTGGATGGAGCCTGCCTTCTTACTTTCAAATACCAGGATTATAAACATACACTCACACAAACACACATACACACACATACATACACACAAATGGTAATAATCTGTTGATATGAAACATATCTAAGTTCCAGATATTAATTTCCCAGAATCACTTGACCCTGTAATGGTTTATTACCTTTAAAAGTCACTTTAATTTGTGTGGTATTTGACTTCCAAAGTGCCATTTTCAGATGACCCCTCCCAGAGGAAGCATCTCTCAGATATAAACAGTCAGGCAGCAGAGCTCTGATCTAGTTTTAGGCCAAGTAGTATATCAGACTTCAGACCAGTTCCTGTTTAAAAATCCTTAAAATGTAAATAAAACATTGTATAGTTGTTTAAGCACTCAGAGAAGAAGTGTCGTGTAGTGTGAATTCCTGTGTGAAACTTCTGAGTCTCTGTTTCATTTGTGATCATGGTTTTCCTGGATGAGCAGTGATGCCAGAAACAATGAGGAAAAGGCTGATCCTATCAAAAGGGAAAAGGTCCTGCTGTCTCCACTTCACTTGGCTGCCAGTCCTCACATCCTGGTCTGAGATGTGCACTTTTGCTTCTACATCAGTACCAGCATAGTCATTTTGAGGAGGATTTATTTGGGAAAGTGTTGGCCAAAGGCCTTGCTCTCCATCTTCCTCTATGAACATTTGTTCATTGTACACAAAGAGGGTGTCAGGTGTTTCATTAGGGCATTGTAAAAGTGGCCTAGACTATAACATTTTGCAGTGTTCCTGTGGAGAATCTGTTTACAGAGATTGAACTTCCTTTGAAGCACTGACGCATAGAGTTGTGCCCTTTATATACACTCACTGTGGTCATTCTGGTCAGTATATTTTCTGTTAAAAGAGTGTTAGATATTTTTCAGGTCTGCTGGTATTCCTTTTTTTCCCCCTATTAATCATTAAATATGTATAAGACCTCATCTCTGGCATCTTTCCTTCTTACAGGTAGAAGATTATAATCATGATTGCATTTCAATGACAAGATCAGAATCAGAAAACATTATTTACACATTTCCACTTTAAATATTTATCTTCCTGAACTGTGCCAGTGTCTTCAAAAGGAGATGCTTTTTCCCTCAACATATTGATAAAAATTAAACATTGCAGTGCTCTATTGATTAAGATGCTCTCACGTGAAATAAAGAATGTTAGTTACATATTAGGCAGCATTAACTTCCCAGCACTGTGAAAATGGGGTAATGTAACACCTCAGACAGACTGAAATATTTAGTAATATTTAGTAAATGCCTGCTGCAGAAGTGCAACCATGTCTTGCATCTGCTACTCATTTTATGTCTCTATCAGTTATATTATAAAGTGCTCTGTAGCGGTCACATTGCAGTTACCATAAGAAATAAAACAATTATCTGATTGATTCAGTGTATCATTACCAGGGAATTCAAGATGTTTTAATGGTGCTGCTGCCAGGCTGAAATCTTTTCTGACTGTTATGGGGTCTATTCATTTCACATACTTGATAAGTCAAACTTGTTTTATTCTTGGATAGTCACATTTGCTAACAATTAGGAGCGACTGTTTAAAAAAATAGGTGGGAGAAATTTATATTTTGTGATAAAAGCAAGGGAGGATTTTTGGCACAGGAACCTCTCATCAAACTATTTTCTTGTCAGCTTTCCAGCTCTAGACAGAGCAGTAAGAGCAATAGAGAACTTTAAACTGAAGTACTTGTTTCAAACTACACAAAATAGATAAGTATATACACCACAGGAGAGGACAGTAAGAGTTTTATTTTTCTGTCCTGACTATTTGCATGTACTTTTGATGCTATTAATGAGACTGCCCAAAAATGGTCATTCTACAAGATGGAATGGTATCAGAGTTACTCATCAGTATTGCATTATTCATCACAGCTTCTGAAAGGGAAAAAAGAATGAACACAAATATTTCAGGAAGTTAATAAATTATTTTCAGGAACCTTGCTGGCTCAGCATGTTTAAGAAAGGGTCCACTGTTGCTAATGCTGTCTAATATACTTAAATTTGTAGGCAGATCAAACAGTAAAAAATAATAAACTCAAGAAATAATAGAATATGTGGTAAAAAGGAACATGAATGTTAAATCAGAAAAATAATTCAGATATCTCAAAAGTTTTGTTGCTTCAAACTCATTCTAGAAACCAGTGAACACTAGATATCATCTTTCCTTACTGGTTTGGTCTGGGAAATAGTTTGGAGGGTTTTTTTGCATAGAGGTTTAGATGGTGTTATTTTTGTATTTGTGACCAAAGCAGTGTTGGAAACACAGTGATGTTTCAGTTATGTCTGAACAGTGCTTGCATGAACTCAAAGTCCTTTACTATTTCTCCAAATGCTCTGCCTGTGACTAGGCTGGGGTTCAGAAGGAGTTTGAAGGGGACACAGCCAAGATAGCTGACCCCAACTGACCAGAAGGATATCCCACAACATATCATAAAATCACAGAATGATTTGAGACCTTAAAAATCCTCTGGTTCCATAGGCAGAGAGACCTTCCACTTGACCAGGTTGTTCAAAGTCCCATCAACCACGGCCTTGAACACTTACAGGGATGGGACATCCAGAACTTCTCTGGGCAACCCGTTGTGGTGTCTTGCCACTGCCTGGGTAAAAAAAGTCCTTCTTACACCCAATCTGAATAATAGAATCACAAAATATGCTGAGTTAGGAGGGATCCACAAGGATTGTGGGGTATTTGTTGTTGTTGTTTATTTAAAAGAAAAAAATCAAAAAACTATAAGTAGATATCTACAAATTGCACTGGAATTCTGTAGCAGGTCTCATTATAACATGTCCTAATTTGGAAGGTTGGATGAAGAAATTTTGAGGAAAAAGACTTTTTAGAATTTCCACAATCCTTCCATGCTATGTATCTCTTGTAACACAACTTGCATCAGAAAAACACAGCTGTATTCTCAAACTGGATAAATCATACTCCCATGACTTGCAAAAAGACACTCATCAGGTAGTTGACTGGAGCCCCACTCATGCATCCAGTGCATCTAATTCTGTGCAAAAACTCAGATTACAGAGTGATGGGAGAGGAGGGGGCAGAGACAACACACTAAACAAAAATCCCCGAATTAAAATAAAATAATAAAATGAAATAAATAAGATACACACACAAAAAAACCCCCAGCCTCAAACCAAGAAACAGGGTGTGTTCATGCCCTAAGGCATTGATGGTGGGAGACAGTTAAGTTACAGAGAAGTAAGACATTCTCTTCAGGCTATTCTAATATATTGAGACTAACTCTAATATGTTTTATGTAGGTCACTGACAGAAGACAATGCTCTAATTCCTGTATAATTTATAAACCTTTCTAACAAAGCTCTCACATAAAGACATACATCAAAACACTAAATAAATTCTGAGGATTGAGGGGAGTGGATGCCATGATATCAGACTGTTTTTATGAGAAATCTAACAGGCCTGTAATGCTTCCCCTTCCATTAACACTAATAAGGCTATTGAGTATACTTTTCCAGATGGCTCCAGCTGCTTGTAATTTTGACAGCTCAGCTGTCGACCAGCTCCCTGTAGCTCAAGTGGAAATAGTGACCTATGAATATAAAAATTCCTCCCTACTGTAGTGATGAGCACAGATCACAAGTAGTGATCTCTCACTACTGAGAGATCAAAGAAACTTCTACTTATTCCCTATCGTTAAATTTCATTTGTACTAAACTTATACTATTATTTTTTTTTATCAAGTTTGCCAAATTCCTTCCCATTTTCTCTTTTTTATATTGCATGCTAGTGAGCCTTGAAGGACATTCCCTGAACAACTAACATTATTTTCCCTTTCAAAATACTTAGCACATTTGATATATTAAAGTGAAAATACCCCTGAAAAGAGATTACTCTTAAACCATTAATTTCCTGCATTTTATTTCTCAGAAGCACATCTTTTCCAAGTATCAACTTTCTACACTCTTCTTTATCAGGTATCCCAAATACACTCAAAATTTAATCATTTCAGTTATGACTTCTTGGGGGGAAAATATGGGTGCATGTATAATACACTTCATTACAATATTGATTTGCAACAACTTCACAGAGAGAGAGAATAATCTGATCTGCTTTAATCTATTTACTGCCTCAGGCTGCATGCATTGAAGAACTAGATTCCCAGACCACTTTGGTGATATCCTTAAAGGCAGAAAAAGCTTAAAGATAATACTTTGCTTTCTCCAAAGAATTTCAATTGAACAGGAAACCTTTTCTTAAAATAGATATTCTATCTAATGGTAATTCTGTAAGGATATATGCCAACACTTTATAGCAATTTAGTAAGGAACATATACAGTTTGGATTTATGCAATATACTTAGGACTTTTCCAGAATATTGGTGAAGACTGGGATCCAAATGTTACCTTTCAATGGCATTAAACTTTCCAAGATCAGATCCTTCTTATCTCAGTGTATCATTTCCACAAGCAGAAAACATCTTTGGTTTCCACCAGGAGGTTGCTTCAGTGCAACTCCAGTTCTGACAAAAAATGTGATTACTTCATCACTGATATGTTGAAATCCTTGGATGTCTGCCCCACTAATGTTTTGCTGAATATGTCTTTTTTCCTCTGATCACAGTGTAAGTGTATACATATACAACTGAGAAAAATAAATTAGTATTGGTCTGTTCTGTCACAGGCTTCCATAAATGTGGAATTGATAAGGTTAAAAAAAGCTTTACTGTAATAATCTAAGCTGCTTTTCTCTATAATACAAGTGATAACATCCAGAAAGAAAGGAAGAAAGAAAGAAAGAAAGAAAGAAAAAGAAAGAAGAACCCAATATTGATTAAAAATTTGCACTGAAAAATTTTTAGCATTACTAGAGACATTAATTCAGGTTCCATTTCATATAGATAAAAGAGAGGCATGTGATAGAAATTAAAAAATGGATTGATAAGGATATAATTAGTATTTGCTAGCCTTAAGCCTAAATAAAAATGATGTAGCAAAAAAACAATACAGAAGAATTTTATAAGATTTTCATGGTATAGCCAGAGAGAAGTTAGTGTTTTAGATTTGGGTCCCCTCAGTACAAGAAAGACATTGAGGCATTGGAGTGTGTCCAAGGAAGGGCAACAGAGCTTATGTCTAGAAAGCAAAACTTGTGAGGGAGCTGGGTTTATTTAGCCCAAAGAAAAAGAGACTCAGGGTTGTAGCAAGGTGGGTGTCAGTCTC
>WBNO01015468.1:0-27587 GCA_013400575.1 Peucedramus taeniatus | reverse complement strand
CGGAGCTGAGAAGACACATTTTGACAACAGATCACACATAATTAAGACTGAGTATTTAATAATCTCTATTTTGTGCAGCTATAGCCTCTACTTTAAAAGTGAGAAAAACCAACAACAAAAACCCTTCAAAGAGATGACCTTGAAATCTCAAACTACAGATTGCAGCAACTGGATATGGAGAGCCCCAGTTTTGTGATCAGGAACTGTAGCACTCACCCTGTAGATAAATAGAGGGACAAACCTACAGAAAATACTCAGCATGAGCTTTTNTGTGTTGAAGTAACTCTATCTTAGTTTTGACAGATTTATCAATTACAACAGGATTTTTTTTAAACTGTAATACAGTCTGATGATAATTTTGTCAATGAATTGCAGCCATTTTGTATTCTCTGACTATTGAAATCATTTTAATAGAGTTTGTGCACTTCTTCAAGTATCAAAACATGTTCTCTCTTCTGGCCAAAAAATCACAAAAGGAAATCATAAGTCCTCCTGACCATGGAGAAATCTTGTGTGTATGCCTGCAATCTGTTGTTGGCTTACTCTGCTCTTTTTTATTTTCTTTTTCTGTAGTAGCTTCATCACTGACCCCTAAAAACCAGGAAAAAAGCCCAATTTCTTTTTCTTTTCTATAAAAAGGCCAATAAAAATAGCAAGTATAGAAGACTGAATGGCCATTGCAGTGATTCATTTTGGCAACTCACAACTGACTTATCTAAAGTTCAGTTGGTTCCCAGAGTTTGACTCTATGCCATTATTGATGCAGTTCCTGGGGTACTAACTCAAATTCACTCAATCAACTCCCTAAGCAACTCCAAGGATTCCAGATCTTCTTTCTCCAGGACAGACTGTTCCAAAATCAGAATGTGTTTTCTCAGAAATTACTTTACTGACATTCTATAAGAAACTTTACATTCCCACATGTGACCTGAGATTTCAATAAAGAATTTGAAGTGATGCTGATGAAAGCAATAAGCTTTCAAACTGTTAAAATATAGAACACAATAGATCTTTAGCCAGTGAAAAGCCTTCCCCTTCCATTTCTAAAATCACTTCAGTTGGCTTCAGGTTAGGCATCATGATTATTGTCTTCCCATGAGCACAATAAGGAAGGTCTTCATTCCTCATTCTATTATGCAATTCACCTTGACATGCTTTTTAAATTTGAGGCTGTCCCAAAAAATGTAAAATATGATAGTCTTGTTACAAAGATGTTTTATTTTCAGAACAGCAATAACAAGAACATTAGAGTTTCAGGAAGAGCAATAAAAGTAAAAACACACATTACATAATATAGTTTAAAGAATCTGCAAAGAATTAGTTGGAACTGTAAATACACTCAGATGGGCTGTAATAATTTTAAATCAGAAGGATATCACTCCTAAGACATATGGGCAAAACTCTACTTTCCTAAATCAAGTGAGTAGCCCCACAGGAGCCAGTGAACCAGGAGAGGAGTAATTTTGTTTATGCAGGGTTTAGAATGAAGAAAAACATCTCCTACCTGTATATGCCATGCTCTTTATTTTTAGTACAGACATTAAAGTTATCCTTTCAACAGCAATTATTTAGAACCTCATCTTAACCTGCTTCCTTCTTGAGTTGAATGATTTGCAGGAGCAGGGCCAAGAATGGTAAAATTGACTGAGTAGAACCATCAGTTGTGCCAAGTGAGGATTTGGAAAGTCAAGTGAAGTGTAGGATTTGGAAAACAAGGCAGTTTGATCCTGGTGGATACAGGACCTTCAGAGCAGAGGAGTGTGTGCACTGACCAGTCCCAACAGCAACATCACCATGCTTTCATAAAATCCTTCTGGTTGTCTGCAGCTCTGCGCAGGGATACATGTAAGGTCAAGACTCAAATACAGACACCTTGCTGGCTCACACATAACATTTTACAGTCAGGAGAGGATCAGGGTTCCAAAGGATTTTTCTGTGTCTGAACCTCACCAAATGGGAGGTGGCCATACGTGGCTATTGTGGCCCACTGGAGAGGAAGACATTTTAAGACAGAGATGTGAACCCCAGTTTTGATCCTACACGATGGGATTTGAAAAAATGAGAAGAAAACAAATTTAGTAACTAAGAATACTTTATGTTCCACTCCCACAACTTTAAGGAGCTTTCCTATTATACAAAATTTTAAATTGTAGCAGCTTGTGGAATTTTTTTCAAATTGCACCATTATTCAAGATTTCTCTTCATCTATAACCAGATAAAATCATGTAGTTTTAAATACAAAATATTAATCTATGGATTTTTTAAGCTAGTTCCACAAAGAACCATTTGTAAGATTAAAAAATAGTATAAAGCCTGAGTCTAGCAAGATGACTTAAAAGAAATTATCCTGTTTATGTTATGTTTTATGAAATGGTCAAAGTGTTTATTGAAATTAAATTCTTAGAAAATTTTATCATTTTAATTATGCAAGACACAATAAACACCAAAATTATAGAATGCTTCTAAAGCAAAATAAAACACTTAATGTTGAAACTTCTTTACAGAATAAGATTAGAAGAACTATCAAAATAGCTCTGCTATTCATTAATATAACCTGGCCAGCTCTTCATAGAGAAGGAGGCACTGGGGCACTTGGATAGGGTACATTTGCACATGGTTCTCCTCATGAAGAAGTATCAAAATTGACCTCTCACATCTCAAAGGCTTTGAAGCATTAGTGGAAGGACCAAAACCTCCTTTACAGCCCCTGCTCCATGGCTGCATGTCTTTGACCACTATCCACAGCCCACTCATTCTTGAAAGCCCCCCTTTTAACAAGAGCATCTGGTGCAACACAAAGGAGATATGAGGTTGTATTTTCAATTTGTCTAGTCCACAATGCTGGCAAAAATGGCATACCTTGTCCCCTTTGGGTGAAACTTCAGCACACAGAAAAAACTTCAGGATAGTCTAGGCAAAAAAGAACAGAAAGGAAAAGAACACTGACATGAAGAAAAGTCTCATCCTGTATCATGTTCTCCACACACAAAACCATGACAGTCAATGATAAAGATAAGCAAATACGATCTTTGGAAGCAACACTCCTGTGTCAGAAAGGCAATACAGAGGTAGAAAAAAACTAGCTTTCTCAAAGAAATGTAAATCAAAAGTGAGTCTCTTTCTAACAATATAGTTTACAGCAGAAATGCTAATGCCAAAATATTCCAATGCTTATAATCTTTCAGAAGACATACCAGTCTTCTCTTTCCCTTCTATTTTTCTCAAAAGATGAGATTCTTAGCAATATGAAAATGTGCATCATGAAAAATAACACAAAATATTGGGCTGTCAGTATAAAGTAGCAACACGAAGCTGAGCAATCATAACCACGAGTACTAATAAGGCAGGTCAACCTTTCCAAGGCTAAGACATGAAAGCCTTACTTTAAATAATTTTTTTTTTAAGTAGCATCAAAAGCAGACTTGATTAAATTTGTTCACAAAGTTCTTGGAATGATTTTAGCTGGAATACAAATCTCTACAATTTGGGTCCAGAAGAGAGAACATCAGTAAACCCATCCCAGCTTTTGCAGCATTTTGCTTGTAACGTCTGATCAGAGTTTAGCTTGTAGGATCCAAACACAATTGAGCAACATTTGATTATGATTATTTTATTTGATTTTCTGAAGTATTTGCACAATATTCTTGTTACTTTGAAGATAGCTCACTTCAAGCTGTTCAGCTTTTATTCAACAAAGCCAAACACAATTTCTTTTTATGAAACACTGTAAATATAGAAAGCTGTAAATTAAGTTGCTCTGGAACAGAAAAAGAAATTTTAAGAAATGTTAAGTGATATATCTAGCTTTGAAATCACTCTCCCTGGGAAGGAACAGGACTTTCCTTATTTTCTTGCCAAAAATGGGAAGCAAAAAGGCTAATTCAATTTCACGCCAGAAAAAAGAAAATAAGTATGTGTATATATTATAACACATACCAGTAGGTAGAACAGATACTTAAGAAAAGGAGAACTGTGCTTCTAACCACAAAACTTAGGTGTTAGCATAAGTATTAGAAATACACTCCAAATTTTTAAAGTTATGGAGAATTACTGTATTACCTATCAGAATATATGCTTTAACTACTCCTTTACCTAAAATAATCACTTACAAGCATATACTATTATTTACACATCACAGTGGTTTTGGGACAATAATAAAATTAAAGAAATAATTATCCAGGAAGTCATGCAAACTACACTACTGATATGAATGGATCTATTAATTATAAAAACCTGTTCTTTTAATATTTCTTTCATGCACTGAACCATCCAACCAGAAACTGAATTGAAAGGTATTCTTCTGTATGGGCTGGCAGTTATTGAAACCTTACCACAGGAAAAGGTTTGAGAGCAGATGTTTCAAAACTGGTTTGCTGAGCTTAAAGAGTTTCCTAAATAATGGGTTACCTGAGTTGGAGCACTCCTACACCAACAGTTCCAGCTGATCCCTGCTACATCACTGCTGTGTGCCTCAGAGGTCACCCCTTGGCAGCCTGTATGATTTGCAGCCTTTGCTGCAGGAATACAACCAGCACTGGAACCTGCTCTTCAGGTTCAGCACATGGGATCAGGGCCAAGGAAAGGCAGCTGGCTTGGAGGAGGGAGGGAGTCCAGAGGCTTTATATAGGCTTAAAAGCACAATAACATTGGCCAGGCAGCTGTGTCTGAATGGAAGTGCACAAAAAGAAGGCAGGACCTTTGTGGAGGTGTTAGGGGCTGTCAGGAGAAAGGTGACAAGAACGGGAGAGAGATGTTAGACTGCCATTTCACCCAGCCTGCACAAAACTGAAACAACCAGTTTTAAAAAGAAAAGCCACCTGGTAAAAGAAAAAATGGAAGGCCAATTTAGTGTTAGGTGAAAGCTTATTTGTTCTCAACAAATTGTAAACCAGTCCTGTATTGAGCTGGTCAAGCAGGTAAGTGAAAGGAAAGAGTCCTAGAATCCACTTATCTTATTTCCACCAAATAAATTTTGTTCTAAATTTGTCATTACAGGCTATGTAAGTGCAAGGAACTTTTACAGCTAATTGTCTAAAAAATTCAGGAAGAAATTTTACCCAGAAGTTGAAGGGAATTTCTGAAAATGCAGTCCTGTGTGCCCTAATTATATAAGCTTCCACCATCTACTTAATGTAAAATTTAGCTTCCTAATTATAAGCTTCCACCATCTACTTAATGTAAAATTTTCTGTGTGTTTACACTGCCTTCCAATTATCACTTGGAACTTGATCATGGTGTTTTCAGTTCTTCTTAGATGCTATTTTGGGGGACCAACATAAAACAGCCAGTCATGCTTTTTAAATTAACAGTATATCTGAAAAGCATACAGGTAGATTTCTATTGAAGCAGGGCTCAGAACAGTATTGGTGTTCAATTTAAACAGCTGTTGAGCACAAATCAGTGATGACAGCACTAGCATGTTGTGCTGCTCTAGCAGAACCTGAGAAGTTGCCTCCTGCTATATTTATGAGCCCTCATAATCAATACATAAAAAAAAAAAAAAAAAAAAAAAAAAAAAAAAAAAAAAAAAAAAAAAAAAAGACCCTTAGATTATCTTAGCTGTTTAGAACATGGTGTAATAGCACCAAGGTCAGGTGTTTGAGTGCCCCATATGGGCCATTCACTTACATGTTGGACTTGACCTCTGTGAGTCCCACCCAGCTCAGAATATTCTGTGACTGCGAAAATCACTCCTGAAACCTCCATCATCCTCACACCTCGATATTACAATGCTTGCTTATTGAAATTATATTATTCATTAGGACACTGGAAGTAAAGAATCCAAGTAGCACAAGCAGATTTCTTCTTCTCTATTTGAAAAGACAAAATATATAAGAAAGACAATGGCGTAAGAACTGATAAATTTTTTTTACCCAGACTTCTGATTACAGCCCATTTTCTACCACCTTTCCCTTTAATTTAAAGAAAATTATCAACAGAAGTTTTATCTTTTTCCAAACTCCTGAAATCCAAATAGCATGTCTCCTGACCAGGTCTTGTTCATTTTCTGCTAAATCTCTGCCAGAGAGGATTGTTTGTTCTTTGTTTGAAATTATCAGCAACTTTAACCAGATCTATCAGCTGTAAGGAACTCTCTCAAGTTCTGAGCAATTTCTCTTCACAAGCCATCTTCTATTAGTAAAAAAATTGCTGGGAAAATTCCAAATTCCCTCGTCATCCCTCTGGGATGTTTCTTAAATTTCTGCACCAGGTCCTCAACAAAGAAATGAGCTCTTTCTTTTGGAATCAACAAGAATAAAGTGTTTAGTTTCTTAATTACTGGGCTAGGCTCTCTCCAAAAGTGTCTAAGTTTGGAATTCTTTTTCTGGCTACTTTTTCTAATCAAGAGCCAGCATTTTCTGCTCCCTGGCTGGGAATATAATTATTTTCACTTCTTTTGGGCTTCTACTGTCTTTACTTGCAGCTCAGAACTGCCTTGTATTCAGGAATACAGGGCTGCAGACAGATACATAACAACGCTGCCACAACAGCTACCTAGAGAGGACTCTGATAATTCCCAGTGCTTTTTACATTAGCAAAATAAAGCAGAAGTACAAAAATAAGCTCTGTGAAAGCAATGGATAACAGAACACTAGAAAAGTAAAAAAATGTTATTTTTATTTTCTCGCATTTATAGTCTTCACCAAGACTTTAAGCATTTAATTTGCAGCCTCCAAACTCCACACCAATCAAGCTCAATTTATTCAAGTGCAAATCCCACAGCAACTTTCAGCATTGCATAAAAGTAATTTCCCATACAGAAGCCGCAAGTGACTAGGATCAACTTGGAAATTTAAATACAATCTAGTTCATAAAAATCCTTTCTTCACCAATTCAAATCCTTTTTGCTGTTCTTCTGTCAAAAGTCACTCAATTAGTTGGTACTACAATGGCATTGCCCAGGCATGCAGAGTGTACAAAAGTCTTTTCTCTCAAAACCATGAATTTCCTCCCCTCTTGAAGAAATTTCTGGGTCCTTTTTAACAGTCAGTTCTGGGATTGGAGGTGCAGTAGCACAGATGAAATTACTTTAAACTTGCTTCATCTTCCTGTGTGTTAAAGAGTAAACTCTAAATTGAAAGCACTCATTTGGATACCTTTAGAATGTTTCCACTTCCTACCAAATAGCTATACTCTATTCCATATAAAGAGTTGAAATAATTTAAGTACTTGAGAACATCTTCTATTCCCAGATACTTAGGATATATGACTTACTGCTCTCTGGAGAATCCAGAGCATTCCACAGTGAGTTTTTCCTCACTTTAATTACAGTCAGAACAATATATTTTATATATTTTGTTCCCAATGCTTAACATTGTCTGCTACAGGAGAAAGACTCATAAACAGTCTTAAGTTATCTGTGGGATCAGAATTAACACGTCCTCCAGTTTTGGTCATACTTTTTAAAAATTATTCCTGTAAAGGATGTCTAATCAGCTCATTATTTACTTTCTTTTATCCTTAGGTGATACACCATAAAATCCTACAGGCTGGCTTTCTGTCCATTATATGCTGTGGCTCGTCCTAATACTGCACCGGATCAAATCTCTCAAGTTTTCAATTAGTTACAATTGCTGCTTTCTGCCCTTTTGGCTTGCAAAACATCCTCTAGTTCTTTGACTCTAATGAGCTCCACAGCTCTTGTTCTGTGATTACCTTTGCAGAATAAGCTACAATGAACACAGGATCCTAGGTCTGTGTTTTGACTGGCTACATCTTGGTCAGCCTCCGTATTCTCAACCGTACATGGCTCAGGAGCACAGTTCTCCTGTAGAGAGCAAAGATTTTACTTTCACATCAGTGCATTCACTGCCTCAATTCAACACTGTATCTGTGCACTTGCATTTTAACTTCTTTAACTTGCATTTAGAAAGCTCTTGTAGAGATGGCCTTTTCCATATGTTGTCCCACTGACTTTAAAGGATCGTTTTGCCATAGTTAATCAGTATTCTGTATGTGTAAATGCTGCAGAATTCACCCCTGACATGTTCTTCGTGTCCTTCCTACCTCACTACGTGTTCTCCTTTATTGCTCACACAGCCTGTAAGCAACTGATCTTCCAGACAGGGCAAAGAAAGGATCATCACAAATATTTCACATGTACTTACAGCTTATAAAAGGCTTCAGGATAGTGAAACAGTACCCCAAATCATTAGATATTTGGATACCACTAATGACATTAGAAATAAGCAGGACAGACAAATTACATCTACATGAAAGCAACCACTAGATAAATCTAAAGCTAAGCATCTTATCTAGGCAATTTTACATCATTGCTTTTATTTGATTTAATGAGATCTGAAACAGTATCAGCCAAGAGTGGAAGGACAATATGAAATTTAGATTCCTTTCTCTAAAACAAAATTTTCAGGTAATTTCTCTTCTCATAAAAGCTTTCATGCCTAAAGTGACTAGATTCTTAGAAATGGGGAAAAAAATTCTTATTCTAAGACTTCATCAGGGTACTGTTTTTATAAAGATCTTGGAGGAAGATATGTCAAGCACTTTGTTTAGGTGAATTAGAGCCAATAAGAGTGTGCTCTTTCAGAGGAAGACATTGTGAGCACCAAAAATAAAAACATTTTTGGAATTTTCATTTAGGATTTTCAGGAAGTTTTTTTTCTTGAAAAATGAAATGCATTTGAAAACTTAACTTTGTATGAAAAACAAATATGACCAAAACTACTTGATCACTTTTGGCTCAACAGATGGTGAAAAGTAACAAATCTATTTCCAAAGACTTCTGACTTACTCTGCTGCTGCCTTGATCATCAAAACTGCAGATGCCCACTAACTAATAAATCTAGGCAAAATTTTAAAATACGTTAATTTTAAAAAGTAATTTATGTTCTAGTGTGCTTGGTGCTGAACAAACTTTAACAAAAATAAGTTCCCTTCAGAGTCCTACAGTCTCATAATTTGGATAAGATCCTAAGAATACAATTCCCATTTAATTCAATGGTAAGCACATAACTAAAACCCTGTGCAAGGCATTGAACATTTAGCACAGTATTCACTAAGTAGATCCAGATGATGGGCCAAATCCAGCTCTGATGTAGGTGGGCAAAATGCCATTTAAATCATTTGAGTTGCAACACTAGAGCCGAATTTGACCTTATATTTTTTGAACATGATGCCAAATGACTGCAAAAACAATGTAGTTTTTACTCAAGTGCAAATGAATGCGGTGGTTTCATCCTAGACCCTGGAGGACATGTATTCAGAGCACAAAAGCATCACAGAGCTTGGCACAGCTTGTAACTGCTTTTCCACAAAGATCCAGGACTCGAGTGTTTAGGGCGTTGCAGGTCATGAGCAGAAGAGGCAAAGCAGCATAGCTGCATGGACATGGCTGCACACTGCCTGCCTCTTGCTAACCTCTGGCCAGCACTCGCTTCCTCATTTTCATCATTCACTTTAATGTTTCAAGAACAGCATCAGTTTGAATGATTCTGAAGTCTCAGAGGATGTGCGTTGCCTGCTGAAAGGCAGCTCCGTAACTTTGTATTTTTGCCGATAGAACTACAAGCCGAATTTGTCACAGTGTGGTTATTAACACCTGGCCTGTGTAATGTTTTGCTTCTAAAGATGTGAAGGATCTTTCCAAAGGAAAATTTATAGAAGACAGCAATAAATGGGACTAGAATTTATCATACATGTACTGGCTAGCCATTCATATTTTCATATTTTCATATTTAAACTTTAGCTTTCAGAATTAGTAAGAATAAAAGAAGAAAGTCCTTTAGAAATATATGCATCTTTATTTAGCACAAATAAGTACACAACTCGTAACAATTAAAAAAAAAAGATCTAGATGGCCCACAAAAAAGCTGCCTGAATCATGAGATTCAGCAGCTCATCCCACCACTTTTTGAGGATATTGAGTCCACTTAGCATCAACATCCCCTTACTGCTCATTTTCTTACTTACCTTTTCTGTCTTAAGATAACAAGAAAAAAGATAAATCTTTCCATAGAAAAAGGGGGAAAAGATACAAAAACATAGTCTGGTGAAAAATTCCTCGTTTTGAGTGTGTGTACATGTAAGAAATTGGTGTCCAACAAGTTGAATATATAACAGAGAAAAAAGCAAGTCTTCTAATTTTTCTGGTATTTCACAAGAACAACTTTTGTTCTGCTCTTTGTTCATCTCATTTGTACTCTTTCAAACTGTACTGTCAACAAAGACACTTTCCTGAAAGAAATCAGAAGTATAATACCCCAGGACCACAGAACAGACAAAGAAATAATCTGCAGTAGTACTTGTTCTCTTCTCACATAGAAAATAAGAAAGATAATTTGTTTCTGACAGCCTTCTCCTTCAGTCTCTTAGCAATTTTTATCACCATTTTAATTCTTCCTTCCAACATTCTCTGATCTGTTCAAGCCAGAGACCATAGCAGTGTTTGTTTTGCAGCTGTGTGGATCCCATACCCCCAACTCTGTAGACCAAAGCCAAAAAACAGAGGCAAACCCAAAGCAGGCCCTGCCAGTGTGAGCTGAGCAGAAGAAACACTTGGATGATGTATCTAGACTGTAAAGCAGTTATGGCAAACTCAAATGGAGACTGTGAATTTATCAGGAACTCTCTTAAAAGCAATATAAAAGTCTAAATTCATTAACCTGGTTTTGACAATTTTGAATTACTGCTATTCAGACTTTTGATTTGGGTTTTTTAAATATAATTAGGAGTAGGTGCCATTCAGTGTTTTCCATGATATTCTAGATTACAAGGGTTCGAATCTCACAATTCAGTTATACATCTTTTAAAGTTTCCACTCAATAAACAGCATGTAATGTTGTTATATTTACATAAACTTATTTCATCTGGTTACAGTGACATCAGACTTATATTCTTCAAAAAAATTTTAAACTGCTGCTGATAAAATATTTTAAATTTATGTAGGTAAGAGATATACTTTTTCTTACCCTTTCCCTCCAACAGGTAAAAGGAATATCTCTCACGAGCCAAAACCAAGACTTTTCAAATAAAAAGATGGGCAACATAGTTCTTTTAAAAGCGTGGTTTACAACCTTGGGTTTTTTCCTCTCTCACTTTTTTTTCAGATGTGATGTCTGGAAAACTGTAGTAAACTGGCTTGCAATTCCAGTAAGGCCCCCTAGGAAAGCAGGTTTTAGTTCCAGGAGAAAATTTTTGCTTAGTGGCTAAAAGACTTCCAAGTTCATGATCCACAACAGGCCAAGAACACTTAAAAGTCAAAAACATCATAAATTAACCGAGTAAAACTAAAATACTGAAATATCTGAAGCTGATTTTAGGGATATCAAGTCAGAACTTAACTCAGACTTCCAAATCTGGTTTAATTTTCATAGGGAATTTCTGTCTCAAAAACCCAGTCTTCACCAAAATACTACATCCCACAAAACCTACCACTGAAACCTTGAATAGGCTTTTGCATTACACGTGCCAGACTTATTTTTTTCCCCCTTGACCATCTTTTTGCTAAATCAGACTTCAAATAGAGAGGTTTTCTGGGAGAAATTAAAAGACATTCACAAACTACCCCCATCTTAGATTGACTTTGACATTTTACAAGGACGTTAGAGCTAAGTCTAGCCAAATTTGGGTGGAAGGCTTCCAACCCAGGATTCTGTGGCGAGTAGGGCTGGTGAATAGGTCACATTCTTTCTTTCAGTCATAAAAATTGATGTCCTAATATGGTGCTAGGTGGCAGTATTCTGTGAACAGATTCTTTTCCTAATAAAATAACTCTTCATCACCAAATACCACTGTACTGTTTGACAAAATTGTGGTATTAACCCGTTCTTTAGCAAATCCAGGACACAAGCTACCTTAGCCCCAAAGTAGGTTTAACCACTCTGTTTTGGTTCAGTTCATACATCAAGCTTCTTGTACTGCTGCTGTTAGAGAAGATACATGTCTTCATGTATATTTTGAAGATGCTTTTGCTTTCAAAGTAGGATCACATTAAAGTTGATGCAACCTTTGAAAGCATTCAATAGAGGATTCATTTGGAAAAGCCCCATGGGTCCTTTAGAAGAAAGGCTCCAGATCTGTATGAAGAATAGTTTAATGAGACAAAATTTAAAATCTTTGCTCTGTGCCATAGGTAATTCAGACTCATGCTGCCTTACTCCCTAACAGGCTGATTGCTTCAAAAATATGTGGATGATTCTTTCTTTGCAGGGTACCCTTTACAGCTACCTTCTTCCTCTTTCTTTGCAGGCATCACTACTGTACAAGGATCCAAGAATAAGAATTCACTGAGATATTAGGATATAATAGGATGCCTATTTCCTTAGGGGACTGAAAGCCAGAAACTTGGACTATAGTCATACACTTTTACATTTTTATCTGTGTACCTCAGTTTCATCTAAAAGAAATTACATGTCTTGACATAACTAAACTGTGGAATCCAACTGTCTCTTATTACCCATTTCACAAATAAACAGAGTTTTTATAGGCAAGCAGATCTACTTTCCTAAAAATGTAAAGCAGCAATGAGAGGGAGAAATATTCCACCCCTTTTCATGGGAAATTTCTTGTAGTGTCTTGGTGTTGCTCTTGCTTAATGTAGTGTAACTCTCAGATGACACTTCCATCTGTAGTAACTTGTAACTCCCATGTCAGCCCCGAGTACACTGGGGTTGCTAATCTCTTGTATTTAGCTTTACTTCTTAATTATAGTCCAATATTTTTAAAAATAGCAGCACTCAGGACCTCTAATAAAAGAGGGTCTATTTTACATTTATTTCTTGCTATCCATTCTTAGCAGCAATTTGATGGCATTCTGAAAAAAAATTTGGCATTAGGCATGCAATGTGATTATTCTTATTAACCATGACATTCATAACTACTGCATGTTATTGAAAAAATCTTCTAGTAATAGACAGCCAGTTTTAATGACACAAAAGCCATGGAAATATGTAGATATTAAAGCTGTATTTTCCCAAGCATTTCATGTTCAGCTTATTATAATAGGATATCTGTTTAAGCTGCATTCACAGGTTTACATTCTCTTCAAAACAAGTATAATACACTACCAAAAAAAAAAGTATCAGATTTATCATGAACACATTTCATAAAAATGAGCTCCCTCTTTATTAAAGATCAAATTAAACAAAGAAACAGAATCAGGAAAGCAAGGAGAAGGGGTGAGGTCAGAGTGATTTTGTTTTGTCCTTTTTCCACACCTTCCTGCTACCTGGGTTGGCTGTTTACCTGTACATTCTGTTCCTGCATAAAGGCATTTTTGCATTCTTCTTCCTTGGTCCCCAATTTGACCATCTCACAGGAAAGATCAGTAGAACGGGACAGGTAGCAAAGGCGGAGCCTGCTCTGGCTTAGACAGCAGAAGAACTATCCATGCTTCCCCTCCATAGGACTGCAGCCTGAGCAACTTTGCCTCCTTTTCAGAGGGACAGGTTATGGGCAGGAGGAGGGGCAGCCCCCAAGAGATTCAATACTCACACTGCAGTCAATTTGCAGACACCAAATAGCTCCATGGGGTTGTTGTACTAACAACTGACAACAACTGTTTGTTGTCCTAGGCTCTGTAGAAAACTTCTGAATAATGCTGAGTTTACTTATCTGCAGAAAGTTTGGTGAACTTGAGTTAATTCTGAGGCCTGTTAACCTGAAAGGAAAAGTCCAGCCTGTAGTGTCAGAGGATTCACTGCCTGGTGACACTAATAAGATCCAGATCCAAGAGGTAGTGACAGCTGTGATCTTCATACACTCTGCCCTGCTGGGTGAGTATGCTAAATAAAGCATCTCATCCTCATGGTGTTCCCCCTGCTCACTCAAACACCCAGAGTAAAGGGAAAACTGGAGAAATTAGAGCCTTATTTTTGCATTAATAAGAATTCTTAAGCCTCTGCTGAGCAGATAAGGCTTAGACAGAATACTATAAAGGTACTGCAGACTCCACAACTTTTTAAATAGATATCCTCATTATGAGCAGAGGATTAGAAGCTATTTACAAATGACACAACCTAGAAAAGATGAACATATGCATAAGGAGGCTGACACAGGAATGGTTTCTTTGAAAAAGTCAAGAGAGAGGAAATGCAAAACACAGCAAAAAAAAAAAAAGCTGAGGATTAATATATACTTCATGAAAATGTGGGGTTCTGTATTAAAATAAAAATGAGTATTTCATGAACTAGCACAGATATTAGCACAATTTTAAATAAAATGTCTTGGAATTTTTACAAAATAACAACATCACAGCTGAAAAATATAACAAAAGTATCTGATGGTAAAAAAACAATTGCTTCTTTAGCTTTTTTATCTTCTTCTTTACATCAAATGCTTCCATTTCTAATATGAGGAATTACATTAAGGACAATAGTTTGCTTAGTGTAAAATATCATTTACACATGAGTTATATAGGAAGTGACTGCATGCCACAAGTTCAATAATTTACATTCACTATTCAAAAAACAGAGGTGGTCCGATTCTGAAAATCATGGCTTGTGGGAAAGCATCTTTCATGGTATTTCTTTGACCAGGATCAAGTCCTACTCTGTGCACCTGACATCACACCACCAAGAAAACTCTGCAGATGTTTATTTTAAAACCTAACAGCAACGCACACAAACTCCATCAAAGAAAACACAAAAGCCCTTTTGAACTGTATTTATTTTGTCAGGAAATACATACCTTTCATCTCATGTAATGGGATATTTTGGTTTATTAAATTTAACTTGAACATGTAAGAAACAGTAAGAAATAGTTCCATTAATAGCCTATCTTTTAAATTCAGATGGCATTGCTATAGTTGAAGGGAATATCAGTAGGAGGCACAAAAGATAAAATGAACAGAAGTCATAAGAGACTGAAAGACATATCTGTTAATGCATTAGATCTGTGGCTTCCAGCAAAATGTTTATTTGCTTATTAGCAGATAAGAAACTATTATCACTAGGACCCTTCTATCATGAGTTGCCTTACAATCCTTTTAGAAAGGATTAGTTATCAACTTTCAAAATATAATGGAGATTTTTATGTACTACAGAGATTTAGTTGTATAAAACTTGAGTTCAGGAGGAACCATTATCTCCAAATCAGTATATTTTCTGTGTGATTTTTTGCCTCCCTTCTACAGTTTTCTCATTTCCAAATTCTGCATGGTCTACAGGAAGTTTCAGCAGTTGTCTGGTTCAGAACTGCTATCCATGCTTGGCCTTAACTTTAGTCTTAGTTGTGTGTCTGTATCATGCCATAGAGGTGGGATCTAACTTAGTTGCTGCATTGTCAGCATTGGTAAAACAAAACCAAATTGCTTTCAGAATTAAAGGACAAAAAAAAACATTTTAACATACTGAAAGTTCAAATGTTGCAGATGGTTCCTATCAAATGACTGCTATCTGAAGATAGCTATATTGGAAAGCTAAATATTTATAAGATAATTTGGGCTTGAATTTAAAGGTCATCTAATTAAGCAAATAAGTAATATTAAATTAGTCACAAATGTTCTTAAAATATGGGGTTTGCCATTTACAATTATCCAGTAGAAGGTTGACTCATATTTCTCACATCTGACAAAGTGTTACTTTTGATTTTTAAAGCAATAAGAGGTTTTAAGCTGTATCAGGGTACTAATATTTAAATATAAATAGAAATTTGGTTTTGAGTCATATTTGGCATGATGTCCCACTTTTCTTCCAATGGCAAAAAATTATTACTGAATTTCTCAGTAATTCTCATAGCAATGTTCTTTGGACAGATCTGGAGAAATTTGACAACGATTTATACTCTGGAATCCCAAGCACAGCAGAGATGCAAATTATGGCCCAGAAGCTATCTGCCAAAAGGTGACATGCTGTGATGTGTCTGCTTGCCATCAGGATACTGCTGTGGTAAATTACAGTAATAACTATAATATTACAGTTATCCCAAACACCTTTTCAAAGCCACTGCTCCTCCTTTGAACATTTAGGTGGTGTTTACTTCAGAGAAACATTTAATCTGAATGTATGAAGGCTTTTTGATCCCTGTAATTGAGCACTTTTGTAGTAGAGCATTTGTGAAGGAACAGATAAATATGTGGTTTTTAATGAGACAAGGAGAGCTGTTGTTTGGTTTTTTTTAATAGAATGGAACCAGTTGTATTTAATCACTGCAATGTCCACTATCCTTCTGTTGTTGACAATGGCTGTTTCAGCTTTATTTAATAAATTTTTGATTTTTGTCTACAGGAAGAGTGATTACATATAGTCCTGCACTTAAATGTTTACCCATTTGCCAAATGATGGGAAATTAATTAAAAAATATGTATTAGCAAAAGTGTTTCCCTAACTCTGACAAGCCAACAAACAAACAGAAATTCTTAGCCTGATACAGCAGCATTCTAGAAAGCCCTAATACCATAGTCCTGGAAGAACTACACAAACCAGTTTCAATTGCTGTAGAGTTATTTTCACTTCAAAATAGTCTATATTTAGACTACTTTCAGCTTTAGTTTGCAATACTCAAATCTATGATCTACAACAGGTTTTGTTTTTATCTAAACTTCCTTCAGTTAGAAGATTTTTATTTCGCACAAGAGAGAATTAATGAATTCTCAATTTACTTGATTCCTCTTCTCCATTTTGAGCATAGCTCTGCCCCTGAAAAAAACTCAATCACAAGGGTGTACAACATATGCCCAAATCTTATTCTGTATCTTATGCCAAATAGTAATGCATGGGTTCGAGATCCTGCTCTAGTGATAGTCTGCAGCATAATTCTCATGGGTAGAAAACCACATTGTGTTGTGTTCTCTTGACACAATGTATAACAATATCCAGCAAGCTTAATACTCTTGAATATATTTCAGCAGCAGAGCCACAATTATTTTTAGACATCTAATTCTTTAAGCCTTTCTGTGTTATTGTAGGGAATTTTGGCCATCCTCTGCACCGCCAAAGCAAGCTTGAATAATTTCTGTCAAGAGTTCAGAACTCACAACAGAGAAGGCTGGGAGATTGCCATTAGCCCCCAAGAGCCACAGAATTCTGCCCACTGGTGACACACAGAAAGAGGCTGAGGTTTTCAGTTTCATACAATATTTGCAAAGGCTGTAATTCACCTATTTAATAGAAATTTAAATTCATGTGAGAGAGCAAAATATGCCTTCCTTTTAAGGTTGTGTCCTTTTTTTTAGGGATTTTAGTCCTTCCCTAATTAAAGGAAATTGCAAAACTCCCACCCATTTCCCTAGGAGCAGAATCAGATCCTTTCATATCTTTACTAGGGACTACACCCTTCAATATGTGTTTTAACATGAGAACCATCCATATCCAAATGTATTTTTGCAAAGGAATTAACACAAAATTGAGGCCTGTATCACAGACTCCAGAGCAGAGCGTCAGTACTGCTTGCTCAACCCCTAGCATTTGGCCATCTTATTAAGTCCCAACAGGCTAGTTATAATCCATCTCACAGGCCTCAGGGTGTAGGAGAGATCCAACAACAACAAGAGCTAGCTGAATAAATAACAAATGTGCAAGTGGAGCAGGGCATCCCACTTGTTTCATTAAAAGCCCTAAGCATACATGTGCTCGTCTGTCGTGCATGATCACACCCTAGGACATCGCCGTACGCAAAGCAGCTCTCGCTGCTGTTGCTTCATCTCTTTTCAGACTGTGCTGTCTCTTCTGACCAGCAAAAACAGTCAAATCCTCTGCTTGGATACACTCTGCAAACACTAAAATATTGGTATACAATCTTGTCTAACACTTCCATTATTAGCTTGAGCTGTGGCTTGGAGGGTGTTGAGGAAGGAGCAGGAGGAAAGAAAAAGCTGTGTGTTAAATATTGTTAAGACTTCTGCTGTTTTATATGTAACATCAGAAAGAGAGAACTTCTGCATAAGGTCGTTCTCATGGTTTTCATTATCACATATAGTTAATTAAAAACACTTCTACCCCAGGCAGCCAACACACTGCAAAGAGAATATTAAGAGGGTATAAAAGCATCCTACTCACTTGGAAACTAATTAACTTGGTTAAAAATGAAACAGTTTTTAAAAAGTACTGTAGTGTCAGGAAGGGCTTGTTGATACCTCAGATTTACTATGTGTGGACAGAAATGAAAGCCAGTCTTACTTCTCTTGAGTGTAATGGCAAAAGTCCGTCTTCAGGGCAGGCAGATCAGGCCTTTAGCATTAGAATTAAATCTTGAAATCAATAGAAATCAATAGCTATATGGTGTTTAAATAGGCTTTAGCTGCCTGATTTTAGTTTGAGAACAGTTTAGTCATTTAATTCCAAAATAATAGCCCTGAAAATCTTTCTTCAACATCTTCCTAAATTTTGCAGCACCTCTATTATTATGAATATCTATCTAAAATAGATAGATAATTTACTAAATAATGTATCTATTAAATATAATTCCTAGCTTCTTTATAAAGACTAAATAGCTTCTTTCTTAAGTATTATATATTGATCCTTACTTTACTTACCACTTTCCTGTGGCCAGATAGAGACTGGAGCCAAGACCCTTCCACTGAGCTGTGTGGGGGTCTACAATACAGGTGCCCCATTCTGGCACTGCCATCAGAAATATTTCTATGGTCAAGGGAGATCATGGCACTATAGGTAAAAGAGTTCAGGCAGAGCTGAACATCTCCCAAAGTTTGCTCAGAACTATGGGATAGATTCTACTCACTCTTTTGTCAACAGGACACTTGCCTAAGACATTGATACTTAGAGGAAGGAAAAAGAACTCTAGACTTGGGGTCACGCTTCCTAACTCTGAGCATGTCTGCTGAACACCAGTGGAAGCAGGACCTTCATAAAATGCGGTAGCAATCCCTTTCTTTTGAAAGATGTCAGTATAACTTGCCTTCCCTTTTGCACTAAGAGATCAGATCACACATGCAGAGTATGAAAAAATAGTTTTCTGTCTGTGCCAAAATCCTCCAGGTATTGGCTAGTCTGATGATTATGCCAAATAAGGATTTGACAGTTTAAGACCCTCTTAATGAAGCTTCTCCACTTTGTTTGAACAAACAAAACAAAACTAGAAATTTATTGAGTTGGATGAACACTGCAAGAAGCAGCAAGGCTTTTTGCAGCTTGGTGTGCAAATCCTCAGTCTCCTGACCAGATACCAGAAGCAAACAAGTGCAACCTTTCTTTTCTGCAGAAAACTTGTCTCTCAGCACAAGCCCACATCCCCACCTCTCATGAGGTGGCCGTGCTTGAGTGTCCCACCCACTCAGCATTCCACAAGTTTTTCAAATTGAGATCCCTTTCTGAAATCCTGACTAAAATACTTAAAACATCCAAAGCCAATAGATGGAACCATCTATGGAACCAATACTAATTCTGGATTATTTTCCAGGCACTTGTTTGATAAGGAGAATGCAGTTTCCGTAATATATGGCTAGCCTTTGCCAATTTTGGACTTAACCTTGCACTGAAAGTCTGCTGTTTATACTCTGTATCTATATGGGAAGCCTATGAAATTCTCACCAAGTGCTTTACTATGTTATAGGAGTTTCTGAAGAATAGAGGCCAGAATTTGAAATTCTCCTTTGCTGACACAGATTAAAATAAGAACAGCCAACTGAATAAATATTTATTTTTTTAAAAAATTCATCAAATCTTACATTACAGGATTATTAGAAATAGCATCACAATTATTTGAACAAAGATCACAAACAGTACCTAATAAGTCACAAGTCTAAAACTGTTACTGATGCATATTGCATACTAGGATCTTTTAAGTGTTATTCTGCTGCACTGATTAATAATAGATAGAGCACATTACAGTGGTTTTCTTTACTCAGCTTTCTCTCACATGAAACTAATCCACACATACATTATTGATAAATAATGCACACCTCTCCTGTTCACAGCATCTAAATTATGCAGAATTAGGAACAATTGATAAACTAATACACATAATTGTTTATCCTAATGGACATCACTATATCACCAAGCCAGCATACATGGTGAACCTCACTTTTGTGTGAAACGTGAAGTTTAATATATAGAGTTTTTCCATAAACGTCAGAACATTTGGCTTTCAGATTGATCCCTGCCTCTTTACTCTTTTTTTTTCAGATAAAATTTATTAGAGTTAACTTAAATATGTATTCAAAAGAATCACTTGAAATAATGCAGCCTGATAAAAATTAAATTTTTTGCAGTATTTTAGAGTAACTTAGAGAATATCAGTATTATGTTGCACTATAGCTGTCCCATCAACAATAAATAACCATCTACCAATATTCATTCCTTCCTTCCTTTTACAAAGCAGTGCTTATTTTCATCTAGGAACTAACCACATCATTATCAAGCAACATCTCTCAACAGTTATGAAATATTTAGCACCTGAGAGCGTCACCTAGTACAGATTTTCAAAGCAATAATCTTAGGTTACATTTGCATTGGGTTTCCAAGAGGAAGTATGAGTTTTCCTAAGCAGATACACGGGGCCAAATTCACCTCATCAGTTCACTTAATTTACAACTGGAATGAATTTGGGCTATTTTCAACCACCTGAAAATGTTGACATGGGTATTAGGGCTTAAAACCCCAAAAAGGTGGGAGGATCATTCGCCCAACAGAAATGCAGGTACACCAGTCCACATTGCATGAAAAAGAGTCAGGTTCCATTGTGCAGAAGGAAAAATGTTAGCTGCAATAATGAAAAGTGATGGGAACAATTGTACAACTGGGGTACTCTATTAGAGGGCAATCATTCAAATGTGTTATGTTTACATCTTCAGCTTTTTCTAGCTCAAAATAATTTTCTGAGAAAAGCCTCCTCACAAAATATTCATTATTTAATAACACAGTTTTACAGAGAAATAAGCAACATTTGGCATAATGTTCATTATATGCCATATATTCTGCCAGTTATGAGTGGACAGCTCAGGTGAACAATTCATAGGGCTGATGACATACATTGTGGGGTCTGAGGCTTTTTTTTGATCACTGGGGCAATACAAGTACAAGACAAAAGCATAAAACCCTAAAAGCAAGCCATTCTTCAAATACTGAAATCTAAATCCCATTTTATTATGCTGTCAATGAACTGCCGAGATTCTCCTTTGCTTGTTAACATGATAGCAGACAGATGAGAAGAAATAAAAAGTACTGGCGTGTGAAAGGCAAATCAAAAGGGGAGATTGAAGGGATTTCTCGAGTTACTCAGGTGAGTCTTTAAGCCCCAGCCAGTGACCCAGCCAGTGGTCAGAACGGTGCAGGTTCCGTTTGGTTGCTCCGAACACTTAGACACGGTATCCAACTGTCTGCCCAAAAGGCTGAGAATTTGCAGTTTCTTTGTAAGCTTACTGCACAATTAACAAAAGAAGGGAATTTGATACTAACTAAACAGAGAATGAATAGTCAATAACATTGTATAAACTTTTTCAAGCCACAAATCTTTATGCAGCAGGAGTGACTTCGCATGTTACTGAAGTCTTTTACTGCAAAGATTGCTCTTTTTTTGTTGTCTACACTCATGTTTTAGTTGTAAAATGTATTCTTCTAAAATGAAGCCCTCACCTGTTGGCAGATAATGGCAACAAATCCCTAACATAAAAAGAAAGATAAACCACAGACTAAAGAGAAGTTACAGTAAATGAATAAAATGAAGAACAATATGGTTAGAAAGATCCTTAAATATGCAGAACTACAAAATAATTATTTTATGACTTTCAACATGGGTAACATAATATTTATGAAAGAAATTATTCCAGTTAAAAAAAAAAAAAAAGCATATTTTTTCACTGCTGGATTTCTAATTCTTAAATTTAAAAAAGCATTCAAAGTACCACAGCCAACATTTTGAATAAAAAAAATAAAACATGAAATAAGTTCCATGCTATCATAACTCAACAACTACAAAATGAGGTGGCACATGAAGAAGAAATGCAGCAGACAAAATGCAAACACAAGTCTATTTGTAAAACAAGTTTTAATGAAGTTAACTAGAGTTTATAGACCTCAACCTGAATATCCTTACAGTGGAAACATTATTGTTTGCATGATGGTGTATATTTCTCAGAATGCGCTAGCTGTCAAGTTTAAGTAATACTTTACATACCCTTTTCATAACTGCACAATTAGCTTTATGAAACCCAGCTGTTCGAAATAAAGCCTGGACTAGCAGTGCCATCTAGCATCTTTTAAAAAACCCCAACAACAACAAAATCTCTGTGCACTTACAGAATTGGTAGATTAGTGTTTATTAAGACTATCAATCTTTGTAATAGATCTGTGCATCAAGTCATAACCCTCAAGTGAGTAGCAAGACATGTTTTGATAATCAGTGTATTACCAAATATAACATCTGTACACGTCACAAACCATCTGGACAATAAAAGTGTCAGAAAAAAATTCTTTAGCCTTTGAAAGAGGTCAGCTGAGACTGGGAAGAAGGGGACTGCATTTACTCATTCATTGTTGGGTCATAATACATGGATAGTGTGAAACTGTGATAATATGGTAAGAAGGAATGGTAAGATTTTCTTTTGGGAACACAGGCCAAATATACAAACTGTATCCATTTCTTAGGGAAGACTACTGACTGCCTGGGGCCCGGGTTAAAGATGTGAAAGAAATCTTCCCACTCTGGTACTGCTCTCTGAGTATTATCCATTTTCCTAGTTGAAAGCAATGAAGTTGCAACAAGAAATGTGAAGGCAATCAGGAGACTTCGGGGCCCTGGAACGAGGGATCAGAAGCAAGTGGTTTTTCCTCTAGCCTTGCATTTTCAGGGATTGATAAGAGTCAGGCACACAGCAGATTAATACCAGGGTCCAAGCCTGGTGTAATCTGCAGAATTTTGGGGGTTTTGATCCCAAGTCAGTCCACGTGGCACCAGGCTTGATCGCAAGGGGAGGGGCACACCTGCCTCAAAGGGGAGAAGAATCTTTGTGCAGGAGTTAGTAGGGATCACTGAAAAAGCTTTAGAGTTGAACAGTGAAAGAGATAAAATCAGGCTCCCTAGAATAGATCTGAGGGTGGCATGCCAATGTCAGAGGATAGTGTGGTAGTGAAGTCCTTCAGTCTTGCTGTTTCAGTGGACAGAGAAATCCATGGAAATCCATGCAACAGCAAAGACACAAGGGTTATTGATCTGTTAGAAACCATGAAAATGGTGACATTGGAATTAGGGCTTCTGAACCCAAAAAGGTGTTGGGATCAGCAGCCCAACAGAAGTGCAGCTACACCAGTGCCCATAGCATGGACAACAAGCAGGAGCCACAGAGCAGCAGGAAAACTATCACACAGCTGAAATCTTGAAAAAGTGGTGAGAAGACTTGCACAGCTGGGGTGGTGTAATAGAGATCTAAATTCAATAGGCAGTGATGGAGGGATGGTGGGATAGCCCTAAACGTTAGGAAGTGTTTTGATTGTCTAGAGCTTCATGATGGTGACAATAGGGTTGAGTGCTTATGGGTAAGGATCTGGGAAAGGCCAACAAGGCAGATATCCATGTGAGAATGTGTTATGGAGCACCCAGCCAGGACAGAAAGAGGAAATATTCAATAAACAGCTCGGAGGAGTCTCACAATCACTAGCCCTTGTTCTCATGGGGGATTTCAGCTTATCAACTTATATAATACAAAGGAGAAGTAGCAGTCTAGAAGGTTCCTGGAGCACATGGAAGAAAAATTCCTGTCATGATTTAACCCAGTCAGGTGGCTTAGACTGGGATATATAACTTTATCAATGATTTCAATAAAGAGATCAAGTGCACCCTTAGTACAGTTTTCAACAACATCCAAGCTGGGTGGGAGTGCTGATCTTCTTGAAGGCAGGAGGGCTCTGCAGAGGGTCTGGACAGGCAGCATGGATGGGCTGAGGCCAATGGGGTGAGGTTCAACAAGGCCAAGTGCTGGGTCCTGCCCCTGGGTCACAACAACCTCAGGCAGCGCCACAGGCTGGGGCAGTGTGGCTGGAAAGGACCTGGGGGTGCTGGTGACAGCAGCTGAACATGAGCCAGGGTGTGCCCAGGTGGCCAAGAAGGCCACTGGCATCCTGGCCTGGATCAGTAATATTGTGGCCAGCAGAACCAGGGCAATGAATCCTGTATTCAGTTTTGGAAGAAAGACACTGAAGTGCTGGAATGAGCCCAGAGTTGGGCAAAAGACTTGTAGATGTGACACTTAGGGACACAGTTTAGTGGTGGGCTCAGCAATGTTAGGCTTACAGTCAGAGTAAATGATCCTAAAGTTCTTTTCTAATCTAAACAATTTTATGACTCTATGTTCTGTCATTTCTTAAGCAACATAAAATGCATAGAATGATACAGATGACCCAAAATATATTTACTCATGCCAGTTAAGAAAAACATGTGCTTTTCATGGTTCAATTAATGAATTCCTCATTCTGAAATCTGATAGGCTTCTGCTTTGCACAGGTACAAACTGACATGTAACAATACATGTGAAGTATATTCATTTTCTCCTTTCTGTATGGAGTTAAAAGACTTCAGATTTGCAAAAGTGTAACAGTGAGCAAAATTTCACCCACTTTCATTGTTTGTTGAACAGAATGAATTGCTTGGCATTGCATAAGACAAAACATGAAAACAAATACTGCCTCTCAGAGCCTACAGTGTAGAAGACAGGCTCTGAAATGACAGGATGTACTGGGAAGCCTTGAAACACATTCATTAATTATTGTCATTGTTAGTAGCAAGCCTTTAGAAAGAACTTGAGTGCAAACAGGGATGGGAACACTGTAGCACATGAAGCTCAGGGAAAGAGAAGTGAGATACTATTGTGAGTTCAGCCACATTAGCTCATTGGTATTATGGTGTATAGATGCAGATATAAAACCACACATTTTAGCTCTATAGCTAAGGATAATTTCTATATTGCATAAAAAAGATTAACTAATTGCATTACAGACATGATAACGAGATTATGGATTTTTCAGTTAAATCCTCTGAAGAATCATTACGTGGTGCAAAATAGTGCCTTGGTGACTTTCAAACAGATTTCACCTGCCACTGTTTTCCCTATTCCTGTGCATTTTTGTGCGGATGCTCCCTCCCTGAGAAAGTTTTTGTCAATACAGAACTCTAAATTTAAGATAAAACTTGCAATACCATTCATTATTCTGCTCAGGAAGGAAAATTCTCTCCCCACCCCACAAAATTTTTGTTGGGATATAAATAAAAAATACAATGCAAAGATTTAAACAAACATCTTTGGAACAAAAATAACCCCATCAAGTATAGATGCCCAGCAACTGAATTCAGACAACCAGTGAGACCAGTCTGTGAGACACCACCAGCAAACTTTCTTTCTGAAGAAAAGCATACAAAAAAAATCCTGTCAAGACAGCTTAATATACATTCTGGCTCACATTTCAGAAATAAAGTTGTGTCAATGTAACAGTTCAGCAGCCACTATAACATCCCCTCCAAATGTCTCAAAAGCTCTTTTAGAAGGCCTAGTAGAAAAATTCTGTGGCTACATATATATATATATATATATATATTAAGATTTATTAAGTTTATTTCCTTTCAAGGTACAAGGTTCTTTTTCAGCCACGTTACTATTATCTACTTATTACAGCTGGTATTATGTAAGGTTTTGTGAGCTTCAGCTACAGGCCAGCATTCAGCTGAGTAGAGACTCAAACACTAAATACATGTATGTGATACTCTCATTTTCTGTGTTAGCACTTGGACTGTTTGTTTGTATTCCAAAACACTTTTTTTTCTCCCAAAGGGAAATCTTCTCTGTAAAAAGAGTTATTTTTAAAATGTTACGTATTTTCAAAAAGACCAGCATGCCATGTGTAGAGGAAGTGAAGCAACACACTGTCAACAGTATAGTCTGATAAGATGTTTTCATCTCTGTAAAGAAAAATAAATTACAAATGGTGGCAGCATGTTATGTGTTTTCCAGTATACTCACCCTAACCTTGGACATTTTTGCCATATTATAAGAAACTTTCATTTTATCTTCTTCTTTTATTTCTGTTAGAGCATACTGGTGTGATTGGGAATTCATATCCACTGTGTAAGTCTCTGTTTCCAGACCTAGGGAAGCAAGGTCCCTTCTATACACTACAGTAGCTATTTATGCAGCTCACATCAGTTCATTCACATCATATGCCTGCAGAGCTCAGGGCTTGATATGAATGTGCTCCCATTTATCAAGCATCATCCCTTTAATGATTAAATAGTAAGAATGTTTACAAAGGAAACAACAAGTAGAGATTAAAAGAGGTGGGGGAGGGGGCCATGATACATTCAAACTAGACTCACACACACCACTAGCCCACTGGGGCAAAACTGATTAGCTGCCTCAGGCCACTGAGAGCGTAGGCACAGGATGTTTTCCTAAAGGGAGGAGGGGCGAGCTTGACCTTTTAATTTATAAAGGGAAACCACACACCCAGGTGTTGCAGCTCTGCTCACAAAGAACAATTAGGACATAATCTGGGCTGTTTATTTTGTTGGGTTCAGAGGTCCATGCTGAAAGATCAAAAAGGTCTTATAGTCATTCAGTAATCTCCATGCATGTGATGTTTTTCAACAGCCTTTTGTGTGGATACTATTTAGTTATTTGTTTGTTTGGAAGGAAAAAACAATCTCTTTAAGTAGGAAATCCTACTTGAGCTACAACAAGGCAAATTGCCCCACTCATGTTAAAGCTGGATTTTAAAGGAAAAGAGCAGCTTCCTCAGAAGGGGAAGTGGAGGGGCAGGCACTGATCTCTTCTCTCTGATTATCAGTGATGGGACCTGAGGGGATGGTGTGAATTGTGTGTTAGGTGAGGTTTAGGTTGGATATTAGGAAAAGGTTCTTCACTCAGAGGCTGGCTGGGCACTGGAACAGACTCCCCAGGGAAGTGGCCACAGAAGCAGCTTGACAGAGTTCAAGAATTTTTTGGACTACACTCTCAGATACATGGTGGGATTCTGTGCAGGAACAGGATTTGGACTCAACAATCACAGTGGGTCTCTTCCAACTCAGTATATTCTAAAAGTTTCTATGAGAGTCTACAAGAAAAGAAAGCATGTAAGCATCAATTACAACAGGTATTTTAAGGGGCTCTTCTGAGCAAAAATGGCACCAATGTCACAGCCAAAGCTGCACAATTACCTCTGCAATTTTCTCATAAGGAAAGTGTCAAACTTGTATGACTCTTCTGACCCAAATTGTGCCAACAAGGCAAAGAAATTTGGGCAGTGTTAAAAAAAAAATTCTCAGGCTGGCAGCACAAAACAAATAATAGAGAAATAGAAAATACTGTGGCATAACCAACCTCTGTTATGTTAAATCTCTCCAAAGATTGATAGGTGCTGTCCTTAAATGACAGCCTATCAGGAGGGTCTCAGTTTTCTTTAAAACAGTCCTGCATCAAAGATGTGCTCAGTAGACTCTTTAGCCACAGTATTGGTTCAGGGATAAATCTGACTGTAACAGCTTGTGTTACCAGTTTGGTTTTTTTATAAATGGATGTGAAATAGAGTACTTTAAAAGATAATTTCTTCTGTCAACCACCCAGGAAATCAAAGCCCCTCAGTAGGGCAAAACCTGTCATTTATTATAGTTGTATATGTTGTTGTATATGTCATTTATTAGAGTTGTATATATATAGTTGTATATATTTATACAACTTTTAGCATAAGTAA
>WBNO01015458.1:0-21338 GCA_013400575.1 Peucedramus taeniatus | reverse complement strand
GACTGAGACAAATTTAGGAACTATATATAAATGATAACTCTGTGGTAGCTTTACCAGTAACATTTTAAGTCTTTAGCACAATAATGGATCATTTAGATATCAACTGGAAAGTAAATCAAAGAATAACAGTCTATGAAAACTGAATTACACATTAATTGCAATAGATAAACTTTTGATGCCAAGATTCAAGCGTTGGGGACAAAAGTAGAATTTTCACCCAAATTTTGCATCTTCTATGGCTTACCTTCTTCAGAGAGAGAATTCCTTCCCTTGTTTCTTTGTCAGTTGATATGGAGAATACCCCAGAGCCATCACCATTTATAATTGTGTACTTCATGTCTGCATTTGAGCCTGTGTCTGCATCATTTGCTTTGATTTTCCCAACAGCTGATCCAACTTGAGCCGACTCAGGAACATACAGTTGATAATGTTCTGAGGGAGAAAAAAAAACCAACATGATAGCTCGGACATTTTCTAGTCAAACCAAATTAGAGAACCATTACCTGCTTGATAAATGTCTGACGCTGGAAGAGTATTTACATATTTTGTAAAGTGACAAATAAACCTACGAATTTTTTTAGATCCCTGAAAGAATTCAAAACCAAATTGTATTTTACTTGGGATGCCTTCATTCCCTATTAAAAATCCAAATTGCCTAATGTAGGGTTTTAGTTTTCACAGCTATTGCTCTACATCACATAATACAGAAGTTACTTCATAACAGTATTTTTACAAGTTTATATTCTACATAACCAAAATATATATTTTACCAACTTACAATTAAATGCATGGTCAAATGAATACTTTTGAATTAAAAAATCTGTTGCATTTTTCCCCCAAATCCCATCATATTTGCAACACTGCATCAACATTTTCAACACAAAATTTTTACTAAAGAATAATGAAATAAATCCTAATATTTTACCCTTTGCACAAAAATCTTAACTGCCATTCACAGTAACTGAAAATTAACATAATGGATACAAAGAAGTATTATACATTTGTGCCAAGAAAAAATTTTCTTTACAACTCTGGCCTCCCTTCAGTGTTTTTGTAACCTTTTGGGTTAATAATTAGTAAGAGTATTTTTTGAAAGATAATTTTCTTAACTGTCTCTATGCTTTTGTGTGAAATTCTCTGAAAGGTACAAAGTTTTCTGGTGGACAAGAAGCTGCAAGAAGGAAATAAAAGTGTCAGAGACATAATGTCTTTAAGTAAATCTCAATCTCCATGTGCAACTAGGCCAGAAAAACAGCTTAAAGAAGATTTCTCCAATAATGCTACCCTTATAATACAGCAGGGATGATGAAATCATCCAGAACTGAAAAGAATAATTCACATCCAATAGAAGGTGTGCACATACCAACAATATACCAATTTCCCACCTAAAAAAACCCAATCCAAATGCCTCCCTAACAATCTGCAGAGTTTACATCACAGTCCAACCACTAACACAGTGAAAAAAGAAAAATAAATTCTGTCATTACGTGACTTCTGAAACTCTATCAGGTTCCTTTTAAGTTCCTTGAAGGCATTTTGTGGCAATCAGTGCAATAGTGCAAAACTGAGTGGCAGGACAATAGATCAGCAGGTTTGAAAGGGGACATATAAAAGTTAACATATTGTTATGGTTTGCTGGGTTTAAGCCAGATAGCATGATTGCAGAGGTGCCCTTGGTAAGCATGTAGAAGGCAAAATATAAATGGAACTCAGAGATTAAACCTGAGGTGTGGAAGAAACTCACACCTGGTTGGATGGATTGAAGAAATTATCAGCCTACAGAAGCTGCAATTGAAAAGGGAATATATATCATTACTAAAATATAACTGCCTTTATAGTCACCTGCTAGAAAACTGAAGATTTAATTATAAATTCATATAATTCCTTGCACAACGGTTCCTAAACCTATTTGTTGTTTTGAATTATTTTTTTCATACTAACCCATAGTACTAGTAAACAACTAGTGGTGTGATAAGGATGGACAAGTGCACTGATCTTTGTTAGCCTAAAGGAAAAGAGGTTTCTTTCATAGGAAAACAAAAAAGTAAGCTATTATTAATTTTGGAAATCTTAAGGAAAATAAGAAATATCCATCAGAACAAGAGAAAAATTAGAACTTAACATGTAAAAAATAAAATGCCAACACCAATGTAACAGGAAAATTACTTAATTTAATTAAAACTCATAGTTAATACTTTGATGTAATTCTTTGATATGCATGTAAAAGCCACCTACACAAATTTCCAAATAAATGCCCTGCAATATTTTGTGCTTACAGATGATGCCAACTGACACTTTTGTATTGGTGGTTGCTTTATTTCATACATAAAATTGTAATAATAGGATGAGATTCATTTTGAAATTTTTTGAAATCAAAAAAAAAAGGTTTTTGGCCACTTTTGCTCTTCCAAAAAGGAAAAGGTTAGGGCCATTAAGAATATGTTAAATAATCAAGACATGTCAGGAACTGGATGTGCTATAATTCATATGATAGGGTGAACTAATTGGAGACTTTCAAATAGTTGAGCTTGTTCAAATATATCTATCTACATGACACTATGCTCTGCTTTATAATCACACCCTAAGTGTTAGCCATCTGTTTCAGAAAATTGTTTCACTGATACCCACTTCAAAGACTCTGAAATACTAAAAATTCCAGCAAAACAAATATTTGAAATGACTCATGAATTATGACTGTTTTTGTAGAACTGAAATATTAAAAATCATGTAGATAGAATTAAAAGAAAGCTGTTGAAAAAATAAAAACTCTTCGATTATAAGGCCAGAAATGTCTCCCAAAAAGTATTTAACCACTGCTTCATAGCCTGACAATATCTCATACAAACATGAGCCAAATAGATAAATACAAAAAATACTATCAATAAAAACCAAACACGCAAGAAGATAAAATTAAGCAACATGAAGGTTAAACTATATTACAGATATTTTTTTAGGCTAGTGGTGAAACTGGAAATGTTAAACACTAAATAGTTGTAAACTTTATTGCTAAAAAGAGGAACTGATTAAAGGCTCAACTGAGCACTGGAACAGGTGTACCAGAGAAGAGGTCACAGCACCAAGCTTGTCTGAGTCCAAGATCAATTTGGACAATGCTCTCACGTACATGCTGTGATTCCTTGGGTGCTCTCCATTGGGACCTTTTTAATAGGTCCCTTTAAACTCAGCATAATCTGTGATTCTGATTCCATGAATGCTTCCTTGGGCATTGGATAAAGAAAGTTTGATAGGACACTGTAAAATATGGGATGTGTATACTGCGAATTTACAGTTCTGTATTGCAAACTATGAGTTTGTCTCAACCCTCTAAACAATTGACTGGGAAGATAGGAGCCCTGAGGATGAGGTATCATCAATTTATAGAAAACATTTCCACTAAATCAGACCATGTTGAACAGATTGTTCGTATTCTTCCAGCATTGCAGACTTCCAGGAGCTGTTGTGAAGCAGAAATCTTTCGGGGATGGTCTAATTTTTTCTAGAGGAGCTGGCCTGTTTCTTACAGATCAAGAATCTTGGCTGATTCAGTTCTCAGCTTTTATCACATTCACTCACATGCCTTCCTTTTGCTCATGATATGAGGAAATTAATACTCTTTTCCAGGTAATGTACTGTATAGGATACCACTTTGCAGGACTTTATTCTATGCTAATTGAAACATTTTCCAAATACAACTATATGATCTTCATATTTCAATAAACTTTATGGTTTATCTGTCATTATAGTACAGAAATAATTTATTTATCTTTAGAACAATATACTTTCATTTCAATTAGCCTACAGGCAACCTCCAATGCTGTGTCTTACTTTTAGAAAAGTAATTTCTCTATCTGAACCTCTCAAAAAAGAAGTGTAACAGTATTTAATGAAAATCAGTAAGCATATTATTGAAATTATTGTATTTATTAGTCTATTCTATTCTCTTGATAATTTTGATTTACTTTTATAAGTTACAATGTTATCTTGAACAGTAGACATTACCATATTTAACAATGGGAGGGAAAAGAAACTTAATACGGAACACCAACTTGGGGAAAAGTGTTTATTTCACTGCAGGGCAGGGCTCTGCTCAAAGGGACCTGGACATGCTGGAGAAATGTGCTAAAACAAATCTCATGACATCCAGTGACAGCACCAGGGGAGGAATAATGCCATTCTTTGGTACATGATGGGGCCAGTCAGTTGTAAAGCAATTTTGCAGAAAGGGACCTGAAAAAGACCTTTCAAGCCTTTACTAGACAAGACTCTTAGTAACTTGATTTAACTGAACGTGCTTTAAGCTGGGCTTTGGGTAAGATTACTTTTTCAAGTCTCACGTGAACCTATGATCCTGTTGTTTACAAAGGTATGTCTCATATTTTACTGCCTGCCATCTTTGATAAAACTAAAGTGGAGCTTCAACAGTGGACTGTGCTCAATCTTCCTTGGTAGCTACCTTTGAGAAAGCTATTCTTCATTCACAGAGTTGCTTACTTTCATTACATGCAATAGATTATTCTGGATTTCTCTTTAGTAACTGCAGTCTTTTTAGAAGCCTATTTGTCACAGTATGTCTTGGACATATTTCACATGTTCCTTTACTAGGCTTATTTCTAATATAAGAAGTCAAATTTTAATCCATCATCATTATGAGAACACAAACTTTTATCACTGCAGAAATTCAGTCAATTTTATATCTACTAATTTTGATCTGAATATTCTTTTTGATGCCAGCATCACTTTCACAAAACTAAACTAAGAAATTTTTAAGAAGTATGTTTGGCTTATTCTTCTTCCCTACCAAAATCCCCAATACTATTGCACTTTCTAAATGTACTTGAATTATAAGTGATGTTATTTGTTATTTGCAAATATGACGATCAAAAAACTTTTAAATTCAAACCCTTCAAACTTTTGCTTGCCTTGAAAGTGTGAAGAACATAGAAACCTTGGGTCAATTTAGAAAAAAAGTCCCAAATGTTGTTTGATGCAAGGGACTCCTTTGCCTGAAACAAGACTTGTACATCTCAATGTCTCTGCTTTTTACATCTCAGTCTAAAACAGGAGTTATGATAGTGATTAAGATTTTAATCAGTGATGAGTTTATGTTCCATGACACTTTGCCTTTGGAGACAATAACTAAAAGTTCTTGAAAACTTTCTGACCCCAGAGTACTGAGCTTTCAATCTTGCAAAAATATTCTGTCTTCTTTTAAAAAAATTGTGATGTTTATGATGCTCATAGCTAAAAGCAGAAACATAAAGAACACTGGGTTTCTCCTGAATTTTCAGATTCACTATTTTCCTGTAGGTATTGAATCCCCAACTACATATTTTCTATGTAAATGGCATGGGAAAAGCAAAATATGAACCATAATAATCACTAATGAGGAACTTAATTGTTGAGTGTGATCTGTAGCAGTCTCTAGAGGCTGTGCTCTGTTCAGCATATTTTATGCCTTTTAAAGGGGGACCATGTCTGCATCAGGCAGTTTGGGTAAAGCAGAGAGCTATAGCAACACCTGTAAAAGGGTTAAACTCCATTTGGACTGTGTTTGTTTTGTTTGTATGCTTGCTTTTCCCTGGCACTCATACAGCTAGGATTGTGATCACACTGGGATTTAACTTTATAAAGGACATGAAAATTAAGGCTTTCCAAAGAACACTCCTCAAAATGGAGTAGTCCTGCTCCCAATTTTCTTCTCTGAGAGAAAAACAAACAACATTCCCTCATTCCCAAAACCATTACAGTCTTATTCAGAAACCCATAGAAAAAAACCCAAACAAACCAACAAAAACCTGCACTTTTTTTTTCTGTCTAGAGTGTTTTGAAATTATTTTGATATGTATGATATATGTAATTCATAATGGATCTGGTACACATAAATCCTTATGGAAAATACTCAATAAAATGAAATACTCCATGGTACTCTTATGAGTAAAGTTGGTGCACCTAGGTGGTACTAAAACTCAGTATGTAGACCACATATTTATTCCAAATATTTAATCTGACTTTGACATAAATATATTTTTCCCCCATCAAACTTCCTGTAATATTTGAATTCCATAAACAATTCTGTCACCAAATTTTATTGTCATGAATTTTCATTATAGGAGAGTTTTGCTTTAAGATATTCAATACTCTTGAGAAGTATTATATTTAGTTTATTACATTTTACAGTAAAAACTGATTACAGAAATCACACTTGTTCTGCTCAGGAAACAGAACATCATGAGATTTCCTATGTGATCAAATGCCATTAAATAACTCATGTCAGATATCAGTCATATATGAAATAATTTGGTCGTTTTTACTTCAAGTATTGTGGAAATAGCACAGCATGCAATTAAAAAAAAAAAAAAAAAAAATCATAAAAAAAAAAAAAAAAAAAAAAAAAAAAAAAAAAAAAAAAAGAAAAAACAAAGAAAACAATTAAACAAATCACTTTAGATAACATCTTCCAGTCAATGGAAGCATGCACTCAAAGGTACATATACTTTTATTTCATATGTCTTAACTCCCTTTTGAACTAATGAATACATCTCAAGTAATTTGTTTCTCACATGTCCAAGGCATCCCATAGATGAATGATTTAATCTAGCACATTACAGAGATACAGTATCTCTCTTACCAAGAGGGAAATTTTAGAAAATCACTCAGCAAGGCTTGTCTCTTTTACCACTCCCTAAAACAGTTTGTTGTCCTTATGCAGCAGCCTTGCTAAGCAGGTGATTCTAAATACTTCTAGAAAATCATGCCCCAACATACTTCTCTGTTTAAAATTAACATCTTCACCAGGAAATATAGGCACACAATAGCAGCTTTTCCCTGTTACCCTTGCTCCTGGCTGTCACAGTCAGGAGTAAATTTCTGAAAACTGACAGAAATAGAAACCTGATTCCTGTCCCTCATTAAAAAAAAAAAAGGTCAGGGACCTTGTGATAATTCTTTCTAAAGTCAGAATTTCAGTATACTGAACACCAACTGTACTCACAAAAGAAGTGTCACTCACTAGGCATCGACTTTGAAACCTGAGCACTGACTGAAACCTTAATCAATTCAACATATATCTACCATTAAGAATAGTGAGAAGAAATATTTCAGCACCACAGTTATGTTGTGCAACTATTACATCAAAATGTAATAGTCACACAGATGAGAAATGATGAGCATGAAATAAGGAAAAGATATTAGTCTAATTATAATGAAAAATTTTCTTAATAAATAAGCAACCTTTAAAAGTAGAAAAAATTCTGGACTGAAATGCTTCCTTATACTCACTGGATACAGGATCATTGCTGGACTCATCCACATGTAGAATCATAGACTCGTGGAATGGCTTGGGTTGAAAGGCAGCTTGAAGACAATCTGTTTTTAACTTCTCTACAATGGACAGGGACACCTGAGTGCTCAGAGCCCCATCCAACTTGGCCTTGAACACTTCCAGGTCATCTACATCCAAAGCTTCTCTGGGCTACCTGTTCCAGTGCCTTCTGATAGCTAGTCTAAACTTACCCTCTTTCCCTTTTAAAAATGTCCCCCCTTCTGATATCATTACCTGCCTATGTAAAAAGTTGTTCTCCATCTCTAAGTCCTTTCTACGTACTGAAAGGCTGCAATGAGGTCTCTCTAGAGCCTCCTCTTTTTCAGGTTGACAACCTGAACTCTTTCAGGTTGTCTTTATCAGCGAGGTGTTCCAGACCTCTCTTCACCTTCATGGCCCTCCTCTGGACCCACTCTAGCAGGTCCACATCCTTCTTGTACTGAGGGCTCTAGATCTGGACACAGCACTCCAAGTGGGACTTCACAAGGGCATAGTAGAGGGGGACAATCACCTCCTTTGACCTGCTGGGTGCAAGTCTTTTGATGTAGCCCAGGATGCAGCTGGCTTTCTGGGCTGCAAGTGCACAGTGATCTGCATTCATGTCCAACTTTTCACCCACCAGAACCTCCAAGTTCTTCCCTTCAGGGGTGCTCTCATTGAGTTCTTCTACTCTGTTTTCAAGCCTGGGATTGCCCTGACCCAGGTGCAGACCTTGCACTTGGACTTCTTGAGCTGCATTAGGTTCATATGGTCCCACTCCTCAAGCCCATAAATGGCACAATGAACAGGATCTAGGTTACACTAGATATGTAAAAAATCTCATTTAAAAAGGTACAGCTGATCAGATGTCAACAATCTTACGAAAACCAGTTATTGTGTCCAATACCAAAACCACTTATTTTATTTAATATCTGAGCTCCCGAGGACACAAAACTTTTGCAATCCTTCTAACTCAATAGTGTCCAGTAATTTTTAACCCTTATCCAATATCAAGCAAATCTAGCAGAAGGACAGAGATGTAAAACTCATTATGATTCTATAAGCCTCTTAGCAGCTACTGGGTAAAAAAAGGAGAAAAACCTGCTAAAAAAAATCAGAGAAAATTTTGCTTTCCTCATCTCATTTGGCAGGAGCCAAGTGGCAAAAGAGAAGGCAGATAGCCCCGAACTAATCACCAGGTAGGACAGGACAGGCTGCAGCACATGGTAGAGGGGAGTGAGAGCGTGCTGACAGCTCATGGCAGGAAATCACGACAGTTCTTTTGAGAGGAAATCATGAGAACTGGATGTACTACATGGAACTGGAGATTCAGAAAGGACCACACTGGATTATGAATTTCAAAAGAAAATGAGTAGCAGATACTTTTACACTAAGTTAACTAATGAGTTATATTAACAGGGCCAGATAGTGGATACCTTATTAGCACTGAACAGAGTTAATGTCTGCTTCTGGGATGTGAGTTTACTTTTTCAGAACTAACAGGAGCATCTTCATATTACATTCCTATTTAAACATGGCTATACACTTCTCATACAATGATATTACAAAAAGAGAGGCCAAACTAATTATGCATATACATAATTTCACCTTATGTTTACTATTGCCATGAAACTATCAAGCCTCAAAAATCAAGCTTTATAAAAATTGTTTTAAGTCACGAGTTGTATTTAAATTCTGCTTTATCCTAAGGAACTGAGCTATTTGTATCAAAAAACAAAATCTACAAATTAGAGTCTAGACACAGCAAGTATAGATCTTCTACACACTGGCCAGAATGTAATCATTAGCACTTGATGTACAAAGCCAATAGAAGCCGCTGCCTAGTGTGACGTCTTGATGCTATCAGAATCTCTTCATACTAAACAAAACACAGAGAATTTATTCACCTTAAGCAACACCAGAGAGAATTAATGAAAGAAAAGTATTCAGAATATTCTGATGTAGCTCAAGGCTGATAACAGTGCCATTAGAAGATGGAATATCTTCTATGAAATTATGAAATAAATTTATGACTATGAAATTAGGGCCCTCAGTCATCAACCACATGGATCCAGCATTGCTAAAACTAACAAGAACTGTGAGATGCAAAAATCTTTCCATGCAGAGCACTGTCTGTCAGCTTACATTGAATAGATACATTGACTTGTCTCTTGAAAGAAAGGAAATTTATGATGATGTAGAAAAAGAAATCAGTATTATACAAGAAACACAAGAAGTAATTGATAAGCAAAAAAATGTGAAGTTTCAGGCTATTTTCCTGGTGAATTCACAATTTCTTTCCTACTTTTGAGACATACTACTGTTTTGCAATCAGAATTTGTCAGCTGTTTCCTATACCAGAAATCAGACTGATAAAATTATGCAGTCCTGTTTCATATTATTCCTCTTAGATTTTTCTTATATTTTGGAAAACTGTTGCTCTTCTGTTAGGATTTCGTTTGAAAGAAAGTCAGCTCTATTTAGAATGAATACAGAGGAAAACAAACCCTTTCAACAGATATATCTACAACCTTTATTTCTAAGTTTAAAGTAGGATTTTAAAGTGCTTCTTTAAGCGGAAAAATCCTGCATATCTTACTGCATTTTGCATGTCTAATAAGCACTGCTCTACTAAAGCCAGAAAGGTATCTCTTTTAAATACATACAACAAAGTATATTAATAAATAAAACAAATAATAACAGCATCAACCAGATGTACTTCCCAGCAAGTTCTCAAGTAAGATACTCATACAGTTAGAATCAGATTCAAAACTCACAAGTATGGTAACGGAGAAAAGGAAACTAACCAAAAGAAAGTCTGTGGTTTAGCTGAGGCTCAGCCTGTCCCAAGGGTTATACACTCGATATAGGCAGTTTTGGTTAGCACTTCCCTTGAATTCAATTCTGAAAGTGACAAGCCTCAATAAGTCTCATTTAGCATTCCGTCTAATAAGGAAATTGAAGAGAAATTTAACTGAAAATCATGGCACACAAAGGAAACAGAGGAAAAATAAACAAAGAAGTTATTTTTTTTTAGGGTAAGACTCATAGCTCATGATGGTAAAATGGCCTTTTTTAGATCAACTGTATTTTCATTCTTTATTACTAACATGTAGCTGCTGCTCTTTTGCAAGAGGTTTAAAATATAGCTCTTGAGAAGGAGTAAAGAAATACTGTCACTCAATTGTGTATAGGAATCTTCTGTAAGGAAAGAAAGCAAATGTTTGTATTCTACAAGACTTGTTCTAGAAATACTTTTGTTAAAATGAATAAGTATTAAAATACAATTTTATTCTGCCTTAATAAGTTTTCATTAAAAGTGAAATGTTTTGTCATTTTCAGTGATATTAGAATCCCTTAAAACATACAAATTATAACACAAACATTCTATATTTCTTTGATTTCTGAAAAAATATTAATACAGATAAATACATATGCTAATGTACATTTCTGCCTGCCAATCAGTTTGCTATCTAAACAAATCCATTCAAAATAAAAGAGGCCAGTTCTTGAAACCTGATAGGTAGGGATCCATTCCTACATCCACTGAGTTTGCAGGGAACTTAGGATATTCTTTCTTTTTGATTTAGCTCTTGTTCAAAGATAAGCCTTACCTTTTGCCTTTCCAATAGTTAGGAAGTATTAAATAGAATGATGGATGCAATGAAGAATTTGTGGAACATAAAACCGAAAATATTTTATTTAAGGGTGTGTTTCAAAAGCTTTATATTTTCAAGTCTTTTTGAGGCACAGAGAAGGTACTTATTTCTACAACACTCTTAATAAGGCTACTTACTTTTTGGCCAGATTTCATACAATGTGCATTGCCAGGGAGCTTTGTTTTTCCTTGGAGCCTTGTGATCTCTACTATTGTTTATAAATCTTTTAATTTAAAAAGCTTAAGGCGTTTCCTGGTGGATGTACCTTGACCTACCAGCCCATTATGTTCTACAACAGCTCACGCAATGGCTGAGACCAGATTACAATATTCTTGTTGGCCTTGAGCCAATAGGCAGAGAAAATGCTTTTATGGTCCAGAAGATTTTTAAATAAATTGTCAGCTGAATTCAGAATTCCTACAAGATTCCAGCTACTGTGTCAGATCAATGTGTACCCAGTGAGCTGGATAGAAATTAACTTCCTATTAGTGGTCACATTAAGATATTTTATTCTGGTATTTACTCTTTATATATTCATGTGACAATATTGTTTGAAATTAACATCAACAATTCATTTAACTGTGATAAAGTCAGGCTTCACCATTGTGCAACAATAGTGAAAAATATCTTAGATTTTGACCATGTGAAATGTAATAATTGATCTTAAAAGTTTAGTTGGGTATAGAGAAAGCAGGAAAAAAAAAAAGATAGATACATATGGATGCAGCCAAAGCCAAAGGAATGTCGGGTTAAATACTTTAATTAATTGCCTTTTGCTGTTATCTACCATAGAAACATCATCATTCTCTCATGGGACCAAAATCACACAGTTATCAAAGTATGCAGTTAACAAGGGCTGGAGAATAACCCACATAAGAGAACAGTATACCTTCGTAACCCATCTCAATATTATTTAGTGGTTAGACTGAAAGAAATCTTTACTGGTTTCAGTATTTTAGCTATGCCATCTCTGTGCTTTATCTGGAAATACTGGAAAATCAAAAAATATTGGTGAATCCAAATGCTTTCCAAGCTGCCTTTTCCCCATGAATTTGACTACTAACTGGATTTTGCTAATAGCTTCTTACTTCACTGAAAATCAACGTGATTTTCAAATCAGTTATATGTTGAAATTGTACATACTCTGAGGAAACCTGGGTGGATTGTCGTTGACATCTGTGAGTGTGATATTTACAGTTGTTGACCCTGACAGCCCTCCGACCTGCCCAGCCATATCTTTGGCTTGAATGACAACGGAATAATGCTCTCTGGCTTCCCTGTCCATATTGTGCAAGGCAGTCCTGATGACTCCTGTGAGGGAAAGAAAACAAACAAACAAAAAAACCATCAGGATTAGCTTGTTCAAGTTAGAGCAAAGGCTAGGCATAACCTTTCTTTAAAGGAAAAGTGGAGCTGAGTGGTTTTCAGTTGTTTGTATCATATATATACATATATAAAACACAACTTCAGATGCCACTAGACAATAAACCTGCTGGATATTATGAAGAAATTGAAACAATATTTTTATTTATTAAATTATTTTATTATTAAATAATTAATCTAACTTATTCCTGACCCAAAGTTATATTGCCAAAATAACAGTGTTTTCTCATATAACTCTTTAAATAGCTACTTAATAGAAAAACTAATGAATTGGAACTCTTACCCCAAGGAATAAGACACAAGGTGTTTTCTAACAAAAGGCAATTTCTTGATTAATATATCACGTATCCCTTAAAACTACCCAAAAGCTAGATTTTCCTATTTGAAAAATCTCAAAAAGAAGTATTTTTGGTTTTGATACATGTCAATCATGTAGATTTTTGTTTATGTTTGACTTAATTAATAATTGCAAAGTAAAATAGAAGATTTTTTATTGTTATTACTATGTTAGAAAGAGAAAACCAAAATTGAGTGATCCTAAAATTATATTATTTTTTTATCCATCATTATCAAAATGTTTTCACATTTAATTACCTATACATGTAGAAGTAAAGATTAAAATAAAAGTAGGGAGAGACAACTCTGTGGGCACAGTTTCAATTAGGAGACATTTTCCACTCATGATGATACCCATAAACCCTGATCATTTCTTTGAACACAGACTGGCAGAAAAATCATGGAATTCAGTAAAGAGAAATGTCAAGTGCAGTGATAGGGAACTAGTACATGCTGTGGACTGACTAGCTGGGAAGGAGCTTTTCAGAAAAGAATCTGGTGTGGTCCTCAGGTTGAGCATGAGCCAGCAATGTGTCCTTGCAGCAAACAAGGCCAGCATCTTCCCAGGCTGCATCATGAAATGCATTGCCAGCTGGTCAAGGGAGGGGATCCCTCCCCTCTGCTCATCAAACCTGGAGTGCTGGGTCCAGCTCTGAGCACACCAGAACATAAAAGATATTAATAGTCTGGAGTGAGTTTCATAGAAATAAAGAAATATGTAAAATGCTCAAGTTATTAATGTCCTAGGGTGACACTATGATGCTTGTATCCCCAATCGTCTGTTCTGTTATGCTGGATATTATGCTCTGTACCTTCAAGACTGGATCTGGAAAACGAAGTTNGCGACCCCTCCCTGGAGAGACTGTCTGAATTTGAGATCTCTTCAGAACGGTGAAAGAGTTTTGTCATCCAGTATTGTGCATTTTTTGTGCTGGGGGGTGTGTTGCCTGTTAAATAAATAGGTTCTTTCCACTTCTCTCTGAGGAAATCCTTCCCAAACCGGTTGAAGGGAGGGGCCGTGTGGGTTGGCTTTTCTGAAGGGGCCTCTTTGGGGGTTTTCTCCCAAATTTGCCCTAAGCTAGGACAATTAACATTACATTTTTAAAGAGCTAAAATTTTAGCACAATTTCTGTTGGACTCTGAAGGTGAGCTTTTGCTATAACCAGTAATAAATAGCATAACACCATCAGATGTTGCTTCTGGCTAAATTTTAATCATAAAATAATTACTAATGCAAAGAATCTTTAGAAGTAGAGCCTTACTCTCCAGGAGGACTTTATGTACAGAACGATTCTCAAGCTTTTTTGATTCCCACAGTTTCGGATGATGTAAAAAGTATTTTCCAGATCATTATTTTTCTTGTCTTTTAAAATTACTTTCTTTTCATTTCTTCAACAAAACCATACTACATATGAAATGGAAAATTTCATGTAGCTTATACCACTGTTTCAATTCTGTTCTGAAAGCAAATCACAAGAAAATAAGGAGATCTATGCACAAAGAGTATTTTTTTAAGCATCCATGAAGTGTTAGAATTATTTTAACACAGTTTTGAAATGCAAGTTACTTTCCATCAGAAGTGTAGATTTGGACAAACTTGCTAAAAATAGTATACCAGTCTTGTTTAGTTCATCAGTGCTTTTTTTCCTCAAAATAATACTGTTTGAAACAGATCTTTTTTTCAGCAATTGCAACACAATACATTTAAAATAACGACAATTTATACGCACTATACATTTAGAAAAGGAAATTTACAGAGTCATTTAGATAAAAGGAACTGCTGTAATTTAAAAATGTATTTTCATCAAAACAAATATGGTTCACAAATTCTGGTACTACTGTTCTGAAAATACATTTTACGGATAAATAGGAATATGGGAATGTCCTAGAACTGAGAATGTCCTGCTTTGACTTTTCAAATGAATTGGTTTCGTTTTTCTACATTGAAACCAAAAATATCATGCTTATGCATCTACATATAAGGAATATGGATTTTTTAAAAGAACCTTTTATTTCAACTTGTAACAGACCAAAGGTAACATAGTAGAACATGCCTTCTACACTATCCTCCCTAGTATTAGCCACTTGCATTTTTAAATTAATATAAACAAACAGAAATTCCCCTGATTTATGGTTACTTTTCTTTGTTTGCTTCAAGGAGTATGACACTTAATCAAGGCTTGTAGATAGTTAATAAGGATTTGTGGATGACTAATCATGACTAATCATTTCATCTCTCTCACTTGCAGCAGATTCCTCTTCTCTGAAAACTGAGAAAGGGAAATTGGGCAGGCTCCTAATTTCAAAACCTTGTATGCAAAGTTTAGAATAAGAAAACTAGTTTAAAGGTTTTGATCGGCTGAAGGCAGGGGGTGAGAGCAGATTTAGTTCCCTCTTTTTCCTGGATTTCATATCCATTTATGCATCCTGAAATCATGTCATCAGTATGAGGTATGTAACTACTGTGAGGACCCTAATGCTCTGTCCTTGTCACTAGCTGCTCCACCAACTCCTGGCAGTGCAGCACTAGAATCATGCACAATCTGAAGTTTCACTATTGATCCCAAAATGTGTAAGGAGAACTTAGTTGCCTTTTTCACTAAGACAAAATTAAATGATCCATCAATTTCTTTTAAAGCAGGAATTGCTCCTGAGTATCTTCTGTATGCTTGGCAGGGGTTGCTATATATCCCACAAGAAGACAGGAAGTTGATCTTAAGATATTTCCCTAAAACATTTACCAAAAAAAAACCCCAAAAAACCCAAAAAAACCTGAAAAAGAAAGCTGTCACAGGATTTTTAAATTTAAACACAGCCTTAATTTTGCCTCATATTTTTTAGAAAGCACTGTGACCCTGTTAACCAAGTACTTTTCAGCTATGCCTTCAGTATTTATCCATCTTTGGTAGGAAAGGAAAACAAGAAGATTAAAAAAACCAAGATGTAGACGTCATTACAGGTACACTCCATACTATTTCTGGTATTAAGTAAAGAATTTCTACAGAAGTTTGACTGCTATGTCAAAAATCAAACACAACATATGGAATGCTAAATCTATTGGAATGGAGCTGAGAAGAACACACAGCTTTGGACCTCTGCCCTCACAAATACTCATACCTATTTCTGTCTTAAAATTATGAGAGATACGTTTTTTCCACATGGAAGGCTCTCCCAAAAAATCCACATTTTCTTCTAACTTCTTTTATAAGTTTATTCACCTCTAAAGCACACCAGTTTTGCTAGGGTATTTTAATTTTAATTATTTTTTTGTTTGTGTGTGACAATTTCAATAGTTTTGGAAAGCACATTTTCCAATTTGAATTTATCTCTCTTGACCATGTATGATAAGAACCCTACTTACTTTCCAATTAAGATTTTAATACCACCTTTTTTAATTGCAACATTTTTAATTTTTATGTGGAATACATGACATTGACAATTGATCTTTAATTGAATAACAAACCCATGGCATTTTTCTCCAGTGACATTTCCAAATTAATGAGGCCAGAATTCCTGTAGAACCGTAGAATCTCTTAATGTGAATAGGACAAATAAGGATCAAGTCCTAGCCTCTGTTACTCACAGGACTAATTAAAACTAAACAATATGTCTTATGAGTACTTTTACTATCTAATGCTATTAAACCTGATTATGCTTTTCTTGCTCTTGCCCCTAACCACATAAGCCTCCTTCTGTGTACTGACAGTTCTTCATAACCTTTTGCAATTGAGAAATTTCTTCATGATGGTCCTGCATCCTCCAAGTAGCAGATAAAACTGAGGAGAAAATTCTGAGATGAAATATTGATATGTCTACTATTGCGGATAGCTCCTTTTCTTTCCTTTTCCCCAACACCTCTGGATTTGAGAAAGCCCTGAAAATAACTTTATTTTTTGCAAGTTTTCCTTCCTTCTCAGACTCTCTGAATTCATTCTTGTTACTGAATTGCAGTCAATAACTTTTCTTTTATACCGAATTTTCTTAAAGATACTTCTATGCTCTGCAGCATCTGACAATGTGTTATGTTGTCTTTTTTAGCATTCTGTGAAGAGCCATTTAACTTACATAAAAGAAAAGCTACAACAGAAGGATCCACTGTAACTGAGACTGCAAAAATCAAGAATTTTTAAATTCAAGTGCAGACAAATACTAAGAAAATATCTGCCACAACCAGGTGCATAGTTATGCATTTACTGAAGTATTTTACTATGTACTTACCTATTCATCTGGCACACTTGAAAGAATTTATCTTGTTACTTCCAAAAAATAAGAACTCATTTACATTCAGTAACCACTGCAGAATTTTAGTCATCTTTATTTTACAGCCTACTCCTGCATGATGTCTGAATTGCCCCAGATAAAATGTGATCGATTTTAATATTTTGAGCTCAGAGGTTTTCTATCTAGTAGGGAAAACAAAAAGAGAACAATCACAAACAACTCCACTTTAATGGCCAACTATTTTGTCATGGGGAAGTAAGTACTTTTTTGATTGGAAAATTTCCATTCTGTTATTGGAACATGAGCGTGGTCACTAGATATTTGATGAAGGGCCAGTCGGTCACATTTGATCCCCCATTTTCTAATTTCTTATATATCTGTCTTGCTATGATCATAGACAATTATGATTCAAATATAATTTTAAATATCTATTTAATAGCTATCTAAATGTGGGAGTTTATAATTTAATGAGGGATTTGAAGTATTGCAGATGGTAATTTCATTAATATTATTCTTTCTTTTGGAATAAAAGCACTATTTTTATCACTGTTTTTTCTAGGGTATGAATTTAGCCTATTTTATTGTAACTTAATATTCTGAACATATTGTATGTATTAAACGTTTCAAATTCTAATATTATTCTACCTTGAAAGAAAACCACATTTTTTTCAGTTTAACAGAGATACTGAGAAAGTCAAGAAATACTTTTTTTTTTTCCTTAAAATTTCAAAATAAAATTAAAATCTAGAACTCTCAATAGATGTTGACTTGAGTTTGCAATTTAGTTCAAAATATAACCACAAAGAGAAATCTGCAATATAAAGCTTATGGTCCTGCTCCACATTCTGAATTCTTCTATAACTAAGACGTTTTTTAATCTAACCCTTTGACTCAGATCTGCTTTATATAACTAACACTTTGTTCCTTTACAGAGACATACCTACACACTTCATGGATGAAGGTCACAGCACTAGGAATGACAATTAGTAGTTAATTTTCTTCTCTGGTCATGACTATAGTACTGAAAGACAATATATCCCTCCTTAAGGGAAATTTACATTGAAATGAAATACATGAATCCAACATTTAAGGACAACTGCTAAAAAATAAAAAGTACTGAAAAATAATAATATTTTAATAGGAAAATAGCAAGCATTTTAAAGAAATAGGCTGGAATAGCATTAATTTGGTATTAAAAGAAGGGGTGGATTGACCAGGCTGATTGTTCTCCAATGACTACCCCCAGAAGAAAAAAATCTTTTAAAATAATCTCCTCTAAAATCTTTATGAGTAACAGACAGAAATTACAAAATGAAAAAAAAGTATTTCGCTGATGTCTCCTAAATTAAGGAATCTGAAGAAATTTTTTACTGAGTGGAAAATACACCAATTTATGTGGCAATTGCATGGATTCCAAATGTAATCACAGCACCTCTGAGTTTTCATAACAGGACAATCAAATTAACTAAATTTAAAATTTGCTGCCATGAAACCTCCAGAAAGAAGACAATAAACTCTAATGTGCAATATGCAAGTGCTGTAATCAAAGGGATATCTATTATAGAAATAGTCATCAAAAATTTTTGGATGGTTGTCTTTTGTTTACTTTTAATCCACAGAGAAAGAAGTTGAATAGAACTGGTCTTACACTGATTCCTGTAGAGCCCTAGAGGAATCTCTTCCTTTCATGACAATTCTGTCTTGATGGTAACTTTTTTCCTACCTCCCAGGTAACCAGTTCATAGCCATTTAATGTGTTTTGTTGCTACTACTAATTGCTATCAGTTTAACTAGAATTGCATGTGTCGTGGCAATTAGCTTCAATATAACCTGGCATTTCACAAAACAAAGAAATTAGGTTTGTTTAGCATGGCTTATTTTCTGGAAAAACACATGGAAAGACATTATTGCTATTCCAATCTTTTTAATTGGCTAAATTCTTTCTAGCCTCTCAGTTTTTCTTTTTTTACTCTTTGCCTAAATTTGCCAGCCTCATATTGCAAATTGGTTTTGCCTAGCCTTTCAGAAAACTAAAACACATTTACATTCTGCAAACTTGTTTATCTACTTTACTCTGGGAGAATGTACTACTGTTCCTAGATTTGGGACTGGAAAACAATTATAGTTCCCCCATTAATCTAATTCTGTTCCTAAAAGAGTCAACAACTCAGGGTGAAGAAGAGTGGAATCAATCAAAAAGAACAATTCTGCCCTTTTTTCATGTGCAGATTCTGAAAAGACTTCAAAAAAGTTTTAATTCCTCAGAAACTATTTATCAATATCCTAAGTCCTGCAAATGTGCAAGTAGTTTCTTTTGGAGTACAAACTGCACATAAATTCATATGATTTTTCAGACATTAAAATATAGTTAAGCATTCTTTCAAGCAAATCTCCTACCTGAGTAGTTTTGACCGCTTCTAAAATTGTTTTTCCATTTTTAAACACACATTTTTTCCACACAAAATTGGGGATGGAGATGTGGTATGGAGAAGTAGAAGAAAACCTTAAAGACAGACTTAGAATAAAAACATCCCTGTGTCTTGGCAACCTGTCACTATATATTAATTCTCTGCATAATTGTGCATTATTAAATAATTCAATTTTGATAGAAGACATCTTGGTGTTTTTGCACAGACTGACGAGTTCTTTTCAAATTATTGACATTTTCATAGTTCTGAAGAAACATGTGGCTAGGAGCCAAAAGGGATAAAATGGTCAAATCCTCCACCTTGACCAATATGATGTTCAAACTTTGATGTGTTCCTGTTAATGTAGTAGTCATGTGTCTCAGATAAAGCCTGCAGAAGTATGACGCTACTGCTCTGTTGAAAATGTTTTTTTCAAGGATTCAATTAAAAATGTATTTAAAAAGCAAAGAAGAAACTGAATCCCAAGGGAGGGAGAACAGAATAAGTGTTTGCTCAAAGATGGTAACAAGTGATGGCTGATTGTATAATGGAATGAAATGTTAGGCCAAGATAGCTGTGGAACCTACCTAGATACAGATATACGTGGCTAACATATATCTTAATGCCATTTAGATATTGAGACATTCTCCACAACAGTTTCCTTGTAAGATACGCAAGCAGAGGAACCAAGCAAATGATATCACTGTGGAGGCAAGGGCAAAGAATGCTGGAAGAGATTAAATTAGTCATTAAGTGCAATTTCTTCAGATATAAACAACTTATAGGTGTATTTAATCCTTTGTGAAGAGGAACAACCTAATGACATGTGACGACCAAAACAATTAAGTAAAAAGGGGATGCATTCAGTAACCTCTGAACATAGCAGATCAGAATTAAGTACATGAGTCTTCTCAAATGAAATCACATTTGACAAGAAAGAGCTTAAAACAATCTGAAAACTAGCTGCTTATATTCACAAGCTTAGAAGTCCTGCTCTCTTAAAATAGAATAGACTGCTAGTATTGAACATTTCTTCTTGTAATGTCACATATCTTCTGGCCTACACAAATATATTTAATTTATAGCTTGAATGAAAATGATAAAGGAAGATGCATATTAAGGTTAAAGCTGCTAATGTTCCAGTAAAAATCCAAAGTACCTTATTACTTCCTTTATAATGAAAGAAAATAAAGATGGAGCCACAGACTTTACTTCATATTTCCCATCTACTATTAGTAAATTAATTTGCTTTTATGCAAATAAACTATTTGTCTTTAATAAGTACATAATAATATATCTAAATAATTTGAGGTAATTCACATTGTTGCTCATTATTTTGAATAATATTTTGTCTTCTTTTCAAACTAGATCATCTTGATAAAAGGTCAAGGAGAGAGATAGTGACTCTAGGCATAAATCCCCCCTTTCTAATAGGTTCAAAATGGTGTCCAGCTAATAAAAAAACCCCTAAATTCAACATACAGTCTTGAAAAAATTCCACATCTGGACAAAATTTCATCTATTGAATAATTTAATTACAACTGACTGACAAGGTCAAGACATACAGTTCAGAATATCTGTTAGTAAGAAAACCTGCTTGGCCAGCACACCAAGCATTTACAGATTGGTTATGTTCTTTTCTCCCTGTGATGCTCATTCCTTACACACCCACGGAGCATTCTACTGAACTGCAGGGCTTCACTGACCCTTGCATAACATGTTAAGGACAGTAGTACAGCAGTATGGCATAACACATAATGTTTATAAGTCACTTAGGGTGCAACCTTACTGAGCACTTCAGTATGTTTATCTGCAAAGTATGAATGAGGTATATTGAGACTGGTGTCAATATACAAATTTGAATCATTTTTCCATCTATCCCAGGTACCTGGATTACAAGGAAAACCATGCTGTTAATGTCCTCTGACAGTGGCCATGCAAGCTAATACCTTTTTAAAGAAAAACTAATAAATTCAATAACCAGAAGAATTCCATTAATAAAAAAAAACCCAATTCTTAATTGTGGGATGT
>WBNO01015452.1:0-27136 GCA_013400575.1 Peucedramus taeniatus | reverse complement strand
CAAACCAAACCAAAACAAAAAAAAAAAAAAAAAAAAACCAAACACTGTCAGTGAACTGATTGAACTAATTGGTTTTGCAGAATGTTTCTTTCCAAACAAAATGCTGTGAAGTAAATGAGAAATACTGGACCTTTGGCAGGACTACTTGAAAAATTATACATATTGTGACTATTGAGAATTGTTAATTTTATATTTAATAGATGTAAATAATTTATGCCTCAATTCTCACCTGTTGCAGCTGACTTTGAAGACATCCTATGGTAGTAGAAGAAATTCTCTGAGAAATAAACAATACCTAGTGTCTCATTCCCTACTGAAGATCTGTATGAACTCTCCCTGCTCTTTCACAAGAATGGTCTAGTTTATTTTTGCCACATTTAATGATATAGTCATCTTCAATTTATCAATGGACAGGACAAAGTACCAGAATAATCATAAGAATTACATCAAGTATTTCCATGTTTGCTTTTAAAATGAACCTGGTTTGATCCATATTTTACCAAGGCATGAGAATTAATGGATAAAATTGCTGTGGATCTAAGACACCTAGCAATCCTGAGCACAGTTCTTTGCAAATAAAAAAGATGGTTCTGCAGCAAAGACAAAAGAGGGTAAAAATACATACATTGCAAAGTCATAATTACATGAAAGCAAGAAATGGCAGAAGTATTGCAATATTAATTGGCATATCTGCTGATAGCAAGCATACAAAAATGTAAATACCAAGATGGACCATAAAGCTGTTCTCGTTTTATCTCACTCAGTGACATGGTGCTGAAAAACATCTTGCTGTCTGAGACTGTAACAGGAGTTGTTTAGACTCAATATAGGGTGCCTCTTTGATCTAAAAGTTCCTTTTATCAATGAGAATTTTATTGTAAAGAGATGTACTTCATTTCCTGGGACGTCATTTACTTTGTGTCGAAAAGTGTAAACACTGTTTCATCTCACTAACTGCAGAATATTATTCTCTACAAAAATTCAATACAGTCCCACTGAAGCCAAAGGGATAATTACTGAACAGAAGAAGGAAGAAAGCAAATGTTTTACTTGCCCACTCCAATAGGTGCATGTCTTTCTCTCATGCATTCCCTAATTTGTGCCAAACAAGCCTAATGGTATTTCATTGATCTGCTTTTAGGCATTTCAGCTGCATTTAAGAAGTGTTTCTATTATTTTTCCATGATTTTTCCTCTGTTCTTTAATTTCAGTGTGTTTGCAGAGTTCCCCAACCACAAGCATCTAAGCATGGAATGTCATACATCAGTCTTAGGGTGTCCGACCCTTGGGAAAAGGGTGTCTTATACTGCACCCACGCAACATTATTCCAGTTTCACAGTTCTGTGAGGCTCCCAGTCACTACTGAACCACTATAAAGGTAAAGATTGTGAAAACACAGCACTTTTTCGAGTTCATCTTCTATTTCATCTCCTTAAAATGTGGGTTACCTCCAGGGGAGGCAGAATAGCACAAACTCATGCTCAGGGTTTCTATTATACCTTTAGTTCGACAACACCATCCAGCCTCAGCCTACAAGGAACGTAGCATTCAGATAAGGATGACCTGAAATGTCAGGAGACGTCAAAGCCTATGCTTTACTGATTAACTGTAGTTTTCTTCATTAAGAGAGAGTCTAGTCATATTATATGTTCTTTGTTGTAGAGTAAAATACCTACATACAGGCTAATCTAACAAGCATGATACAGTTCTAAAAGGTGTATTATTTACACATGAAAACCCATTTCTAGGTGATTTTATGCAAAATTATATGCAGCTACCTGCCCTATAACCATTTAAACAGTTATTATTTTCTAAACACATACAGTGATCTGTAGTCCAATTAAGTCTGAAGAAAATCTGATTCAGCTAAAAATATTAATGCTCCTTCCTCTGTAGCTGCCCAGAGTCGTAATGACAAATCTCATGCTATTTTCATCTCACTTTCAATAAAATGCACCAGCCTAAAACCTCTTACACACTTAGATATCGACTTAACATATTGGCATTCACCAACCATATGAAGCTTACCACAGACAAGTGACGGATTTTGCACCTGGGATGGGGCAACTCTGGATGTATGGACAGACTGGGGAATAAGACCCTGGAGAGCAATGCCATGAAAAGGGACTGGGGGTCACTGTCAAGGGCAATTGAATATGAGTGAGCAGTGCCTTGGTTGGCAATGAGCCAACTGTGTCCAGGGGTGCATCAGGCACAGCATCTCCAGCTGGGCAAGAGAGGGGATTGTCACACTCTGCTCTGCACTGGTGCAGAGTTCTTTGTGCAATTTTGGATGCCACAATATAAATAGGTCATAAGGCTATTAGCTTCCAAACAAGGGCCCCAAGGTGGTGAAGGCCTTGAGGGGAAGTCTTTCAAGGAGTGGCTGAGGTCACTTGGTTTGGTCAGTCTGGAGATGAGGAAACTGAAATGAGACCTCATCGCAGTTACAACTTCGTCTTGAGGAAGAGCAGGCACTGATCTCTTCTCTGTGGTGACCAGTGGCAGGATCCAAGGGAATGGCCTGAAGTGTCAGGGGAGGTTTAGGTTGTTTTTTAGGAAAAGTTTCTTCACCCAGAGGGTAGCCGGGCACTGCAACAGGCTGCCCAGGGAAGTGGTCACAGCACCAAGTGGACAATGCTCCCAGGCACATGGTGTGGTACTTGGGAATGTCCTGTGCAGGACAAGGAGGTGGAAATTGAACTCAATTATCCTTGTGGGTCCCTTCCAACTCAGAATGTTCTGGGATTCTGTGAAGATGAATCCCAGGGTTGTATTTTCCCACTTACAGTTTAAACAAGTTATCTTTCCAGAAAGTCTTGACCAATGACACATATACCATCTGTTGCTGTTCCATTGCCACTCCAACCACTTAATCAGGCTGGAAGTGATCCCAAAACATTATTTTCACCTTTAAAATGCCATTAAGTGAAATACAAGCAGACTGTCTCTGACTTCCACCCCTAAAAAGAAAGATTTTCAATTCTGTTTAATGCAACCACCTCCTGAAGTCTCTGTCAGGGTTTCTGGCTTTGATACTTATCTGAGGCTATCACAAAGTACATGTCCATGTTTAGAATTGCAGTGGCATATAGCTACTCTAGGGTTTGGAAACAATCCAAGAGGCTCAGATAGGATGCTGCTTTGTAGGAGATAATTTGTCTGATAAAGGTTTCTTCGCAATTGGAGATGGCCTGTTTCTGATGTCTGCACTAAATCAGGTATACCAAGAGCAAGTGTCTTTAGCAGATTAATGAGCTCCATACTTACATGTGTCACATATGGACACTGGCTGTACCACTGAAGGGTAATTTTTCTCTGATACATTCTCGCAATTCCCTGCAGATCCAGAAGAAAACAGTTCCCATGAATTCAGCTATATTATGTAATTCACTACTAACAGTCATAGGAGATGCCTCAGGAATCTGGTAATGGACATAAGCAAAGGCAGCATGGACACAATAAGATTACACTTGTCCACACACTTGGGTGGGTTTAGCAGCTGAAAGGCTGAGCAGCACCAGTCCAAATACCACTTATGTCTTTACTGCCTGAGGTAGGAGTGCTGTTACACCTTTTTACACGGGGTGGATGTGTTGGGTCAGCGTCAAAAAGCGACAGTGATGACAAGCCAAACAATTGTCTTGCTGCACGACAGTCTTCTCAAATTGCAGTTTATTAAAACCATACGCTCACAGAAGAGCAACAGGGAGCACCATAATCTGAAGAAAAAAGCATCTGTACTGTGGTATTTCTACGGCAATTAGTAATATGAAACTTACTGTCCCTCCTGCAAAGACATACATAGAATCTGGTGAGATCATCAAATCTAAACTGGATCTTCTAATAAACATAACTTAAAGCTGGTGCAAACAAAGACCAACAATCCCAATCCTAATAACAACATTGAAATTTTCCGTGTGTGTGTGTGTGTGTGTGAAATAAATACACATAGAATAAAAACTTTAAAAGCAGAACATTTGAGATACTGCTAAATCTTTTGGTAGGAAAGACTTTTTACTTCAGTGAGCTGAATTTCCCCTGCTAGTTCCTATCAGGAGCTCTCCAGTGTGTGGGCAGTTGCTGTCCTCTTTGAAGAGCATATCTGTTTAAATGCAGATTTAACATTTAAACACTAACAAATTCTAGGCTGGAAGTCTCTGTGCATCAGCAAGTATGGACATCAACCCACATATATAATTAAGATTCTACACAGCGGGCCAAAGCAGGTGAGGCTTCCGTGTGTGAAACAGGACAATATGTGTCTCATGGGTTTGGATGCTCTTTGTGTGCTTTGGGATTTCTCCGGAGAGCGGTAGAACAGAGAAAAAGAGTGAAAAAAAGTGATGATAAAACCAAGCACTATAAAAATACAGCTCAGTATTTCCTGCTTTGCAGTGAAAACACTGCTCCACTGTGTGCACTTCAGTGGGCCTACAAACATACATATGCTCTCTAACAGCTAAAGAAAACACATAAAAAATCCAAAGAGACACAAGTTAGATTTTTGTAAGTAGTCAGAGAAAAAATTTCTACATCAATAAGCTCCATGCAGGCACACACTGGGAAATTGCCTTTTGAGCATTACTCTATGTGAACAAAAGAATCAGTTTGCCTTCCATTACACTATATACAGGGAGTCAATGCTGCCAATTTAAGCTGTTAATTGAAAATAGCTAATCTGTTTTTAATTCACAACCTGCTGCAGTCCAAATTAGCTCTCCAATATAGATGTGTATTCAGGCAACTCTAACAAAAGCCATCTTATTCTGGAGTGGGTTTTTCCAAACATTCAGAGGCATCTGTGTGATGAAGCCAGCTGAGAGCTCAATGATCTTCAAAATAGACACAAACAATACAGTCAATTTAGGGATGATACAAAAGTACTGAGTTGCCTGTGGCAGTCTGAAAACCACTGGCTGCCAAAGAAATCAACCTAAAATTGCAACACTTACGACTTTATGATTATATCTCAGATGCTGGCAGAACTGTGATCCTTGGGCAGAGTTCCTTGGTGAGAAGCAAGATTAATCTTCAGCCAATATCATTTTAGCCATGGAAAAAATAACCTTAAATACGCCTTGCAAAACTACCTAAAGCTGGCCCAGTAATTACTGGCTCAGATTATTTATGAATAGCCAGGAACTGACTTTTTGAAAATACTGCTAGAATATGTACTGCCCTGGGAAATTGCATTTTTTTCCTTTGATGTTGACAAGAATTTATGTCCTTAAAGGTAATTACCATCTGGAAATAACTGCTATTACAACAACTGCACAATAAACAGCAAATGTTTGTCTATACTATAAAAGCTACACAGCCATGAGTCTGCAAAACACAGATAACTGACAAGCATTAACCATTTTTAACAAGGAGAATATGCAATACAACAAAATTGCTGACATCAGCTATCTGAATTTGTAGAAGTGGTTCAAAAGGTTCCAAATCTCATTATTTGTATGAAAGATATATTCATGCTAAAAAATTGCATTTGGTTCTGCTGTTGACTGCTGTTGATGGTGATCTACTTTTGAAAGCAAACGGGATTTTGTTAAACTCACCAACTTGATGTGAAACTCAAATGTCTGCGATCATATAAAACACTGAGGTCAGCAATGGCTACTCACACGCACATATGATTTTATTGGGATCCACATAGTTTTGGGTGGTTTTGATTTTTTTTTAATATATATATTGCTGCATTTCCTGCAGTCATATAACTCCATGGGGATGCCAACAATTTTTTTTTTTTTTAATTTAACAGTAATATCTAGCTTTTGGTGCTGTGGAGACACTCTTGCAAACAGGAACACTGAAAGACAGGTACACAGACCAAGAGGTAAACACAAAAGGACCCAGACTAAAACATGGGCGCTTTTCTATTTCTTTGAAGACGTTATTGATATTTTTAAAACATGTCACCAAATCAGACAAACAGTTCTGTGATTTTCTGTCACCAACTGTAAATGCTGGAAGTGGAAATACAGAGGGAATTGCTCCTTATGTGTCAGAAAAAACAAACTTCTAAGCAGGCCTGGAAAATATGCCAGCTGAACCAGGAGACAGGGTGGGATTTTACAGGACAGAGTTGCCAGTGAAAACAGCCTTCCAAGGACTGGATGGATCCAGTCCAGGACTTGTTCATTTGGGAACTTTTTCTAGCACTATTCTGCACTGGCTTTGCAGTTCACTGTGTATCAGAATCAAAGGTGAGTTAACCAGACTAAAAACAGTCTGAATAAAGAATTAACTATTTATTCATTGCATGGAAATAAATGTTTTAAATTCAAAGCCTATTTTCATCTTAATTTCTCCATCTTCTCACCCTTCACCAAGCAAACTGGGTCTGAGAAACCAAAAGCATAGCTGCAGGCCCATGTTTCCTGAGTTTTCCCTTGGGAAAAAGAGAAATGCAAAAAACACTGCAGCACTGACAACAGCAGATTTGCTGTGCTAAAGAAGAAGGAAAAAAAAAACACCAAAAAAAAAAAAACCCAAAAAAAACCAACCAAAAAAAAAAAAAACAACCAAAACTTCAAAAACCCCCTACCATTCCCCTCCCAAAAACAAAGCAAAACAAAACATAAAAAACCAAACCAAAACACAAAAGCAAAAACTTGTGACAAATGGGTAGGAAGTTTTTTCACAGAACAAAATGCTAAGCTGCATAGTACAATCCTTGCAATGTCATTTAACTTCTTGAAGATGATGCCCAGTTGAGTGTGTAACATGGTATGTTACAGTGTGTAACAGCACCTCAAACTCAATGTGCTTCTAGGCTGCATAGAGTATTCTTGAAAAGCAGTCAGGGAGAAGTCTCAGATTGTGGCAGTTGCTGAATGAAGAAATTGTATTATTGCTATATATAGAAGAGTGGGGAATATATTAGAATTAATTTCCAAATGGTGGAGAATACATCAAAATTTGTTTTCAGATAAAGACATTAGCTGATTTTATGGCTTTTAAAAACAACCTGCTATGAAGTGATTTGACAATTGTGTAGTGACACTGCACTCCTTGAGTTCAGTGTCAACTACCTTTCACTGTTTGTAGACCTGAGCAGGCATCTTGGAGCCCATGTTTGGTGGGCCAACCAAAAAAAGTCCAAAGACAAATAACAAAAATTACTTGAGGTCAGAAATAACAATAAGACTGATTTGCAAGTGAAATTACATTCTTTAGAAGGGAAAATAAATGAAAAGATACTGCAGTTTCCAAAACCCAGTTGTGAAGAGGAATGGAGCACTCTGTCTCTGCACCTGCGGAGATGGGACATGCAGTTGCAGACTTAAGCAGCAGAAAAGTCAGGCAATGCAAGGATTTCCTGGGGAGGAACATGGGAAGGCAGGCCCACCGTAATAGGTCTTTCAAATGAGGTAAAAATGACCTTTGGATAAAAAGACAAATGACTTTTGAAACTTTCAACACCCTGTCTGTGTATATTTGACACATATCATGGCCAAGCAGCAGCAGAATTCCTGCTCTCCCACCAGCTACACCAAACCACTCAATTTTACAGCACATTCTCTGCACTATCTCCAATGACAAATAGGAAAAAAAGAAAAAAAAAAAAGAAAAAAAATAAAAAGGACACTAAGCTGCTGCCAAAATGTAGCAAAAATGATGAGATTTGGTGGAGTGGGGTGATAAAGATCCATTCTCCCTTTACCTTGTGCTTGAAGAGGCAGCATTTGATGCAGAGCCAAAGTGTGCAAGAAACAAAAATTGTCCTACGGCACAGCCTCCGAGTGAGACCAGCGCCCAGCCTTCTGCCGAGAGGGCTCACCAGCTCCCGCAGCTCCCGCTGCCCTGCCTGTGCTCCTGGGTAAGCTCCTCCGCCCTCTCTTGGTGACTATGTGTAGTTTTCCCGTAGGCTTTCTCCCCTGCATTCCACATCTAGTGAGCTAGAAAACAATCAGAGACCAGCTGCTTGTCTTTTATTGCGTGAGAGCGTCACTCACTTCCACAAGCAAAGAGACAGAATGGATGTGATTTCTGCCTCCTGCCAGCTACTCACTACTCTGCAGTGCGGAGGTGCGTGCCCCCTCTCTCCCAAAATCCTCAGCTTCAGTGGCATTACCCTTCCATGTTCGTGTTGGCAAGATAAGCACCTCCACATTTCCTCCGCCTACTTGGCACATCTAAGAGCTGCCTAGAAAAGGTCAATACCATTCTAACTGCACGCCCTCTCTTTTCAAGAGAATGACATGAGCAAATATTTCATAATCCAGGCCTGAATTACTTCACAAATAATTACACCTACCTCTGATAATTCACTGGGGTCAGTGCACTGAAATTTCTGCACAGTTAACAACTGCATTACTTTAAAGAACTCATTATAGAACCCATTTAAGATGCTGCCAAGAAGCAGAAGGGAAGAAATTTCCTCAAGATGAAACATGCATGGATTTCATTCCCATCATGCACTACTGGGAAGTCCCTGAGCAGCAGCTGGGGCTTGCAGGCTGCTCCTTACAGACAGCAGATTTTACATCACTAAGCATGGTTATTTCCTAATCTGTTGCCCCTCTACCACCTTCATCTTGTGGCTAATCCCCACAGGCAGAAAGGATAAAGATGCAATCTGTAATTTCTTCTCCACGTGACCAGCATACTTAAATCATCCCTGAGCCTTTTAAAACTAGCTTCACTTTGTTTCTCTAAGTCAGCACTTTGCCAATACGATAAAAGCTTGAAATAGCTACATTTGGCATCCATGTCCACAGTTGCAAATGGAACTAAGTAAGTTAGTCACCCTGAATGAGGTAAGGAGGTAGTGCATTCAGTTTCTATAAGACAGATACAAATGCAGTGGAATGGAGAGGTCAAATGGCTTTTACACAGTGCAAAGAAGCAACAAAATATAGACCTGGGCACCTAGACATGGACAAAACCCAGAGGTGAGACACCCAGGAGGAATTTCCTACAGCCTATTTAATTCCCTCCTCTTAATAAACTGGTGTGAGAGAAACAAACACTACAAAACCACTATCTTGGAAGACTCCAGGGCAATTAATATGAAGAAAACAGCATAAAGTCAGATACATGCATGTATTTACATGCAGATACAGATCCTTCATAAGAAGGATTCTCAAAAATTGCTTCCATCATGTCTATAATATTCTTATTAAAATGTAAAAACAGGTGACAGCGATGGCTTACAAGAAAGGGTGATGGGACTGCTGTACATTACTAAGGCATTACCAACCTAATATAATTCCCAAGAGGTCAGGTTAAAGTTTTATGCATATATCCATATGTACATACATACACACACACACACACACACATTATAATGGTGCTCATTCCCACCATATGTTGGACATTTTCTCAATTGCCCCAGGTCCATAAGTCTACTTCAGGCCACATAATTAATTCAAGGACATCTGACAGCAAGAGGGATCTGACAAAGATGACATGTTTTACTCCTGGAAACTCTTTTGTTTTTTGACCAGTACAGGTGTTACAGACTTCACAAAGAGAGGCAATATATGAGACAAGGCTAAACTCCAGAGATAACTTCGCTTATCCTTTGTCTTTCCCAGTATATCTTAGGTGAAAAACACATGAAGAAACTGAAATACAAATGAAGAATAAATCAAGAGAAGACAGCTGTCTTTAGACATTTAGAGCCTTTTCTAGAACTTCAATTCTTTCACACCAGACCCTATGACCACTGCATTTTGCCACAAGATACTCCATGACTCAGCTGCTGAAAGACAAGCAATCAACGAAAGGCAAGAAAAGGCAGGGGAAAATGTCAAGCTGAGCGTCTCTAGCTAAGAGAGCTTTGATTTCAGCACAACACACTTCAACACACTTTTCCATCTTTACCACTGGCACCTGCGTGATTCCAGGAACACAGAGAAACAAGCAAGCTTTGGCCCCTCCTCACCCATTTGCTAAGGAAGATGCTACAAAAGTTTCACTCATGTTTATGTCCTCTTTCTTTTTCACACACAAGAATTACTCCTCTCAGCACTCCTAATGCTGCATCTCATGCTCCAGAGATTAAACAGGAATAACAGGGAACAAGAAAATAAGCCAACATCTTGAAAACTTGGCAGAAAAAAAAAGGTTTCTAGTAGTCAGTCTAGTAGGTTGTTAGCTACTGCTTTCTTCAACTCCAGTCCCACTCATTGCAAGAAGTGCCCCTTCTTCACCATTTATTCACACCTCTGGAAATAATGTTAATAATACTTTGGCAACTGGTAGCTATAAGATGCCTGTAAGAAAATGGCATTATTGAGAATGACACAAAATGCCTTGCCTTCCCTCAGGTCTTAGAAGCATAAGGAAGTTGCAGTAGATGCTGCTGCAGGGTTTGCCAAAGCTGCCCAAAACAGATTCCCATGCTGTTACCTACCATATGTACCATGCAAGGGATGGGTACAGGGAGCACAGGCTACCCAGCACATCACCAATGTACCTGCTTTCCCACTTTCTCCATTTCTGTATCATTGAAACACTGCCTTTTAAAAGCTACTCCACTTTAGCACAGCTTTAAGACAGCATCACAGGAATTTCTACACCTGGGTTTTCATCCAAGGTCAGTTGTGCCTGACCCTATATACAACTTGGTCTGACAGGAGCATTCTGTCATAGCTTCAGGGGATTACCTGCTTGCATTTTTGCTAGATACCAGTGCTGGTATAAGTGCCAGCTATCACCTGGCTGCAGTCCCTGGCCTGGTACTGCCAGCACCATGCTGGCATGCAGTCATCCATCAGAAAACTGAATTCACATGCCCAGCAGGGCAGGGCTTTGTGCTCCCTCCTGAAAGGAATGAGCAACTTGCATAGTGCTTTATGCTTTCATGATTATTCCACCACCAGGACATGAGCCACACTTCACTGGCCTGTGCCCTTTCTAATAGCAATGGAGCAGATCTGACAAGGCCAGAGTTTTGGCATCTGACTCATGTCAGATGGGATTGGCTACAGATTCACTCTCTACCCAGTTAAATATTTTTTTTCCAGTAGTATTCGCCTCCAGCTGGCTCTCTATGGGCTGTAGCCTATGTCACTTTCCTATGTAGCCTGTCTCCTTGCCTGCATCAGCAAGCATGGCACCACACGCTGGAAAAGACCATAATAGCAGATGGTGACCACCAGGCACACAATCACTGTATATCTGGGTTCTGGACAGTACACCAAAAGATAAAACTGTACAGAAAAACCTATATGAATAGCTTTCCCTGTACCAAGTGTTTTCTATGCTTATAGGAACAAAGCAGTACCTTAAGAAAAGTCATTATTGTTCTTCAGTGTTTTGCTGATCTGGGAAAGCAGGTCCAACACAGGGGCTACTGAAAATGGGTCTGATGCTTCCACTTGTTCCTTTATGTCTGGTGAGAAGTCCTCCCCAGCTACACATCTCAGAAGAGCTGAGGACTTTTCCAGAGATAATGGGTGAAACAGCAAGAAGCCACAACAGCTGTGGCAAGACCTGCAGTGGGTTCATTCATCGTAAGATGAATTATGAGAGGACACCCCACAGCACTCTTGTTATATTGTTGTCATGACTACGTATTGGTTGCCATCAGATTTGTATCAGCTCAATGCTGAATGCTTCTTCTTCTGCCTATAAAGAAATGCTTGCTGTAATACTTATTGTTGCTAAACATTTGTATTGCTCTGGATATCTCTGCACAGTCATCAGTCTGATACATTATTTGATGTATCAGTACCCACTATACTAAAAATAGAAGAAGAGAAAAACATTTTAAACACTATGCAACAAAAAAAACCCCATAATGCCAAACATCACTCTACATCACCAACATCGTAATGAAATGTGATTTTTAAATTTATTTTTCTTTCACATGTGTGCCAATATTAAACACTGAAGAATAAATTTGGGAAACTCCTGGGCTTGTCTCAGTAGTGACAGCTATGATTGCATTTTACGTAAGGAAGATTAGTAAATACTCCCATAGCCATAGAGAAATCAATGTTGAAAAGCAAATGTGAGAGTTTGGAACAGCCAGAAGATGACTTAAAAGCTGCTACTTCACCCCTTTTTGTATATTTTTGAAGAGTGAGTGTGTTGGTAGTGCTGCTCGTTTAAGCCTGCAGAAGCGCTGCTAGCAAAGGGGAGGCAGAAATAGTTTCTTCATGAATTGTAAGACAGTTCTCATTCTGTCAGCACCTCTTTCTCAATGAAACTGTGGAGGTGATGAGTCCTTTGAAAATCTCTTCCCCCAAAGCTGAAGGGTGGAATCAGGATCCCTGCAGTATGAATGTTTAAATTGGATGCAATTTAATCACACTGGGGTGCCGTTGGAACAGGAATACATTTTCCCCATACTGTCAAACCTGCTACTGAATTACTATTTGGATTTGCTTTCATATATTGTAATTCTTTCACAAGCACATGCAAATGCATTCAGCTGCAACACCCTTTATAAGCACAAGACTGTGTACTTCTCTACCAAAAATGGGGCTGCTTGACTTGGAAACAAGGGGTACATTTTATGGTATGCCTGTGGAATACCACTGTGGAAAGTGGGGCATACCATAAAATGTACCCCTTCTTATGATAGGAGGTATTCATAGAGCTCAAACAAGAAAGAAGTGAGGTTGGAATATTTTCCCCTATCAGCTCTGAATGCAACTCCTGTCCAGCCTGCAGGTACAGCCTGTCAGCTGATAGCATGTTCAGTATGTAAATTCTCTTGAAATGCCCATGAAGAAAAACACACTTCCTCAGATCTCCTTCCTCTGTATGCACTAAGGAGCTGTGCAACAATGTGCTGCAATAAAAAGCCCTAATGAGCTACATCCTCTCTGAGATTTCAAAATGCTTGATTTCTTCATTGTTGGTTCATGTTCATTGCACATGCTGTTTCCACTGAGCCATTAGGTGAGTTCTCTTTTCCTCTTCATAACCACTTTCTTTATTGGTTTATCATGCTGATTATCAAATTATATTTCTCCCTTCCTCTGGCAGAGTGTGGAACAGGAATGTACGGAACCTTGGGGATTTCACTTGTTCCTCATTGTTCTAAGGCCTCTGGGTAGTTTTCAACAGTCCAGCTGGATACCAAGCTGAACTCCATGGGACACCGGTGGGGGAAGCAGCCAGAGCACACATTTGGAAAGACCTCCATTCTATTTCTGCCTATCACATGCAATCATCCCTTCCCTCCTCATAATCCTTGCAGAAGCAATGGTTTCTCACTGGGTGTGTACAGTGTCTGGCACAACATGTACCAGATCTCACGTGGGCCCTCTACATAGGACCATGTTTTTCTTTTTGAAGTTCACATCAAATGAGTCTAATGAAGCTGGATAGAGTGAGGTAGCCTCCAAGAGGACAAAGTTAGAAGTATTCCTTTTTGTTGCTCAGGTGACATACTGAGGGGCTAAACTGAAAAAAAGTGATGATAAAACCAAGTACTATAAAAATAAAATAAATGCATAAATAATATATATTCCATCTGATAGGTCTCAGAAAGGATGCAGAGGACAAGATATGATGCAGTGATAAAATGATATAAATTTTTCAGTATTTGAAAATGACTGGGCAGATGACATTCTGGTTTGCTTACTCTCCTGGATTTGGAACAACACTGGCCTCACAGGGATTATCCCTGAAGTTTCCAGTAACAGAAAACTACCTCCTACACTACAAACACCCCACTTAAAGCATATGTCGACTAGTTTAAAAATGAACCAAGCAAAAACACAAGCCCAAATCCTGAAAAACATGGAGTTAAGACTAGGAGTTAATCTAAAGCTTGTTAATTTTTCTCGTCGGCTCTCTTACATCTAAACCCACCTGCTTCCACCTGACAAACTCAAATTGTTGCATTGTGATCCAGGTGAAGTAAAAGAACATTGACTTCAGAAGCATGTAATTATTAGCCGTCAAAGTAAGAAGCCAGCTCTTTGTTTTCCTGTGGGACTAGGACTGAGGCTCCCAGCTGAACAGTGGTGATGAGAATTAAACACACTGACACCAGTTTGCAGGAATTCTTCCCGTCACTATCTAACTTTTCTTGTTTTGGGGGCTTTTAAGTTACTACTGACTGACTGTAAGAGTAATCTGTACAAATGAGGGAATGTGCTGTGAGGTCAAGGCACAACCTGGGTTTTGCCATGCACTCAAGCACTCTCTGTTCTCAGGCTGGAACTTAGATCCCCTCCAGCAAACAATGACCTCCGAGTATGGATATATTTTAGTGTTACAGAGATGTCTGCATTCCAAAGCCTGCTTCTTCAGAAGCAACAATGATAAAAAGCTATGCCGACACCTCCAAGCAAATGCTGAGAGTACTTTCATCTGGGAACTAGTGTGCCCCATGCTCTTCCAGCTGGAACTTGGCAGCTGCACTGTTTTTGCCTCCCTGGACTTTACTACTATACTTCACTCACGGGAAAACCTGCCCCAGGAGTGCCAGAGGCCAGCCCTCCTCAAAGTCTCCATTTGTTCTGTCCATGTTCCCTTTCATCTGCCCCCTCTCTGGGGCAGCAGCAGGCTCTTTCCTCTCCAGATCATCCCTCCTCTCCAGACAAACGTGCCATCCTTGCTCAGGTATTTGCTCCAAGGCAGGAGGCTTCTGCTGACTGGCCATAACAGAGCTGAAGAGGGTCCAGCACATTTCCAGAGCTCCTCCCCTTAGTACCATCCTTTCCCCTTCCAATCTGCCCAGTCCTCTCCTGTACAGAAGCACAGACCTGCCTGTGCTTCACAGGCATGGTGTTAGCCTGTTTTGGGCTCTCACTCAGCCAAACATCCTTTATAGGGAAATTAATCTTCACCCCAGTGGCAGGTATTCCTGTGCAAATTTTCTATGTGGTAAGTTATTTGTGCTAGCTTCTTAACTACAAATATAGCACTGTACACTCACTGATTCAATACTTCTGCAAATAAAGCAACATTTGCACCAGATGTTAGCAAGGGGTCCCACAACATCAGGCACATTCTTGTAACCTAAATTGCCCAAAAACTCCTATCCTGTGATAAATTACTTGCACTTGCTAGAAGAAAGATAAAAAATATCAGAAAGACCTAACTTGCTTTCACTCTGCCATGCAGATGTTAACTCTTCTGCCAGCTGGAAGAGTTAACAAGATTGTCCCAGTTCATTTTCAAGCACAGTTTCTCAGAGAGGTCAGAAGTAAGTAATTTCTACATTGTTCTGAGTAGCACAGTAAATGCTGTTCTCAGGGCAATACATGGGAATGCAGAGACCCTTCTAAAAGCCTGTCCAACCCATGCTGCCTTGCAAGACACACCATCCACTGCACTAATGAGAATGTGTTCTGCCCTCAGGTGGGAAGTGTGCAGAGTGCCTTCACACTGCTGATGTGAGACTAACTTTACCGGGGTACTCACCACCTGACAGCTTTATTTGACACTCCCAGAGGGTCCTTTAAAATAGGACATTTGGAAATTCATATCCTTCGTTCCATGCCTAAAGAGATAGAGGGCCATAACTCTTACATATGAGGCCTGGCAACTGCAGGATCAGCTTCCTCTGGGGCCGCATGAAGAGTACCCCAGCACCGAAACATTCCCACAGCCTGGAATTGTACCACAATACTGGTACTGCATACCCTGCTGAAACAGCTGTGGAACTCTGTATGTCTTATAAAACAGTAAAAGAGAAAGAGTAACAATGCAAACTGTCCACTCTCCAAGCTTATTCTGCATCCAAAGCACAGTGATTCTCCAGATTACTAAAATGTTTTCTCCCTGGATTGCCTGAGAGACCAAACAAGGCCATGAAAATATTCTTGGGTGGTGATGGACAGTAAGCACACAAAGATACTGAAGACCCCAGGAGTGGCTTATTCTTGGCAAGCTGTGAAAAAGAGTTTTTAGATTTGTAACTCAAAGGACTATAGAGTGTTCTGAAGACAATGCCATCCTCAGAAGGACTTCTGTGGTTAGTTAATATCCAACAGGTATGTGTGAAATCAGGTCTATACCTGCAGGTAAGCATGTAGAATTTTCCAATCTCGGTTCATTTTTATTAAACTGATAGGGATGATGTCACTTTTCCTTCTAGAACAATATGCACTGAAATAGTCAAGGGACTGAAACAGAGAAGGAGAGGCATCCAACCATGTTTGTGCTGTGGATTTCAAATGTTTTGAACAATAGTCTCACACAGACACTGAAGACCTGTAAGTTTAAGTACATTAGCCCTAACTGATGAAACTGAAGGCAGTCCACAAGCAAATACTTAAACCTTGCTGTATTTCTAGCTCAGAATTGCTATGCACTGAAGCTGCCTTTGAAGATTTTATCCCCTTTCACAATTTTTTTTTTTCCCTGTTTTGGATTTCTTTACTAGCCAAGTTTGGCTCTGATAGAAGTAAATTTTTAAATTTAAGGCTGGTGACTACACACATAGTAAAAATCATAGAAGAGGAAGGGCCATCAAGTCTGGAATATATACTCTTACTCTTCATTTGTAACACACAGCTAACTTTGCTCATTGACATTTTCCTAGTGCAATGTGCTTAGTATACCATGCTCTTCTCAGCAATTTTGAGTCTTTTGAGAGGAGTGAAGGATTTTTTTTACTACAGTGAACACATTTCTGCATAGTTATTATTTAGATAATCACTTTTTCAGCAATTTCCTACCTCTTACACTTGAGAAAATTGCTTTCATCTAAGAAATAGGCTTTGATCCCCCTGGGAGGAAGAACTGCAGAACTTCAATATATTGTGCATAAGATAAGTAAGATTTCCTGTACCTAAATCCTTCCCCAATCCTTCAGGTTTCAAACTGGGAACTACACTAGTTTGGAAGCTAAGGTATGAAGGGACCTGTACAACTTACTGGCTGGTTTGCTGAGTATACAGGTCATAACCATCACTGATTTCATACTTAGACACAGCCAAATTCAGGTACTTCTCTCCCTGAGTCACTCAGCTGCAGTACAAGGATGTCAAGGGATAGTGGGCCCACTTCACATCTGGCTATTGCTGTTTCTTCACAATGCTCCATGTGCAAAAGTAAAAAGTCCATTGTCACTTGTAGAGCAGAGGTTCAGGGGTGGTCCTGAGCCATTTTCTGTGGAAGGAATAGTGAAATAGGGAAAAGCACCATCCCAGAGACAGGCTACACCTGGCATGAAACAATGGATGGAGTGGGACAGCATCAGAGATACCAACAAAGCCCTGCAGCTAGCAAGACTATGCACCTCAAACACTGCATCCAAGGAAGTAAATTTCCTGGATTTCATTTATTTCAAGGAGGATCTGAGTGTTTAATTATTACAAGTGACTCTTGAGACAAGGGGGAAGAGGAAGCCACATGAACACACATTTACAACTCAAAAGCCAGTATTCTTGCTGCTAGCAAATGAATCTGTCAATGTCCAGAAGTACCAGGTTTGGATGACAGCCATCATTAACCAGCACGTTGGAAATATCACTCACTTCTAATTACCAACTGCTTTGGAAAGTATGAATGTCAGTCTATCTAATAAAAATTATTTCACACACATTATTACTAAAGTACAGCATAGATGTTAGCATTTCAAGTGTTTTCCTTTGACAAATACCCATGATTTGAGAATTCAGACGCAGTCCATGCTTATCTAGGCTGTGGTTCAATATAAAATTTTTTACTGTCCTTCAATTGTCCAAAACATCAGTTAACAGAAGGAATTTATGGTGGGGTTTTGGAGGAAATGAAATGGATAGATCTTCTCATTATGGAAAAGCTCTGACTTCTCAGTGCCACCACTGAATTTGCACTGGTCCATGTCAGTATTATAAACTGGCAATTACACAAGCTATTTGGGATGACTTTCCAAGTGAGAAATGCAAGAATAGCAAACTTAACTGTTGATGTAAAACATTCCTCTCCAGCAAAGTTTACTCTTGGTAATCTTTATCACATAAGAACTTCAGAAAGCAAATATCCCCTGTAGCTAAAGTTTGCCATTTGTGATGGACAGGACCAAAACAGCATAGAATCCCGAATTCCTTTCACAAGAGAGATTTTATTCTAGTGACTGACAAGAAAAGAGGCACCTTCCCTATCCTCTCCTAATTCACCTGAGAATGTGGGTAGCAATAGTTTATGCTGCTTTTGACAGCTTCAGTATTACCAGGAAGTTAGTGAAATTGTAAGCTTGCTGTGGAAAAGAAGACAACAAAGATAGAGAGTGGCATACCTGTAAAATACCAGTTCTTCTGACTAAGGGAAAGATAGATGAATGCACTAGGGAAAAAAGCAGGATGAATAACCTTGGCCAAAGAACAACATAACAGTACAGAAATGCAAGAGCAATGCCACCTATCAGCAACAGGAAGTGGTCAGCATGAGGCAGTCCTGCTTGGCAAAACAAAGCATCCCATAAGCAAGGCAATCTGCTGGCCTCCCTTTTTGGTCCACACCCCACCTGTTTCAGTTAAAAAGTAAATCCAGAGAACAGGCACTTTACATGTACTGTAGCTAAAATTGTAGGCCAATTCTTCTAAGTATTCCAATAACATTTTCTAGGCCATTTTCTTCTGCAGAATATTTTTCTGCTACTCAAAAGAGTGCTCTAAGTGCAACCAGAGGCCTATTTGTGTTGTGGAAGAGCACAGACTGATGAGGACTCACTATAGTAAGCTGCCTCTGGGTGCTGGCAGATCCAAGCAGGGTTAGCAGCCCAAGCTGAGCCGCTTGCTGCCGTATTAGGAAGGCTGTGGCCCCAAGGTGCAGACCCAAGCAGGCCCAGGTCTCCACGGCCAAGGTCACCTCACCAGCAGAGGTATTGCACATGGCCTGCCTCCATGCACAGCAGTGCACTCAGTGCGCTCCAAGCTGTCAGCCCTGAGTGTCCTGCCAGGCTCACAGGATTGATCAGCAAGCAGAATGTTGAGAAGCCATTGTGTGCATGTTTCCCAGAGCCTGTGGATTGCATTTGAAACCAGGATGGTTTGAGGTGGTCAAGCAGAAGTGTCTTATAGGGACATCCTATTTTTCTGTGTATGTGGTGGAATGCTGAGTACTGAAGAATCATTCCTTTCAAAGTATCAAGGGGATACCCAGGAGCTGAGACACCGCTTTCAGCATCTACAACTGAAAGTCTTACATAGTCCTTAAAGAAGGGTTGCTCAGGAACACAGAAGGTTTTGGGTTTTTCCTATTTCTGAATGTGAAAACTCTAGCTAGTAAACCAATAAAACCTAGTAAAACTCTAAACATATACATCTTGAACCTGTGAAATCCCTTTGAGCTTTACAGCTGTAATACTTGAACAGACATCACTTTATTCTTCTTTTTTCTGAGTGTGCTTCGTCTCTTTGTACACAATGTTACTAATCTGTTAAAGGTAAGATTCCTACAGCATAAAAGGACAAAAGAAATCTTGTAATAAATCCCATTTTGAGGGGGAGGAGAGGGTAGAGTGCAGACAATTTTGGGTACAATGCAGTGCCCCAGGCCACCTCATAGCTTTTGCAAACACTCATTATTTTTTCCATAGCCTATGTCAGTAGTAAATTTCCTACAGCTGGCATGGAATCCTGTGGGACTCAACAAGCTGAAGCAAGCCCTTCACAGAACCTCCTCCCCACCCTTGTATGTGCTCTGCACTCCAAGGTATCCCTGCCTTGGGGATGCCTGATTCAGTGCCTCTGACAGACTATTAAAATCTTAAAATCGTAGAAGACTAAGGGGTTGGGATAGACCCTAAAGAGCATCTAGTCCCAAAAACCCCTGCCAAGGGCAGTAGGCTGTATCACAGGCCTCGAATACATTAACTCCCTCACTACACTTGCCTTTATTCACTTCTCAGATCGATCACCTTCATCTGTCAGTTTCCATATCCACCTCCTGCAGATTTTTATCTTTCACAATAAAGGTAGAAGCTTCTCAGTTGCAGGACTAAGTCAAACCCTTGTCCTAAACACTTGCCCTGTTAACCCTGTTTCCACAAGCAGCCCCTGTTCTGCACACTTTCATGTTAGAGAAATCCAAAAGCTAAGTTTGTCACCTCTCTGCTGTGGACACTAAATTCTCAGGCAGAGTACCCCATGAAACTTGCCTATTCTGTTTTCATGGCAGAGGATTTCTCTGCTTTTCTGAAGCTGCTCCACATTCATGCCATATTTCACACCTCACCTGGAGATTACTCCCTCTCCCACCTTTTCCCCTTCTCATAGCCATCACTTTCCCTCTCTTCAAAACTGTTGCCTGCCACAGCAGGTCAAGGCTCTGCCTCTGAATTCCTCCAGTCCTTGGTGGCCACAAGCACAGCTTTGTGGTGTTGTCATTGCTTGTTTCACAAGCCTTCTCACATGAATGAGCACTCTCCACACATAGCCAGAATTTGTTGCCATCACTTACAAAGGCTGAGATTGCCACCAACTGACCTGGTACTTTGCAGGTGAATCAGCACATCTTTTTTTTGAATAATGGTTCCAGGGTTTCATATAAGAAAGATCCATATGGATCAAGCTGCCTTTACCTTACCAGATCTCCAAGGGTTGCACTTGATCCAGCTCTTTGTTCACAGACAGAACGTCCCCCATCCAAGCAAATTTCTGATACGAGGATAATCCAAGCAGGCTTTATACCAAATTGAGGACGTGGTAATAGAAAGAGCTGCAAAAGACAATTTGTCTTTCTGTGTGGCAAACTGCAGATTTACAATCTTCCTTTCCTTGTTGCAATTGCTTGTACTCATGCCTACCCCCAGTGAAAAATTCTGGTGGCTCAGGCACACTTAAGCACAGAAACATATCGAGACCCATGTGGTCTTGAACAGGTTGCTGAACCCATGCTACTGCAGTAGTTAAACCTACTAACTAACCATGGAAGACCCAGTACTTAGATGAATCATTCAATTTTACTTCGAATGTCTTGCTCTGCTGCCAAAGTGGTGGAAAAGAGAAAAACTGAACATAGAAGTGACCATGCAAGTGCTGCTGGAGATAAGAGCAAAAAATCAAGTGCTGTAAGCTGTGATAATGTGCCAGGTAGTTCTCAGCTTTCTTCTGAATTACCATTTTCCCCAGAGTGTAGTAAATGACAATATATTGCTCTAATACAGGTATTACTGGAGGATCTCAAGGCATTTGGTAGGCAGTAAACTTTGAAGTTGAATACACATTTTTTATCAATTACCCCCTTCTCTAGGAAAAACTTTCTGGTGTAATCATGTTAAACTCTGTGTAGTTGTGTTAAGCGCTGACTGCAACACAAATTTATTAAGGAAATTAATCAGGAAGAAAGTGTGGAAGAGTACTTAAAACACTGTGTATATATGTTAGCTTTACTACAAACAACCTATATGCCCGCAGATCCATCCTTCCATTTCTCCTGGTTGTTTGCTGCTATAAATTTAATTTTACACTACAGTATCTCTGGAGTCTGAACTTAGACTTTTGATCCCAGCAGAAGCATGAGGGTGCTACTGTTTGATGGGCTGAGATGCACAGACTGGTTTCTCAGAGTAGCAGAGCATGGGGTTGATGAACTTCTGTTCCTCCTTTGATGCACAAGCAAGTATGTCAGTGATGTTCTGGACATGACAAGGATGCTGTTATTTACTTCTATCATCTACTCAATTTGCAAGAACACAGAGAAATGTCTCAATGCAAAGTTTTTAAAATTTATTTCCTTTCCAGACTACAGCTTCAATGTGTAAAGAGGTGAGACCCAGATCAAAGCGCACCAGCAGGGAATACTACAGGCAGCAAAGAAAGACAGTATTCCTATACACACAGCTGCTGTTAGCAATCCCTCAAAAGTCGTGCAACATCTCTGAACCAAAATACAGTCCCACTGGGAAACACTGGCAGACAGCAAAGAGTTTCAAGCAAAACTAACATTTCCACCTAGCTTAACTGTTAGCACAACAAACAGACATTTCACTGAGGTGCACATCACTTTTCCACCTCTGTTCATACAATCATCTTTTGTCCCTGTATAACAGAAATATTAATTTTCCATATCTGCATCCCAGACTTAGCACCTCCTTTTCTGTCTTCCACTCATCAAACAAAACTAAAAACCAAAACCACTCAAAACAATTACCAGCAGCAGGCTTGAGGATAAGATTCTCAAAACTGCCTAGTCTTGCAGTTCTGCATCAGAGATGTCAGTCCTGAAGCATTTAATGTTATCAAAGTGATTAGGGGCCTAAAGCGTGACCCAGGAAAAAGGGTGAGGGAGATGAGTTTGTCTGGTAAGGAAAAAGACAAGCCTGGAGCTCTTTAGCAGTAACTTAAAAATATTTCAAGGGCATTACACAGAAACCTTACCATCAGTTGCAGGTGGAATAACAAGGCCAGGGATTGCATTTTGGGAGTTTTGGGCCAAAAAATAAAGTAAAATCTTTCAGAAGGTGCAGATGATTATGCACTTATCTTTCCTTGTGGTGATGGGTTCACCACAAGGACAGATAAATGTGTTTGGCTCTCTGGAAGGGTCTGAGGTGGAAATCTCACATTGAAGAACCAGGAAAATTGCCTAGGGTGAAGTGCAGAGTGAGGCAGAAAGGAAGGAAGAAGGACACAGCTGGTGAAGTGGGGGAGTTCAAACATTAAAGTTTCTTGATTCTTGGGATAAACTTTAATATGTCAGACTATCNCCTTAAGGCCATTTGACTTCATCACATATTTTGACAGCTACATGATTCTGAAGACAGCACTTGCCAAGAGATGTCATCATAATTCACAGATACTTTCTTCACAGATAGAAAAGAAATAGTTTAGTGAACATTCAAAAAGAAATTAGAGGAGAAAAATTACCACATGCCTCTGAGTTTTTGGTTGGGGCTTCATTATCACAAATAGTATCATAAACTAGTTCATTAACTGAACTTCTAAAAACTATTTGAAATAAAATGAAGTAGAGAATTATACTTCATGAGCTTAACAGCAAGTAAAAAAAAAAAAAAAAGGAAGAACTTTAGGAAGTTTTTCAGATGTTTCTGATTTTTTTTCTTTCTTTTTTCTTGTCTTCCAGTATTGTAAATTCCCACCGCCACTGCAAGGATGTTTTTTTTTTTTTATTTTGGGTTAAATTCAGGTGATCTGTACTAACTAGTTTAAAATGGTATTTTCAGTCTAAAAGACAGGGAAAAAAAACCCATATGACTTCAGATCACTATATTTCAAGACAAATTATTTTGGAGTTCAGTACAATCTGCTACTTCTTGTGTGCAACATGTTCTCAGCTGTTTTGTCCTAGCCTCTGTCTAGTCTGTGACCTATTCAGGGCAGAGAATTCCCAGTTTGTCTCAACACCTGCAAGTGTGGTGATGCTGGCTTACATTTCTAGATTTTATAACAGAAAATATGTTTTCAGAGCTATATTGCAGCCTGGAACAATGGAGTAATCAAGCTCTGTTCACTACCACACTGTTGATGTACGGACATTAATTTACATAGGAAGAAAACAACACTGGAATTACTGCTGTGAAATGGATCATAGGATGCCAGATGTAATATTGGGATATTTTTAGTATTATACCCCATGGCCACCTACACCTTGCAGCGTTTTGCAGATTTCATGCTTTGAAGTAAGAAATATCAGTCTCTTTGTTCTTGTCTGGTCACAAAACTCCACCTGAAAACAGTTTCAATGGCTCATTGTCCAAGGCAATCTATCTAGCAGAGAGAAACATTTTGCTTCTCTTAAAAGGCAAAATGCCAAGTGGAGCGGGCGTAATTTATTGAGGATATTCACTTTGTTTATGGCAATTTTTATGTGGGAAGAATAATGTAACACTGAGAAAATTATTACCCATATTTCACCTAAGCAGCAAAACTGTGAAATTCAGTTATGCAAAAACCCTATCTTAATCCCAAGTACTTAACTGGTTTTGAAAAAAGAGTTCTTAGAGTTCTTTCCAATTTACCCATTCTGGAAATTTATGTCAAGTAATTAAGAGGAAATCTGAAGTTTATACATTGTTATTACAGTATAAAATATTTCAAATTTTAAGAAATTTCTTTTCATCTTTATTTCAAATTCCTTCACCCATCTTTACCCCTGTGTTTTAGGGATATCCAATTAGTTCATTTTGTGTATTACAACTACTTCCAGGGCATATTCTATTCTAACTACCCTCAACTTGCTTGCTACTTTACAGATGCAGAATATGCCTTCTAAATTTTCCACTGTTTACCAGGACTGCTTGATTAACAGTTGGTAGATGATGCTGTAATACACATGTTTTAGAGGTCCTTTTCTCTTACTTCTTCAAAAGTTAGGCAGTGGAATATAGAGCTTTTTGGCATTTGAGAGTTTTGATGGTTGGGGAAGGGCAAGAGTGATGAGGCAAGCAACAAAGAACTGCAAGACCACTTAAAAATCTTTCTGAGAGCAAAGTGAATCTTCCAAGGGGAGAGCTGCTTGCTTGAAAAGGCAATCTGCTTAGGCTGGGATTATGGATGTAAGGTTTTTCCTGTGGTTTTATCTGTCCAGGGAACACTACATACAGCATAAATGAACAAGTTGTATGTATCAAAATGCCCACAAAATGCCTTCTCCTAACATTCCTTTTCCAGCAGGAAGCCAACTTACCACCCAACCTTGCACCCTCTGTGCCCCTGCTCCACAGCAGTTTCCTGAGGGAGGCATTCATGCCTCTCCATTATACAACACATTTTAACTTGCACCTGTCAAAGTTATAGCGTAGACAAGACAACCATTACATATCAAAGATCACCACACTGAAGACAAATTAACATTTACTCTGTCAGCCTAACATATAATAAAAATCACTTTTCTCTGTACAGATTAAAGACATTTTTCTTAATGTAGGCCTGTTTTCACTATTGAGGATCCTAAGTAGAAGGAGAGGGTAGTTATTTCACACCAGAAGGAAGTTTATACAAAGGCAGATTCGTAGCAAAACAGTTAACAAGTTTATCATCAAATGAAAATACCTGTCACTTAGTTTTTTACAGATCCACTCTCTAAAAACAACACAAATATATTACTGCTTTGAGGAAAGTGTTTCTTTAAAAACCTGTGGAAGCTAGAGATGAACTTTTATGATAGTGTCAAGCTGGTCATTAAATGCTGCAGATTAACAGCAATGAGATGAAAGACACTCTTGGGCAATATCGAGTGCTGTATTTCTCAGTGTTGCATTTCCCTAAGTGTTCAATGTTTTCCAAGGAAAAGACTATTTATCACTTCATACATGGTTAAAATTAAAGAGCTGGAAACATTGTTTTCTTTGATTAGCCCCAAGGCCTTGTTTGCTGGATGGCTCTGGGCAAGTTGTTTTCACTTCTTGGCCATCTGCAAAAGTGTAATAACACAGATGATACCCAAATTTCTCCAGCATTGCAGCAGACTGAGACATATGACATTTGTGAGTCTGCCCTTGATTTCAGTGCATTTTTATGAGCAAGGTAATATCATGCACTATCACCTGTTCTGTGCTTTTCTTGAATAGCAGTTGAATGAACCTGACATCAAGCTTGGCAGGTTCTCTACAAGGTGTAAGTTTCAGTCACACACAAAAAACTCATGACTTCAGACCTGTTGTGCAAGGGCCCTATAGGAATACTACCTTAAAGAATCTTAAGTACAGCATGGTTTGGGAGAAACAATATGAAATGGTATTTCTCTATTGCAAAACAATGACATGGGGGTACATGAAACTGAAGGAAATCTAGAAACTGCAAGTGGCAAAAACAGAGTTTATCTTAGAAACAAGAGAATTGTTACTGGAGTAAGAGTCTGAAATTTATTTCCATGGTGTAATACAACCTCTGATGTCATTAGCACTATGTAACACTTTAACTGTGTGAAAAGTAGGAAACAACATGAATAAGGGATTCATATTCCTTGCAGAAGCCTTTTTCAATTAGGTCATTTCCACAAATTTAAGTTGACAGTCATGCTAAGGGACTTCTGACAACATTGAAAACTTAAACTTGTCACTTTCAAAGCAGCAAGGAAGCAATAGTACCAATGCCTGGGATTAAATTGAGAATTTCATCATGTTCCCTACAGGTTTTGTAGGTACAGAAGTAGATAAGAAGCTCCATTTTCATGAAGGGGAAATAAAACAAGTTTCTAGACTTCCTAGCTGTGTGGGAAGGGTGAAAGACAGGAGAGCTGCAACCCAAAAGCTCTGAAATTGGAGAGAAAATTGATAAACTCCGCTGTGCCTTTCAAGGCATGTGGTGATTTAGGGGGGTTTAAGATGTTCTGGCAAGACTTTCAGAGAAAGGGGAATTTGAATGTCACAGAGTAGGAGTTTAGAGGCAACCAAGAAGAAATCCAAAAGCTGCCTTAGATTCGCAGACCTCTGAAATCTCTTGCAGACAAAAAAAAACTCCACAGAGAAAATTGGCTGGCATGAAGCCCACCATAGTTTTGGAGGGGAAAAAATTACAGTAAAAAGTTATAATAATATACTCTGGCTGAAACCTAAACCCACAAAGTTTGTGGTCCCAAATGTTGCTGATTTCATCCTGGGTGTTAGCTTAACTTGTTTACTTTGCAACCAAAGAAAACTCACAGATAAATAATCCTATTTCAGGAAGTGGCAACATCATAATTCCAAGAAAAACTCAACTGGGGACTGTGTGGCGTGTCTTATAAAATATCTACAGAAATATACAGCTTAGAAAAACAGAGTTGTCTCAGATGAGCACAATGCAACTGCTGCTAGGGCTTGTTTAGATGCACGTCTAGGTTACTCAGAGCACTCCAGGCTGTCTTCTCCTTCCTGAGTCTGTCTCAAGACTACTGTGCCTTGGCTTGCAACCAATTAACTCTGTCATTCAGCCAAATTCAGATGCTTGGAACAAAACTTCTCAGCCACTGTCTGTCCTGTTAGTCCTTATACCTGCCTCAGCTCCTATTTTGGGCCAAGCAACGCCTGTTTTTTAGGACAGAATTCAAAAGCGTGAGAGGACACCAAAAATTCTCTCACAGGCAAAGAATGCCAAATGACAGAGAAATCACATGGCTGAAGAACACATTTCTGGAGTTGAGAACACGATGCACTCATTTACTTTAGCAAGCATCGCCCAATAGCAACACTCCAGGTGAAGTTACTGTTCTGTTACAATACGTGACTCCTGTCACTCTGTTGCTGGATGATAAATTGTCTACACCTGGTGAGCTAACACAATGCTTATTCCTCAAAGACCACTGGCCTATGAAACTGCTCAATGCCCATTGTGTAAGAAGGAGA
>WBNO01015449.1:0-88732 GCA_013400575.1 Peucedramus taeniatus | reverse complement strand
GGGAAGATAACAACTTCCTTCAAGAGGACTCCACTTAGTCAGGAAGGGATGAATTCCAAGAAATACTTTAGAAAGAGAAAAGGTTGGGAAAAAAAAGTAGCCTGATTTTAAAAAAGACTTTTTTATTATCTCATAGGATCAGAGTCTCTCTTGGTCACTATGCCTTTAAATAGATAAATACTGCTGCTTCTTGCATGTTGTTGGCTTGATTCAAGGAAAAACATCTAGCTTTTTAAAAGTCAGAGTTTGTACGTTTGATTTCTCAGAGGATTCAGTTATGTCTACAGACTATGGGATTGAACTGAGATAAATATTCTTGCCTTTCAGGCATTCATTTGCAGGCACATCAGGTTTTCTGTGAATTTTTTAAAGTATGTTTGCCATCCATCTGAGGGAGGAATTCTTTTGACATGGAATGAGTAACAAACTTCCATTTATCTTTTGCCATGGTGCAGATCAAGGTACTAACTTGTTACCTCACTGTGCAAGAAATTTTTTTGTAATGAAGTACTGTGTGATTAAACCTATTTCAGGTATGGTTTCATTAGAGAATTTTGTCAGTGTTTGTGAAGTGTTCCAAAGCATTCTCAGGAAGCTTTATGGCTTTAGAATACATGGATAAATTTTCAAAAGAAATGTTTTCAATATATGAGGTTCCTATGAACAATTTCCTCACAGACAAACAATTAAAAAGCGTTATTTAGAAAAAAACCTGCTGGAATATCGAAGACTTGTACTGTCTTAAATCCTTAAAACCAAGGATTTACACAAAGCAGGAACAAATATCCATCTCTCTTGTACCTTTGGTTGAAGTCCTAATTGCTGGGATATTGATATTCTGTGCCATTTCCCATACTTCTTTAAATATGCATCAAACTAATGAAGGGTGATTTGGAACATTGCTCATGACGTTAATGAATCAGGAAGAACAACATCTCAAACCTTGGGCTCCCAGCAGCCAGCCCATTGCTGCTCTCTGATGTTTTCACAAACTTAATTTGCATGGACTTAATTTGTTTCAGTTCAGAATAAAGAACAAATGTCAAACCCTTCTAATTTTAACAGAGCTTCCATTTTTCAGGCAGGCTTCCCTACCATTTCTGAAGGCTTTTCCTACAGCCCAGAGGACTCAAATTGTCATGGACAAAATCCAAATACAGTCCCATGGAATACAGCTCTCCTCCAAACCAGTATAAAGGGGCAATTTGTCTAAACTCTGCTAAACCTTTCCCTGGGGCTGCAGGGAGTCCAAGCACAGTCAGCTCCAGGCAAGGACTGATTTGCAGAGGAGCACACTGGACCATTTGGGCCAAACCAAGACCCTGTATTTCCAAACATTTTTCTAAACCCCAGGCAAGGAGCACAGGTGGCGCCTTTAAGGAATTAAGAAAAGTATCAAGGAAAGTTCAGAGAACACCAGTGGGCAGTGGGAGCAGCTATTACAGTGGTAAAGCAGGGAAATTCCAAGGAAATATTCTGAGTCTTAATAAGACTCATTATTTCCACTCCATGGTCTCACCTCTTCTGGTACTTGCCCTTCACCCCCACACCACATCTCTTCTCTCATGTCTCCTCAGAAAAGCAAATTTTTGTATTGTAGCAACTCGGTTGCCCCTTAATTCCCTTTGGATTTCTTCCCACTTACAAGTGTTATGTTTTATCTCCCTCATTGGATAAGTTTAAGGGGAGGAAAATGTAGTTACTGTCATGTTGCCCTTTTCCCTTGTGCTTTTCATCCACTCTATTCATTATCATAACCCCCATGACTGTTAGTAAGTAAAAGTATCTAGTGTTTCTGCTGTCACTCACTGAAGTGCAACTGAACTGGTGTCACTTCTAGCAGACAAGTTTCAAAAAACAGTGGCAAGAGATTAGCATTAAAAAAAGAGGTTTCTCCCTTAATGAATAAAAATTGACACCCCAGCTGGCACAACACCCCCTGGACTGAGCCACCTGACCATTTCAGCCTCCTCTCTCCTAATCACCAGGATATTCATGTGACCACAGCCTCAAAGATCTCCTCAGTGCATATTTGTGTCTCACAATTTCATATGCAAAGTGGCTCAGACCATCAAGAATGATCAAATAATTTTCTAAATCAAATACTTTAAAGCTAATGAAAACAACAATGCAGCTAAAATGTTGTGTCTAGCATAAGGTTATTTGCTTTTTCTTTTCATCTTCCTAAATAATAGTGCTCCTATAACTGGCATTGTTTATGATACTTCTGTTAACAATTCTAATGCAGCCAAATATGAACATACAGCCAAGAGTCAGAGATCTTTCTTCTCATGTATTAAAACTTTAGTTTAAAAACTCATTATTAGTCAGATAAAGAGAGAAAAGAAAGGGATACACAACAGAGATCTATAAAATTATGAATATTATGAGAAAGCGTAACAGCGATATTTACTCTTTATTGTAACAAAATGACTAGGATACAAATTCAAACCAAAATTAGCAGCAACTTCACACAAACTGAACAATGAAGATTACTGCTAATACGTGGCATTGATCCAGTATATATGAATTCAAAAAGTACATTTATGTATGGAATGAAAATTGGGAAAAGTACAGCTTTTCCTTTACTATCCTTAAAAAGTGGCAACTCTGTGATAATATATTGACAGACAAGGGACCTGAGAGGTAGCTAAGACAGCAGTTATTAAGATGGAAGACAGCAGCTGCCTGAAAAATCAAGTAAAAATTGATTCTTTTGTGCAGCTTCTGCCAAAACAAGAACAAACCACAAAGCAATGTATTGCTTGTATGGAAAAAAGTAGCTTGACATTTAAAAGCTAAATCCCCAGAAAATGCACAGTGCTTAAGGATCTGATTCACACTTTTGCAGATAAATAGGCTTTTGTTTCATGTAATGGAACTAAATGCTTGAACGCAAGAGTTTTTCCTTAAATGTAGCTTATTTCTTCAAATAATATGAATTGTTCTAGATACTTCCTTTTCTTAACATTGGGATGACATTCAATTCAGATTTCCACAAAATTGAGTAAAGAGACAATCTAGTCAAAAATAAAAGTTTTCTCTCAGTTGTTCCTCTTATGCCACAGTAACGTGACACTGTAAATATGAAAGATACCCATAAATTTAGGAAGTGCTTTTATGAACAATGGGCTTAATTATGTTGCTTGAATAGAACTCGAAGTAATCCCAGTTGCACTGAATTTTCTATACCTTTATAAATGAAATGTAAAAGAGAAATGGGGCAAAATGGACAATTTGATTTTGGAGCAATAGTTTATGAACAGACCACTCNTTTGGTTTGGTTTGGGTTTTTTTTTTTTTTTGAGAGGACTTTTTGACAACTGTGTGTTGTTTAAACACAGCTATCATATGCCAGGAGAGACTTTCCCCTTTAGCTGTTGCCTCAAGCCTTGCTAGTACTGCCCAACATACAAGTGGTGTCAGAGTTGCATGGTCACAGCACAGACCTGCACTCAGCTGATTGTCCCCAGGTCTCCCAGGCCACCTTCTGCAAAGCTGATGCTTTCCAATGGTAGGAAACTACTACTCCCAGAAAAAGTGTGAATATGAACCCAAAATTCATATTCTCATTCTCTTTTACAGTACTGTAAAGGGTCCTTTTTAATATTCTTCTGCAGTTTTAAATACCTTCTGTAGAATCATCAGACCTAGTCAAGACATTCTTGTGTTTCCAAGAATGACAAGACTTCTAATTAGATTGTTGAACTATTTTCCTATCCAGGAGTACCCCAAACGAGCAAAAACCAGTAATTGCAGTCTACATTAACCTTTACCATTCAAAAGCTAACCCATGAACAGAGGGTTCTTCATTAAAATCAGCTTTAAAAAACTTTTTTTATTATTTACAAACCTCCAGGTTATGCATGAACTTTCCTGAGGTCCAGCTGATCAAGTAGAGCTTATTAGCTTCCAGACTCCACACAGCCTACAAAGTTCAAATTTTAAAGTCTCAAAACCCTTTGCCCCAGACTCCTGACATTTTCACTAACTTCATTTGAAATGGCTATATGTATGTACATTTCTTTGACCTCACTTGTGTATATCTTCTCCCTAAAATACTCTAAAGTCAAAACAAAGTTGCAAACACCACTGCATAAACAGGTTTTTTTTTTTGAATGCAAGCACAGAAAGGGCAAGTTTAGCAAAGTGCCTGAGCAAGAAAAGTATTTGTTAGAGAATATATCTTAGTGTGTACTTTAGTACCACTTTAAGTTTTCACATGAACAAACCTTATTTAGCCCTTGCATTTTGAAAATGTGTTTTAAATTCAATTGAATGCAACTTTTCCTGTGCATTGCTGGTAACAAACACAACTAATTTAATCTATTTTACAAATCAGGAGACAGGACACATGATGTTGTAAAAAGATCAGGATAATCATTCTGAGTTTGAAATTTTAAATTAAAACATTGGGATATATGATATTCTTTCTTTTGAACAGTGAAACAGCAGGAACATTCAGAGACAGTGAGGAGTCCTTCCCCTGGATTCCTTAAGTAACTCCACAATTCTCTTCTGTTTTAAAAAGAGAGATTATTATTCACTTAAGAAGGACTCCAAGAGAAGAAGAGGTAAGAGCTTGATATTTACTACTGCAAAAACTACCACTGTACCAAAGCCCAACGTTCAACTAAATATAATACATGAAGCCAAGACATCTGGAGGAAGAGAACTTCCATCACCCATCTCTGCCTGTCTATACTAGTTTGAAAACAAACCAGTGGGAGATTACAAGTCAGAACTACAGTTTAATAGGAAAAATGGAATAAAGGCAGAAAAGCTTGGCTTAAACTAACAGAGTCAGGATACAACCTGATACCCTGTTGGTCAGGGTGGTGGCTGCAGTCCTGTTGGAGTGATGGATGTGGTTCTGTTGAAGCTGAGATCCTGTAGAAGGGTCTGGTCTTCCTCTGAAGGTCCAGTGGTGGTTATTGAGCTCTTGTCCCCTGGGAATCCAGCAGGTAAAGGCTGCCCGTGGTGTTCCAAGCCTCAGATTGTACCCAGGTAGGAATGTTTGGATGGAGCATCTCCCTGTGGGATGAAGTAACTCTGAGAGTCATGCAGTGGGACTCAATGGCCCATTAGTGCAGCTAACCCCCTGGAGGGAGTTAACAGGGATGAGTCACAGAGGAGAGGAGGAACACTGCCCCATCTGTTTTAACAGTTTATGAAGATGGTGATAGAACACATACTTTTGGTTATGTCTTACATCGTAACCTAAGACACTGTCCAAGAGTGGAAATTGAGTTTATGGCCCAGAAGAGTTCATTATCATAGTACATCAGTTCCATGATTTTTCAGGACCAGTGGATGCCATGCCATTTTCTCAGGACAAAAATGAATGGAATTTAATAGAATACTTAGAAGGAACCTACAGGAATCATCTAGTCCAACTTCTCAGAATAGTGTGCAATCACTTAGGACCAAGGAGATATTTTTGGCCTCAAAGGAATAAAATTGCTAATCATAATTTTTGACCATCTTAAGGTGATTTAGAAAAAAATCAAACCAGTAAATTTTCAAATTTTCTTGCCTTTTTTCTTTCCGATGTTCACTTATAAATTTCTATGGAGTGGAATATATAATCAACTATTTAACCCTGCCAAGAAGCCATATCAATTAATTAATCATAAATGTCTTACTGTATATTTTTTTTTATTATAAGTAAGCTTTATGGCAGAATTCCTGTGGACATATTGTAAATAATGATTTATAGTACATAGTGTCCTGAAGGCATTTTAAGTGTTAGTCTGCTTCCTTTCTCCCTTCTCAGAGGGTAAAATTTAACATGGAATGAGAGAGTTATGTTTGGTTTTAAAAATATTGTTAAAAACAGAGTAGAATTTGAAGGATTCTTCTTCTAATAGACAAAAAAAGGCAAAAAGCTTTTAAAATTGTCTCATAGGGCCATTTGAAAACTATACAAGTAAACTGCCATTATCTATATGTTAGGATAACTTGTGCTTTAGTGTCTTTTCTGTCTATTTGCTGTACAAACTGCTTAGGAGCAGAGGAAACCATAAGCTCCAGGAGCCAATCTGCCACTGTTGTCTGTTTATGTAGTCTGATAGAATTTACATGGGCTGGCAGAAAAAATTGCCCTTTGCATGCTTTGTCTCTAGGGGAATTTGGAAGTATGTCCAAGTTTTAAAAAATAATGATAATCACAAAATACACCAAGCACAAACAACACATTTTCTAAGGCCTTTTCTAAGCAAGTTAGGTCTGTGGACAAACAGAAGATAACAGATAATACTTAAAAGAAAAGGAAAACCAACCCATTTATGCATCAAAGTTAAAGTGGGTCACTCTGCAACATAAAGCACATTTTTAGTGGATATAAATTTAGCAGCTCTCTGCAGCATTATGCATGACAGCTGTCTTGTGATATTTCAAGTATAGAACAGGTCCCTGGAGACACCATGTAATTTATAATGGACTAACCATAATGAACCATGGCAGTCAGAAAAGAAGCTGGTTCCAATGAAATAAGGAATGTTGGTCTACTTGTCTTATAGGAACACCATGTTGAAGATCTCACTTATCTGGGATCAGACAGGAACAGTGGGGAGGTCAGTTTATTGGTCACCAGAAAGGAAAAAAAGCCAAAACAGAAAATCTCCTGTTTGTCTAGAGTAAGAACTTAAAATAAAGAAAACAAATACAAAGGATCACAATACACTTTTCCAGCAGACTAATAACTAGCAACCCTTTTCTCCAAGTGCGCAGCAAATGCCTTTCTGCTGTTTGTGCTGGCAATGCTTTATCATAATTGGTGCAGTAACAAAATCCAGTGATACCTGCAGGGCCAAGGGCTCTGCCTTCCTCAGCTGTGCTGCACATTAATTAGGCCCCAGCTGTCTACAAAGGCACTCTTTATTTGTGATGTATCTGTTACTTCATATTTTCATGGGGTCCTTGCAGGTAGGCTGTGGGTGTCTATTTGCTCTGTTCATGGCTACCAGGGACTGATGCCTAACAACCTGCACAGAGTATGGGAAATGATAAGCAGATTAAAGGTGCTCTTTTCCAAAACACAAGGGGATATTTAGCATGTCCATTCAGTGCAGTGATCTGCACACCTTTTAATTAATGAAAATTTTGGTTAATCTCTTGCTTTGCAAGGCCTTGAAACTTAATTTCTATAACTTAATTTCTTACAAGCCTTTGATGACATGAGAAATTATTAAAGATATTAATAACATGATGAGAGTTTCACTTAACATTCTCCCATTCTGTCACTTGTTCCTTCAAAATAACAGTAACAAAGTGCCCTAGTTACATAATACTTTGCAGTTATCAATTAATGGTATAATTAAGACACAGGTATAACAATACTATTGATGTGATAGTTAACATCTAATTCAACAATAGTGGAGGTAAAGTGTCTAGAGAGAAGAAGGGGGATGCTACATGAGATGCAAACCTAAGGCAAGTCCCAATCTGATAGCAGGCTTACTGTCTATCAAACAAATGTTTTTGGAAATCCCAGAAGTTCTTTCCAAATTCACAAGGTGCAAAAGCTATTGTAATCTTAATTTAATTCCTCATAGCAAAGTGTCAGTGCTTGCACACAACTGTCATCCTGTTCCAGAGCTGGGTCTCATGGAATATAGAATCTATCAAGAAGCATTCTGCCTTTGTTAAAGAATGGTGCAGGGGTATTACAGTTTGACTTTTTATATTTTTCAATGTCCATATCATTCTGTTTCATTAGAATGAAATGTCTCTTTAATTCTTGCAGAAATTAGCAAAGCTAACCCTCTTCTCAGCAGTGTACAGATTTTGCATAAAGTGTAGTTTCTATTTCAACAATAAGCATGACTGCTTGCAATATGTAGGCAAAGCATTTTCAATTACAGGGCAACAGTTTTGTCTTGTTATCTCAGTTTTTAAAGGAGAAAGTTCTTCCCTCCCCTCCTCCAATGATACAACATCCAAAATATTTCTCAGAGTGCACAATAAATGGAAATGTGTGTTTAACACCTTTGGAAATCCTTTGGGCAGAGTAAAGGGAACAGGATTTGGTATTTGCTTTCAAGTATTGTCAAATGTAAAATACTCATATAGGGAAGTAAGGATTTGGATGCTGGACATCCTTTCCTTTCATCATCACCAGGAGCTCTTATCACTTCCCTGCAAGCAATCTGAACTGGGAAATCCCAGGTGATGGATGGCTGGACTGCAGTTAAGACAGGGAAACACGTTATGCCAGAGGAGCAGGTAGTATTCACTTTAAAATCTTACAGCATGAGTGAGGAAAAAACCTTTACTTTTCATCTGCCTGTCCTTTCCATTTTTGTGTTTCTTCCTTTTGTCTGGACCCCATAGAAAGATTTTCCCCTGCCTCTTTCTCTCATCCTTAACTAGTTTGAATGTCAAACCTTTTCAGTAATCACATTCCTTTGGGTAGTAATGAAGGCAAATAAATAATGCTTAACCTTTCTTAAAGAGATTTAGAGACCCTTCCAAAACCAATTAAGGCTTACATTTTTGCTGGAATTAGCCAAAATCATCACACTAAATTTCTAAATTTGTCTAAGAAAGAAAACCCATTAAAATTAAGGTTGGGGAAGGAGAAAGAAAAAGTTTGTCCTTCCTACAGTCTTAAAACCTTCTAATTTTAAAGTGTGCTATGAGTGGGAGAAAAAAGAAGAAAATAAATTAGGTGATGCATGTTGCACTTCCTGGCTGCTTGGGAGAATGGGAGGGAATTTGCTGGATTTCACCACACTGCTGTTATTTGTTTTTTTGTTTTGTTTTGGTTTGGTGTTTTGTTTGTTCTTTTTTATTTTTTTTTTCTCCCCTTTTTCTGTCCAGCATTTTTTTTTCCTGCCTATTTGGCACATATTTCCAGTTCAGATATATTTTGAATGATGACTAACAGCAGCAGTAAAACAGCCTTGATTTTTCATAACCTAAAACACAGAAGCACATCAAAAGTAATCCAATTCGTCTGCAAATCTTGCAGATAAATCTTGCTGTCCTGACATGTAGGTTTTGATCTGTTTATTATCCACATTCCTTCTCCTGTCAATGTCTTCTCACCTGAAGAAACAATTTCTCTGCATGACATGGAAGTGGAAATATCACCCTCAGTAATGGAACTGCACTGACCCTACCATGACCACATTAGCTTTTGTGCTGTGGGTTTACCACTGCACCTTTTGCCCTTTTTGCTGCTGTCAAAGAGCACATGACAGAGCTTCATCCCCTGCCTCCTGCAGGACACTGCACTGCTGCGCTTGCCTGTGATGTCTCTTCACAGCACCTCCACGAGCATCAATGCCATGAAATTTCAACAAAGGGTTGAAGATTAAAGACTGCCATGATCAGTGAGACCCTTCAGAAAAGATCTTTGGGAACGTTTAACAAGCAGATCTCAAAGGTCACAGTCCAGTTTCATGTGGGCTTAGAAAGCAGCAGACTTCAGAGGTACCAACCAAGCTGAGAATGTGAGTATGTGTGACCATAAATTCCACAGTTATACACAGAGCTCTACTTAAGTCCCATCTGAAAACAAAACAGCACCAAAACCAAAAATGTGCAGTTTAAACGATTTAGTTTTTAAAGTGTTTGTAAGGAAACTTAAGCAAGCTTTGTTTCCTTGGCTATATTTTTTTCTAAAAAAGAGAAAGTTTTTAAAAAGTGGTCTCAGCTGGAAGCATGCCTTTAGCCATTAGAGTGCCAAAATGAATGTAGTATGTCAGCTGTGACAATCTGTCAGAAAGAGAGAAAAAAAATACTTTTGTTCCAAGAATAAGAGGTATTCAGAAGTTTTTTTGCCCTAACATTGGAACAAGCACTGCCTCTCTCCCCAGAAAACCTGGCCCAGAGTCTCAGCCAAGGGAAGCACATCTCCTTTTATACAATCAATTTTCAGCACCTGAATAGCCAACCCACATTTCTTGACATACCCATCATTTTTTAAAAAAACCATGTCTCTTGATTAGACTCATATGAGCGCCATAATAAGTGAGTCATTCCAGATATCCCTCAAGAATAACAAGCATTATGTATTAATAATGTCATGCTGGTCATTAATTTTGATAACCACAGAATTTATGTCAGTGAACATACTTGCTATGTAGTTATATTGTTGCATTTATTTATATGCAGCAGTTAAAATGTGTTAGATGCCAGTTCCCATTATTTCACTCTTTCACAGCTGTTCAGTATTTGACAGATGCATGATTTCATTCTTTAAGATACTCATTTTCCTTTTATAAATGAAGAACTGTGATGTTAGATAATTTCTCTCATTTTTTGTTAACTTTACATTATCAAGATATATTCCTCAGAGCAATTTACCCATAAGAAGTTGCATTTAAGGTTTCTAATTTGCAATCTAGTAAATTTTGAATGAAGGAGAGGCCATGTTACACATGTCATGAAGTGTTAAAACTCAGAGTGAAGGAAATATCCCCTATAGTACTAGCCTTATTTTTGTGCCAGTTGATTTGATATAACTCCTGTTAGGATGGGATAACATAAAATGCATTTATAAACATCGACAAGTGAAATATAGAAAGACATTTTTGATTTGGAAATGATACTTACCAATTAATATAAATATTTTGGTCTCTGAAATCATGAGCCACTCCTAAAGTTGAAATACTTTGCTTCCTAGCTTGTAATCATCTTAAAAATAAGGGGCAACACTATATCACAGAGTTGTAACAAAGCAACTGTGCTGACATTTCAGTCTTTTTTCAGAACTTTGCTCTCCTTTTCACAAGCTTTAGAGGAAGATGTGGTATTTTAAACACTGAGGGAAAGAAGTCATATTTGAGCTTTCCTTAACAGTCTGGAATATTTTAGTTCTCATGTTCTGTGTCTCCTGACACAGAGTCAGCATCCTGCACCCAGCAGCTCCTCACCTCAGTACCATCTGTAAGGCTCAAGTCTTCCCATCTTCAGCCTCTGCTCTTTCTCTGCAGAACTGGTGCCCTTTATCCACAGAAAAGAAAGACAGAACAGATCAATCATTAAAGCAGTGCTGTTGTGGGGCTGGTACAGAGAATAGCCAGGTGGACAACTTCAAAAGGAATTACCAACTGCTGTCTGCATTTCCAGACAAAAATGAGAATTTGGCAGTTTTAGCCTTTGGCAGCCTTTTGTCTGATGGCCATTTGTTCCCTTTTCTGGTGCTCCATCTGCTCCCCCTGGAAGGATCCGCCAAAGACTCAACTGCAGGAATGTGCAGCTGAAGCTACCAATAAACACCCTGTAGTATCCCCCATGTAGAAATACTTGAGGTTTGGAAACACAGCTATGGACTTCCTTTTATTAGAGCTGGGACAGCAGACAAGAAAATCTAATAGCCACGAACTGTTCACTCAGCACAGCCAGCAAACTAGTGCAAGTCTGAAGTTTATTTAAGGCTCACGATTCCGCTAAGAGAGAAAGAAGCAGCAAAACCAGACCTGTATAAGTGGACTTATTACTTCTTTGGGGCACAATGAGAGACCCAGGTTCTAATCCCTGCTATTGGCCCTGTCCAAAGCAGTCAGAGCCTCTCATGACCATGCCTGATTGCTCTCTCCTCTGCTCATCTTGAATTATTCTTCATCTGAACAACTCCAACAGGAGAATCTAAATCCACCATTCTAAAAGGAATAAGAATTTGCCATCCAGAATCTCTCCTGCTAGACCCTAAGTAGGAAGAGGAAGGAATGAAACTTGGAACTTCCATATCTGAAGTCCACATATTTGACCATTTACTGTAAAAGGAAATACCATCCCCCTGCAAACAGACCCTTCCATATTTCTGTGAGGGGGACACCAGGAACTCACCATCACTAACAGATGCACAAGGGTTGACTCTGAGGAGGTGTTACTGAACCTCTGAGACATTTCAGCTGTTCCCCCTGCTCTCAGCCTTTCCTTACTGACCAGCACCAGGCTTCTCACTGCACATTGCTTACACTCCCCTCTCCCCCGAGGGCTGCACTGGCAAATTAACACCATGTTATGGTTCCCCCTTCCCATCCTACACCTGCATTTCAGGTGCCTCCACACCCAACTTCTGAGTCCCTTTCTGCCCCAAACTCAGAGTTATTCACTTCAGATGAGAACTGAAATCTGCAGCTTTGAGAAAAGAGCCTGCCCAACATAACACAACTACATGTACATATTTTAGGTTTTCTTTATTTATATTTTTAAATTCAAGAATTACACACTAGCCAACATTATTATATATTTACATGCTGAAACTGGCTGCAATAATTTTAAATTCAAGAAAATATCTCTTATGTGCTACTCATTTACAATCATCATTTTACTACCTCATAAATCCCAGAGGTTAGCAGTCCTTTTGAGAAAGACATGAAGATCTGATGCAATGATATCCACTAGTATTTTGCATTTTCTAGCCATTGGAAAATGTGCATTATGTGCATATAAGAAAGGCTACAAGGTCATTAGTAAGGCTGATGATTACTACATTATGAAATAAATAGTACTAAGTAAAAGATAACTCAGAACTGTGCAAAGACAGTACTAACAGAACCATTTAAACACCCATGCCAATAAAAACGTGATAGAAGTCAAATCATAGGCAGTTTGTCAGAATTAATCATGTTTCAAATGTTCTTTTTGTCTTCAACTGAAAGTAACAGGACAGACCATGAACCATACAGCCTGGTGAGTATCTGCCAAATGACAGGAACAGTGAAAACATACAAAATGCTATCAAATTGGAATAGATGACCTCATGTCTGAAAAACATTAAAAAAATACAACCCTTAGTATGAAAGTAGAGGTGAGATTTTTCATCATTTAAGTTTCATTTTTTTGTCAAAGCACTTACAAAGAAAATAATTTTATATTTATGAAATGCTAGTGTTGCATATTCTTGTAGAGATTATCTATTTCAATTTTATATAATGGATATTTAAATTCTTAGTATTTTTACAAAGTAGAATAGGGCAGTCTTTTTGATCAACAACATTCCATTTGCTTCTTAAAAATTTAGACAAAGTTCCTAGTGCATTTTACTAAGCTTTACCTTTGGTGTTAAGCAGTGACTTTTTATATTTCCCTTTTAAACAATTTCTGGAGTGAAGATTCTTTGGCTTTGGGGGAATATGCTATCTAACGACAGTCAAACATCCTGTTTTTTTTCTCAAAGAATAATATAAGCCTACTATTAAATACCATAAGAGACAGATTTCAGAATCAGACAGATGCAATATGCAGGCTTCTGTAATGAAATCGCCGACAGCTGAATTCTCACTTACCCTGGACACCTTCACCTCTCCATTCACTGGAGAACATCAAGGTGCCTTAGTGTAAGTGAAAACCAGGCCCTGTTTGTTTTGGCTAATCTGAGTAGTGAGTGTGTGGCCTGAACATTTTAACCATACAAAAGAATCAGCTGTGCCAGCAGGAACGTTGCCACAGTGGCTATTTTACACTACAGCACTTCCTGTACTATTTTATATCTGGAGTCCAAATCTGTTTATGCAAAAGGGTGTTTAAATTACTCTGCTAGAGCACTGCAATTATTGTACTTAGTAAAAAAAAGTCACTAAACAAATACTGTATCTATTGACTGCTCATTTACAGCTTATTTAATTATTTACATAATTTTAGGACACATTAACCTAAACCATAAGTAGAATTAGCTTTTTGCCTTACCATAAAGTACAAATTAGAAGTTAAAAATGTTTAAGAAATCTGATAATATTTACACACGTTCAGCTTAAGTTATGGTTGCTCACATCGTATGTTCTATGTACACATAGCAAAATGTTTTGATCACTACTGATATAGTATTGTACCCTGGCCATCCCACCCTAGATTATTTTCTAGAAATTGTTACTATTTTTGCCTTTTTTTTTAATCTTGGTTCCCTACGGAATTTGTTGGTTTTGAAAACTTACTAGTGGACAATGCTGTTATAAAAAGAGAGAGAAGAAATAGGCAAGCAATGTGAGGACTAGTCTAATTCCAGATGCAAGGAGGTACAGTACTATCATCATGTCAAACGGTGCAATACTCCATACGGATCATAAGCATTGATCTGCTGATATAGAAATGCCCAGTTACCCTGTAGAGTTAGTTGTTTGGTTTTTTTCTAAATACATTACTCTTTTTTTTTTTTTCTCAAAAATATATTCATACACTGGTTGATGATAGAAACAAAACTATTATTAGCTTATTCCTTTAACACACCAACATGTGAATGTGTGTGCATATATATATATATACTCAGCACGTGTATATATACACACATATGTCCATACAGACATTTGGGGGTACGTCCATATGCACATACAGTTGGGAAATGTTTCACATCTGTTCACTTATGTTTAGCACTGTGTTATAGGATTGGAACACAGTCTAATAATTATAGTGAAAATAAATTGAGGTTTAATTTTAATGCATGTTTTTCTGAAATAAATAGGATATTTTCCCCAGGTATAAGACCACCACTCATTTCCTCTATGCATTGTGCTTTTGTACCTTACAGATTTTATGTCTTTTTTTATTAGAATGTAAGAACTCTCTGAAGAACTCTGCCACATGCTGTTATCTAGGACTCCTGTTTTCCTCCCCTGGGAATGAGAAAAGGAATGGTCACAATGTCATTGCTTGAGTCTTTCTTCCCAGTCATTGAACTGCGACAGGATAGAAACATAACATTCCTTATGCAAACACAGAAATATGTTGCATGAATTTTCAGTTCTGAAAATGTGTATCATACTTACTAGCAGTCATGTACAGTATATATTTACAGATTGATCTCAAAGATTTCATTAAAACTGTGCCATGTTATAGTCATAATTCCCCCATGAATTTCGCAAAGATGAAAAACACCTTAATTGCTGGCTATTATGTCTAATAGAACAATAAAATGTGCAACTATAATTATATTACAAGTTTTATCTAAATTATTAACTTTGCTATTTTGTTTATTGAAACCAACAACAATTAACACGATTAAAAAGATCTAGAATATTCATTTCCGGTCAATTCTAAAATAAAAGCAAATTTATTCTAGTTTACCTGGAGGGTAGCACACGTAGCAAACACCATATCTCACGTCTGTTGGCATCATTTCTCACTTTCACTCAAGTATCTCAGGAGTAAGTGCTTACCTGGGGCTCGAGTTATGCTTTTTCTTTGATAGTGCCTCACCAGCCTTTCTCACCCCCATCTTTTTATATCACAGTGTTAAGCCTTAGTACAAAATGGTAGAATCTTTCTCTTTCACTAATTTTATACATCACATTAATAGCCAGAAGAACATAGTAAAAGCAAAAGTGCTCCTTCCCCACAGATAATTAATCTTTCCTAGTGACACCTGAGCAGAAACCAAACATTTTCTTTCACTCTCTGAATAGCAATATCAGAGAGTATTATGGCTTGTACTGTAGCTTCAGAAAAGTGAATGTGCAGTTCCAGGATTCGATCTCTGTGATTTTTGTAATAGCTGAAGCAGTTACCAATGCAGAGTCAACATGTTCCCTGTAAGGTTTCATATTTGATGTGTATCAACCACAGAAAGGCTGTGACCTCCCTGCAGTCACACTCTGCTTTTGTGAAACAATAAAAGGAGCTGTCAGCAATTTCTGAAATGAAAGAAAAGCTTGTACAGAAGAATACCATAAGACTGCTTTCATTTAGGATAATTAATAAAATTTTTTTAAAGACTTTGAAGAGAAATACTGAATTTTGATATGCTCCATTTCTTAAAATTGGGGAAAAAAATCCAACATGACTCACCTATCAGCTGAAATCCCAAGTGCATCTACAAAGGTTATTGCGTTATGCATGAAATGCAGTCACAAATTAAGTATGGGAACAAAGAGCAAAATTTTCACTTGGAAAGTTAATCACATGAGGAAAACCTGTCTCTACATATTGCAGAGTCTGAGCCTGGAGGCAGTGTGGGAATGTACACAACTTCCTGGCAGGTAGGATGTACTGCAAATCCCATCCCAGGCTCTGAAACTGTCCTCTCTTATTTGAACCAGAAATAAGCATATAAAATGCTCAAAAAAAAAAAAGTCAGAATATTTGCCTACTAGTTCCCAGAACTATTCTCCTCCTTTTAATGTCATTCACTGTCAAATGCGGAGGGGGGAGGGGGGGACCAAAAATAAAACCACAGAAACTTGTAAGAAAATTACTCTTTTGAAGAAAAAAAAAATTAAAAATATATTTTATGAAAAATATTTTTAAGAATTTTTTTTGTACCCTGAAAAAAACCCCTTATACTCTCTAGTCTCTTTCAAAAATGTGTATACGAATGAGAGGTAGTATGGATGCAACAGATGTGGCTTTTCTTTCTTGAAACATTGTGTCAAACAATATTGGGGATCTGATCTAGTAAAAGCCATCAAGAATTTTTACTTTTTTACAGGTCTTGTGACTGCTGTTTTCCTTACAAAAAGAGTTCCACAGTGGAATAAGTGACAAATTTTTTTGTCTAAATTTTTTTTCTATTCTATTTTCTTATTTTGTAAAAATAAAGCTCAACGGAATGAAAAAATTCAACCTTTTAATTCAAGAAGTTTCCCCAAGAAAAACTGAAATTTTCTAGTTTTTCAATGGAAACCACCCTAAAGCAGGAAACATTCAAGAGTGTACTTAAACTCTTAAAGTGATTGCTATGAATTTCTTTCCTTTAGAACAGTGCATTAAGGAAAACAAAAAGTGAAATGGTATTGCCTAATCCAGACTGAGAAAACTCCCTGTCAGTACCTCTTGTACAGGAATACACATGCTCAGATCCCGACTGCTGAAAGAGGTACAGAGCCTTCAACCAACAGCAGGAAGCATAATGCTGGAAAGATGAAAACCTGGAAGAAATCACACAACTCCACACAACTGTTTCAGACTAAGGTGTGTACAACTGACAACATTCATCTGTACTGTGTATATACATATATATACACACACACTTTTATATATATGTAGCCTCTTGTCTCCTTGCCCCTGCACTTTGTAATTGCTCTCTCACTCTCCCTGCCCTAGCAAAAGGCAGGGCACCACTGGCTTCCTTCAGCCATCTACAGAATTACTATTTGGGCAATCAATTTTGGCACTTTGGACAGATTCCCTTTCCTCAACACAACCCAGCAGCATCTACCCATTCAGTGCTGATGCATTTTTATACTGTCCTTCCATTCCTCCATTGATCCCAAACACAGTCACTGTGACTGAGCATATGTTCTCTCTTTAAAAGACAAACAAACTAGTGCTTCTTGCTTCAGCTTCTGTGCAAACACCCAACCCCAATATTATCAGTCAAAGGTTCAATTCTTTCAAAAAATAAAAGGAAATACCTGAATATGGTTGGGAAACCTCTGACCATCATCATCTTAGAAAGATGATAGGCACTACTTGTTTTCAAGTTTACACATTTAAAAAGTAAAGTGTATGTGTTTTATAAGCATGCCAACTCAGTACACTCTCTTAAGTGTATTTGCATGCCTTGGATATGTACTTTCCCTAGAATGGCATGTACTGCTCTTAAAAATAAAACTTGTTTCTCAAATGCTGCTCTATAATTTGTACCACTAAACTCAAATGGCCATTGAAAAAAAAAAAAAGAGGGACAATGAGACAGAAAGTGATTTTCAAAACGCAATTTGCCTTTACACTCAAAATGCACTTATATTTTGATAAGGGGATATGTCCATACTGCAACTTAACATATATATGGTTTAGCAGATACAACCAAAACATTATAAAAACAGACCATAGAGTGGGCCAGCAACTAAGGTGTTTTAAAATAACTTTTTGTCCTGAATAGAATTTTTCCAAGTCCCACTTTTGGCTGTACAACTGATTCGAAGAGAAATCCAGTTCTTGCTTCCTGCGTGGCTTTGTTTCTTAGTTCACATAGTAAAGCCAATAGACAATATTGAAGAAGGAAAAAACAACAGGGAAGAAGATGCGAGACCATCGATCTATGGCATTGACATCAGTCAAGTCAGGGATGGTGATTTTCAGCTGGGACGCGCGTCTCCGTAGCCGGCTCTTCTTCTGTGCCACGTGTCGCTCCAGGGCGTTGCGGCCGAAGCTGTGCCGGGGCAAGCCGGCCTTGCGGTACTGGATGCTCGAAGTGTCATAGGCCAGCATTGTGCTCCTAGGGTCCCCAAGCCCCATCACAGCCTCAGAGGCAGCCATCTCGTTTTTAATTTCAAGCGTGCTCAACAATATGTTTTCGTGTGGATCCATCTGGAAGAAATAAGACGGCAGATTTAGCAGGAGGGAAGGGAAGCCCAGTCAGCTGCAAAATGAAGCCATGCTGATAAGGGCCATATCTAACGTTACTAATTGATTGGATGTCAGCCTGAAAGACTCTAAGCATAGCTGTGATTATATTTATTATCACTTATTTGTGACCGCAAGGAGAAATAGGGCCAGTACAGTATAATGCAATAAATGGTATTTCCCTAGACCCAATGCTCAGCAAGCACAAGCAATACCTGGGAATAGAGAACACACTCAGCTCCTGAAAGTGGGGTGCTGTCACTGAGTAGGATATCTGGGGCAAATATTGAAATTTTCAGGGGTTTTGGAAGGAAATCAAATGGAAAAGGGTCTGCTTTGTTTTGGTTTTCTTCTTTGAAATGAAAGCTTTGGCTCTGAAATAAACTTCCATTATTCACAAGGTCTCTCTGCCTCTATGAATGAGGTACAGAGCACTGCACAAGAGAATGCACATTTTAGGTCCCTATATTCCAAACAGGAATGCTGGTTGCTTGGGGAAAAGCAATGGCATTGTCTGTCTACAGCTATGTGGAAACTCCATGCCCCAGTACTAATAAATTTCTTCAATATAGTGCATGCTGTAATAGCATGCTGCTGTAATAGCAGAGATCTGCAATTTCAAGCAAGGAAAAAGATATGCAGAGTGTAATCACATCAAATGCACATTGAACAGTTGTTTCAATGGGTAGATATAGCTGCTCTGCATTCTTTAAAGGTAATGCAGTGAAAAGAAAAATAAAAGCAATATTGCAGAGAAACGCCTCAGAAAATCAAGAGGATTTCAAAGATAAGGAACTAAGTTCCACTCTTAGGCAATCTGGAGAAGATCTGGAGTGTGGAAGATTTTTAAAAGAATCCATTTACAGCAAACAAATAAAAGTTATTTAGGAAGTTCAAATTCGTCTCAGCCTTCCCTCTAAGCATGTATTTTGAATTGTGTCATAACAGATTATAATTAACTAAAAGTTCTTAAAAACAATAATAGCTAATGAGAAGCTAATTAATTACATTGAATTAGTGATGGTAGTGCAGATATACTCCAGGCCAAATAAGAGAAAAAACTGTCCCACAGCTCCTTTAAGAATAACTCAGCCACATTATTCATTGATCATGTACAGAATATATTATATGACTATTACTCAAACTGCAAAAACTGTGAGCTTTGTGGATTTCTAAAAAATAACAGGGTATTTGTATATTCAGTAATATTTAGAAACTAGTTGTCAGCAGCAGGTACTTCCCTGCCCTGCCCAGTGCAGACTGTATTTGCCATTATTAAACCACCTATGTAATATTTACCATGGCAAGATGAGAGAACTGGGCTTAAACTAGTTGCTTTTTAGTAGCACCCCCTGCCCAGTGTTCTGAACTGAGAAATCAGGCACTCACAAAGGTATTTTGGACCTACTGAAACACTGTCATTTGAGTGATTACATCTGTTCAAGTGATGCACAAAAACTAGTGCTGCTGAGATGACAGATTTCCTTTTCTGTCACTTCCCCCCCCAATCAGTGTGAGTTTGCACCCCTCTAGTTTCATTATATTTTAATTATAAATCGAATGTCATGATTCAATGTGAAAGAGAAAAAAATCTTTCATTTTTTTTAGCTTTTCATGAAAGCCACATTAAATTTATGAAATTCCTAGTGTGGGAAATCAATCTTTACTTGAAAAGCGCTGGAAAAATGTGAAAGTTGAGCTGGAACTCAAGAAAAATTCATTTAAGAACTCTGTAGCATGATATTGAGCATAGTGAGGGAACACTGCTTCTATCCAAGAAGGCCATCAAATCAGTTCTCACCTGCATGGGACAAGTAATAGTAGTATTCTGCTATTGTAATTCCAACAAAAGCATGTATCTGCAAAAGCTTTCAAATAGATCTATGAAACTGGTCAATATGGATTTCAAACATTATTTTCTAAGGAGTGTACTTATTTGAAAAGTTCTTTTGTGATTTTTTGGGATGAAATAAAAGGGGACTCATTTTTGTTATTAGATCTCAAACCAATCATAAGACTCTCAGGGTCCTAAAAATAAAACAATTAATTACAGGCACTTGGCATTAATTGATCCCAAAACGTCTAAAATTACAAGAGGTAAGTTTCCTACATGAGGGGTGCAAACTCATTTGGAAACTACATTTTCTGTATTTTCATATAAACTCAAGAAAAGAAGTTTTAGTTCCAGTGACATCAGGGGAAGTTGGATATAACATCCACTAATGTAATGGGTTTACCCTTTAGCCCAGAGCCTGGGTTATTTTCACCTCAATGTTGTGCATTCTAGGATACTATTTTTGAAAAGATTTTAGTGCCAACAATTTTTTTCACATCTTAAATCTTCTTAGGATGAATCTACTTTAAGCATTTTATCCTTTTGATCTGCAATGATATTAGAAATTTGAGTGCTCTTTACATATTTGCATACATTCTATGCAACACACATGCAAGAAAGGCTATTTTAGTCTGCTAGAGTTAGACACAGACATGTTTCAGCAACATGATATCACTCCAGCCAACTTTTTTTCTTAATGCAGCAAAATGCTGCAGATGTCTATAATCTTGGAAGCAGTTAGTAAGATTAGTGATGCTGGGCAGAAAAAACATTAAGCAATATTTTAAACTATCTTCTAGGGAAAAATGTCTTCTTCTGTACATATCACACTCAGGGTTGAAGCACAGCATTTTTCAATATTCCAAGACTTTTTCAGAAGAAATAATGCAAAATACAGTAAATATTAGAGATGGGCGAACCTTCAAGTGCTGCAATACCCAGGTAAACACCACAAAGTTCAGCTGTTTCTTGAGCACTAATTAGGCTCTCCTGCATCTGGAATAATGAATTGACCATAAGAATAAAGGCAGTTTCTCATGATATTTTGAATTTCTAACCTGAAGGAACAGGAAGGGAGGAAGGAAGAAANGGGATTGGGGAAAGGATTTTGGGGTAGGGAAGGGAAGGGAAGGGAAGGGATCTAACTCTTCAGCCTTTGTCAAAAGGTTCTCTGTCAGATTAGAGAGATTTGGGAATGTTTTTTCCACCAAGTAGATTCGCCCAACTCTAACTAAAACATGCTTTTGTAACGAAGTGACGCCTGAGATAGAATGACAGTGAACTACATTTATTGTAAACAGCACCACCCATTCAAAAGGATCCCAAAGCGCTTTACAAGAATTAGAAAGAAGAACCACTTCACTTCCCAGTGAAGCACAATCACCTCTGAGGTGAAATGTGGTGACTGACAGTGCAGAACAACACACTTTATTTTAGTTGAGGAAATGGAGAATGTTGTAGCCAATTAAAACTATGGGGTGGGTGAGTGGTGGTGGGGAATGTTGGGTAAGCAGAACAGTTACATAAATTGATATTTGGCCAGGTGCTTGGGGTTGAGATGACCACGCTATAAAAAAGTGCCATGGGATCTTTAATGACCACAACCGGTCAAGACCTGAATTTTACGTCTCTGAGGATAAAAACATTAGAAAACAATGAAAGATACCTTTGTTGAATACATTTCTGGACAATGATATGTGCCAATTATTCTTCTGTCCTGTAAGTTAATAAAATCAAGACCAGTTTCCTTAGAGATAAGGCAGCTATTATCTTTCATTTAAAATTAAAGCACTGTAGTATAATAGTAGGACAAGTAATTAAAATATATAGAGACCTCTAAGCCAACAATTAGCATAGGTACATTCTGGCTTCAGAGGTGCTATTACTGCCTTGCTGTGCTCCTCAAGGTAACATAATGTTGTGATGTAAATGTATTTTTTCCAACTGGTCATTTGACCAAGGAAGATATGATGATATGAAAACAATTATTAAAATTATTCTGGGGGGAAAGTAAGTGTAAAAGTGGTTTTAAAAGGAGGTGGAGGAAGGTTAAAAAGATCTCTTGGTGCTGAAGGATTGTTCAACCATAGAACTAGACTCTTTATGGTGAACAGGAGAGTTCAAACTTAATGGAGAAATTCCCAGGACGAGAAATGAAGGGAGGATGAAGATGAAGAAAAAGCAGCAGCAAGTACTATGGAAATAAAAGGTGAAGGCAGAAGTGGAGGAGAAATGACCAGAGCTCAGCAACCGTGCAAGACACTGGGGTTTTTATAAATCAATCTTAAACGTGAACGACAAAATAGAGGATGCAAATGATTCATTTAAAGGTCCAGGTCAAACGGAAGAAAAGCTGACTCTGGAGCCTTGAAAGCAGTCATGACGTTTTTGATGGTCTCAAACAAAGGGAATACAGAGGAAAGCATAGAATTGTTACCATTATATATTCTTCCTGATACCTAGAAACTCCAAAATGATGGCTTTCTTGAGGAATTCCTCTTACAATAATACATTAGCGACTGTAAAATACAAGGAAATTACAACTCCCACACACATTCATTAGGAATCCTCCAAGGATGACCAGTCCTCTGAAATGATTAGCTTTCAGTAAATCAGTTCCTTGGTGATTATGGTCTGCCGTTCTGCCAAACACAGCTTTATAATACAAGAGAAATTTATACTGATGACTTGAAAAGATACAACACTGACACTTCTCCTTTCTCATACACTGTTCATTTTCACCTGTAACCTTCAACTACAGGCAGGAACTGATGGCTCATTCTATGGTAGAGTGGCTCAGAAACTGTGTATAAAATAGACAGCAGGAATTCCTGATAGAAAAACTCGTTGAAACAAAACAGTTGCGAATTGAAAAGAAACATCTTTTTGTTAAGTAGAGCTGCCATTAGACAAAGCAAAATCTGGTGAGCTAAACCATAAAGTCTAAACGAGAAGTACCCAGTCTATTATAAAGATTAAAAATTGAAATTTAGCAGTTATATGTCCCATGAAGTGACATTCCTAAGAAATGAAGACAGAAATAAAGATCCCTTTCTCAATGAAGACTTACATGACATGTCTAGATATATAATTTAATTTGTTATAGATGCAAACCTTACTATCTATAGCACAGTTTCCCACCTCTTAAAAGCTGAGGTTTGCTTGGAAAAACAGTAACATTCCATTCCTGACTAGTCACAGGGGCTCTAGCAAGATCAGATGAAAGTTTGACATGCACTTTATGTGTAACAGGGATCTTCCACCTCATCAGCAAGGTTTGACTTCTGGAATGGGAACCACTGAACTCTGGGGACAGCCCTGATGATACAGGAATTGTGTGGGAGGTAGATAGCTCTGTGTAAGCTGCTGCTGGGCTCACTCTGGATGAAGAAACAATTAATGATTATCAAAGGGTAAGCCTGCCTAAAGCTATACTGGTATTTTTGACATGATAAGCCAGTCTGCTGAGATAAAGCTATAGAAATGTATATAAGACACAAATCCTAATATTTCAAAATATCCATATGTGAAACAATGTCTTTAACAATGCAAGAAACACTGCATTTCCATTGTCTGTACAAAACTCAATTTACTGCCAGTATTGCAGTTACTGTGTATGAAACCAGGCTAGCATACATTGTTATACACCTAAAATTTGGGTCAGGCCATAAAGAATGCAGTTAGAGGACAATTATGGAGTGGACTTATAATTTCAGGTTGTTTCACATGGTTTCATATCAGAAAATTCAGAGAAACTCTGCAAATTACAGAAGGATTTTCTTAAGGTTCTTGACCCTTCAAAGACTAAAAATCTTAGCACACCCTGCCCCCACAAGAAACCTGTAAGATTTAAAAAAAAAGAGGGTGAGGAAAAAATACAAGATCTGAATATGGAGTTTTAACATTGCTCTAAATACTTGTAAATCAATTTCTAGACATCTATTTTATTTCTGCTATATGTGGCTTCTTGATAATTATCTTTAGTAACGCATCAATAACTTATTTGCAAGTATTGTAGGATTCTGGAGAAATGGTTGAAAATATAACTTCCTGTTGGTATGCATTACTTAAACATGAGATTCTGTATTTAAGGTGCTGAAGAATGAGTGCCCAGATAAAACATGAGAGGTTAAAGCATCTTTGGTTTGATGGCATTTGAATAAAACCCATGAAATATGAACCCATGAAATATGAAGTTCAAACCTATGCATAGAATCCAGTAAGCTTGAAGGTTATATCAATGTCTTCTTAAATACAATTTCCAGCAACAATTTTTTTACTACTGAGACATTTAGGAGGAAGCAAAGTCAGGTGATCTGGAATAGAAGACTTCTGGGGTAGCAATTAACAACAGCTTAAATCCTACTGTTTCACAAAAACCAAGGTGTTAGGCAGTCCAGATTCTTAGTAATACTACTCTGAGGAAGTTATTTGTTATTTCTTTTTTAAAATATCATCCCATTTACAAGTATACAATTAATTTTCTTGAAGATAACATAAATGAAGAATACATCAGCAAGAACCTGCATTTTAAGCTGCTCACTTCCATCTGTGACAAATAAAATCAAATTTTCATCAAACTTTCAGGACAATCATAAGTCTCCCTTATGGTGTCTTACAAAATACAATTTAGCAGATATATCTAGCATCAAAAATCTACTACAGAAACAGAGCAAAATTGGTTATATAAGAAAGTGTAATGAAAGATAAAAAAATGCATCGAACACACGATTATTACCACAACTGGCAAAATTTCTAGGGTATAATTTGGATATATTTATGGTTTGAAATATGAACTAGATGGTAAAAATATGGTTGTTAAGTTGCTCTTCTAGAACAGCTTCTGTAAAATATACTAAAGATGTTATTTTTCTTGTTTGAAGCCAAATATAATGTGCAAGGAACTACACAGCACATCCTTGTCATGAGAGTGGGTGGGCTGAATGGCAGTCTACCAGTTTCATCCATCTGACCATGATATACTCACTTGTCAACAGATTTAGGCTTGTGGTTTTGGGGAACACATAATTCTTGGGCCCAGGCCAAAGACAAACATGTTCAGAGACAGCAAGAGGTCCAAAGATAAAACTCTGGAGAGAAACTGCAACTAATTCAACAACAACAACAAAACTGAAAGAAAATTCCTGAGATCCTTCTATGGAAAAATCACTGAGAAGATTTTGTTACAAAGAAAAGAAAGACGAATTTCTAAACTTAGGAAGATGAAAAGATGAATTTCTAACATAGAACATCTAATTCTAAGATGATTTTCTAATTTTCTATTATGAATGTCCAAATTAAAAAATATCCAGAAAAGTATTTCATATATCAGTTCATTGCTGATTTTGAAGCCTGAAACAGAGACAGTTCCACAGCTATAGATACTGCAAGGCTCAGAGGACTAAAATGAAAAGGCTTCTGCTTTAAAATTATGAAAACAAACAAACAAACCACCAAACCAAAGCTGGCTAAATTAAAATGTTCCTGCACAATTTACTTGTACACAAATAGTCTGGTTTTTGGGGAGAATCTAACATTTTGTCACTCATTTCAAAACAAGCAACAAGAATGAAGAAACTTTCTCGCCAAGCTATGGTTAGTAATTTAAAATCTGTTTCTGAGTAACTTTCTGTGTATGAAAAATAGATACCAATATTATGTATAATTTTAAAAATTGTATTATACTTTAATTGTTTTTGTGTGTGCATTAATTCTAGGGAAAATAACTAGATTACAGTTTTCTTCTTGATGTGATGTCTTTCTGTGTCTGTACATTTCAATCAAACTTGAGTTCAGTAAGTTAAACATATTATACTTTGAATATTTATAAAATACATGGACAGAAAGGGGTCCAAACAAACCCATTACAGGAAAAAAATCATACTGATTTAGGCTCTGTAACCTTTACTGTTGCATCCTTCAGGTCACAAGTGTTAAGTTTCTGACAACCACACTACCACAACGTGGAGCTGGTTTAGAAAACATGAGCAAGGACAGGTATGCAGAGCTTTTTGCACACAGTTGTAAGATGCACTAAGTTTAGGGAGAAGTCTTGACAATTTTTTACATGGGGAAGAAAGCTATATTCAAGTCTCTAACACTTTTTAAAAGAGGAATAGAGACATAGGAATAATAAAAGACAGTTCTAGTAGAACATTTTATCATTAGAGAAGTATTCTTAAAACTAGTTTCTAAGGAGTAAAAAAGATATATTCAAATATAGACATATATTTTTTCTATATACAAATATATACATATTTGAGTTTAGACATAATCCTACCAATCCACCTACCTAACCTTTTCCTAAGTTACAAAAAATTAACTCCTGGTGTCTATCTTTCTCCATATGCAGAATTCTGGGAAAGCAGTGAAACCGAAAATAATTTGTAACTAAGTGAATTTACCAAGAAACAGAGGTCTTCATAGGCCAGCTTGACTGTTTCACTAAATTTAACAGATGTGTAAGCAATACAAACCCTAACATGCTTTAAAAAAGAAAAAAGTAAGTATTCAATTTCCTCATGTCTAAATGGATGTCTCTAAATGCATCTACGTGGATGGAGTCTTTAGAAATGTGTTCTCATATAAATAAAGAGACTGACAAACAGTCACTGTAACAACATTATAATAATACTTTTACCACTGAGTGACATCCAAGTGTACATAATGCAGTGATCTGAAAATTCATGAGCACAATGAGGTTACCTTCTGTAGCACATACTACTTGCAGTTACAAATCATGTTTCGGATAAAAATTTTCCAGCTCCTGGCTGCTGCATTAAACCTTTACAAACTCTTTAGAGCTGATGTGTTTCAGGAAATCAATTCACCAAAATCCCTACCAGACACACCTTCTGGACTGCAGCTACATACATTTCTTCTACTTCACTGTACATAATTTGTCTTTTTTCCTGTCTTATTTCTTCACAACTCGATCTAATGATCTGAACTGTACTAAGGGATTCTTTTATGAACTAAAAATTTCGTTCTGCTCAGGGTAACAGGCTGTAGATGCAGTCCAAAACCAAAGGAGAGAATGTGTTTTAAACAAGTGTACAGGCACTGGTCTTACATTAATTAAATATGGCATTCAAAGGAGTGCAACTGGAGAAAAAAAGCCTCATGCAGTTGACTTGACCTTTATTCAGACGTCATGTGGAATACCAGCACAGATCGTGGAAAATCACCTTCTGACTGCTGCAAAGTGCTGTGAGCTAAAACTGGAACCTCCTCAAATTTCACTCCTATCCAAACTCTGGTTTAATAAAACATGAAGAGGCTGGCCAAACACCCTGTGCACTGCTGACTGTTTCATATGCAAGTTGTCCCTTGAGAATGCATGAATGTAAATTTAGGAGAAAGGCTAAGCTTTTATAATCCATGCCTACTTTGTTACATGTCCTTCAATAAACTGCTGGGTAAGGAATGCCTTCTGATCCTGGATCAACAATCAGTCCTCGTGCAGCTTTACCTGTACTGCAAACAAAAGGAAAACTCTCCTTGGAGAGAAAGAAAGAGAATGAATTCTTTCGCTGACATCTGGACAGTGGCAGCATTAGCTCCAGCAATACAGAGCAGTAAGGATTTGAGACTGAAATTTTAAGAGCTTCCTGTTGCCTTAGTGTTTTAATATCCTGTTCAGTTTATTAACTGAGTCTGTGCATATAACTGGTTTAAAAATCCTCTTTTTACCAAAAGCTTTTACATCTCGTAAACATGATAGATATGCTTACTCATGTTTTATACTGGAAGTATCTCTAGTCCATAGGGTATGAAGTGCCATTCTATGTAATAGATACTGACTGGTTTGAGGTACCTTTGCAATAGTTTCTTCTCCCTGAAGATGCATTATATGATTTCTTCAGATAGAAATGAACAAATATTGCTATGAACTGAAAAGGCCAGCGGCAAGCCAGCAGTAAACCAGGGGGGAAATAAAGGCATTAGCCAAGCCTAAGTGTTTTGGAGCATTGCTTTGGAGCAAGGTCTATTATCTCGGGCCTACAGCCCTGCTAATGCATCTTCACACCCCAGCCCAAAAATTGAAGAGAGTGACCTTGTCTGTTGGCAGTGCACTGAAAGCCATCACAAACTGCAAAAAGCTACAGGTACAGATCAGTGCATTCCCTTTGGCTCAGGTTAACACACTCCTTCATCTAATTCACCCTCCTTTACTAGAGACATATATGGATATGACAGATTAAAAAAAATCCACAGGCTCTTCCAGCTATTCTCTAGTAAAGTGGTGAAAAGAAGTTGAGAAGATGTCATGGGAAGTGTCAGGACACCAGCACCTGAACTGACTGAGCTATTTCCAAGTGCGCTGCTTTAACAGAGGGCATTTCTGGCACAATGCACTACAAAGTTCTCAGTCTCCCTGCTCCAAGAGCTTCCAACCATTAGACAGTGAATCTGAAAGTGGGCATCTGGGGAAGAAGGATGCTGTGGGAGCCCCATTTCCTTGCTAGATTACACAACTGCCATCCTTAAGTCCATCCTTAGCCTACCAATTGCGTAGCTGAAATAATTAGGCGTAATTACTTGTGAAATGGGTGATTGCATGCTCTTATTTCTCTCAAAGCTCTGATAATGCAATGGAGCTCTCCTAGAGTGAAAGATCTGAGGAAAATTATTAAACTTGTTTAGCTAAACTTGGTCAGACTCCTTTCCTTGGTCAAAAAGCTGTAGGAAAAAAATAGCAGCTGAGACAACTTGAAGGGGAAGAAAGTTACCAAGTGTTTCTGAGGGCAGGTTAAGTTTCTATTTGTCATTGGCTTGCCATTTCACCTCCTTTACCAGTCCTGTGCTAATCCAGATATGACAACAGTGGGCCAGGAGGGCAATTAATTCTGTATTTGTTTAAACCTTCTTAGCTTCCTAAGTCCTTCATTAATTTTTTGAGAACACTTCCATTGTATTCAAATCTATTAAGATGTGTTTAAACTCATTATCATATTGACATTCCATGTTCTTGGTACCCAAATTTTGGATGGAAAAATGCCATTAATCTGACAGCTTCCCTTGTTCATGATTTGCACTATGAGCAGCAATGAACTGTCCCTTTCAGGTGTGCTGACTGAACACCTTATGTAATACAAAGAGGTCTGAGTAAAGAATTACTCATTGTTTTAAAAATACACTCAGTATATTTAAAAAGAAACCTTATCTAAACATGCAGAGGTTAGCAATGTCACTTCACATTTATTTACAGAAAATGACTGAATAAATCTGCATAAACAGTTTTACAAAGCATTGCATAATATGCTGACATTTTTCCCCTCTTTCCCAGAGGGAAATCGCTGTGTTACTGCTCACAATAACAGAGTATGATTGCAAAATTAAAGGTAGTTTTAGTTATGTGACTCATGTTATCATGTACTTCAGGTATATTGCCTGTGCACTGGAGCATTCTCTGTGCTTTAAGCTAAGTTGGAAACATGTAGACTTTAATGATTACTGCAACTGCATCCATCCAATCTAAAACCACATTTAGTGATGTATTTATATGTACTTTACATTATGCAAAACAATGCTGCTTCTGAAGTGGCAAATCAAATTATTTGAAAGAACATAGCTAAGAAATTCTATACAAGAAATGTTAATTTGCAATAATTAACTCTTATAAACCTAGATGATTTAACTATAAAGAAAAAATTAAATAATTTAGAAATAACTTAAACACTACCTGAATGACATACAGGTAAGAATTAGAAAAACTAGAAATGGAAGAAAGGTGCACCAAATCATTATGTGGCAATGTCTCTGTAAAGTTTGATATCTGAGTTGAAAAAAGGAAGTATCATATCCTCTTTGTAGGTAATATCCTGGTTTGGCAACAACAGTGATGTTGAAGAAAAGACTGACCAGGACCTCCTAAAGAGACAGATCTGTAGCTCTTCCTTTAATGGGAGTCCTCCTGTAGGAAGTGCTCCCAATACTCACAGTATCATCTCTGCTGACTCTGATGCTGTGGAAGAGGATGGCACAGAGCTGCTTTTCCATGGGAATCACCTCTTGTCAAACATACAGATGGCAAAAAGCACTTTACACAGGAAGAAGAGTCAGCCTTTCATTTACCATGGTCTTTAAAGTACCACTGGTTTTACCACTCTAACGGAGGTTTTCTGATATATCCAGAATAACAAATATAGATTTAATTGATATTGAAAAGCATTTTCACCCTACTTATGCCTCAAGAGTAGTCAATTAATGTACATAGTAGTTTGGATCAAATGAGTCAGATGAGCAACTGTAGAAAAAACAGCAGTAGAATCCAATAGACAAATCAGCAGCTTATGCAGCTGGTTGACAGGAAATTTAGTAACACAGGAAAACATATGGAAAATATAGAACTTGGCAGGTGATCAGACGGCAAATGTGTAGAAAAAATATCAGACTCATCACAACGGTCAGCATCAGCAAGCCCATCCAAATCAGAGTTCCAAGATGGAAACATCCAAGGTAACATTATTAGAAACAACAAATTAAGGGTAAATTTAAAAATTAACCAAAAATAACCTGGCTCCTGGATTCTGGAAAAAAATTAAAGGGAATAAGTCAGCTCTGAGAGAGCACCAAGAAACTCATTATCTGAGCTCTCATAACAGAAATGAAACATTAAAATGGCTGGGGGTCTGCATAAGAAATAATTTGCAGTTGTACCAGGCTCTACACTGAAATAGTGGTTAGGCAAATCATCTTCTTAGAGACAAAGCCAAACTTCACAGGGAGAAAACCTGAAGAGTCATATGACAGTTGCTTGTTTCCCTCCCCTAGCCCCCTTCTATCCCAAAAGGAAACAAGAAAAAAAAATTACAATTAATCCAAAACCAGGGTCATAAAGGCTTCTAGATCAAATATTTCTAGATCATTTGTATGTAGCTACTGAATGAGAAGATATGATCTATGGATTTTAGTAAAGCCTTTGGTACATTATCTTAAAATAGAAGGGATAACATGTCCCAGATGCATGTACAATTACCCACAGGAAGACAGGTGAATGATACTGGGAAGCCAGAGGCTGGAATTTGGTCCTGTATTTTAATGTATCTGTTAAAAAGAAGAAGCGCCTTGAAGAAGCACAGACAATATTAGCATGAAGATTCATGAAATGCAAAGGACCAAAATGACACTGATGACCATCAACATTCTTATCTTAAATACAAAAGTCCACAGAATAAAAAGACATAACAATGGCTTAGAGTATATATAGCATACTTTATGACATGCTAGGTCCTCAAGGAGACAAAGGGCACTCCCAGTGTACTCCTTGTGTACACTTGCAGTACTATGCCAATCAGAACAGAAGAGACTGAGAAACTTGAGACTACCAAGGCAAGAAAGGCATTTCAAGACATAAGATGAAAAACGTGAAAAGAGAGGTGAGGAAATTATGTGAATGCTATCTCAAATAAATGAAGGATGTCTAGAGTAAGAAGAAAGCCAGTGATTTACCTACAAGCAACAATATGATTGTTTACAGAAAGAACAACTAGTCTTGACAAGGCAAAAGATGAGTTAGACTAAGGGAACAAACTGCTAAATGCAGCTTGAGAAGTTTCCAGAGTGGAATGATGACACTTACAGCCATTTTTAGCTGAACTCACTGCAAAGAAAATCAAGCCAGTCCAATATGATTTAACAAGTCTAGTCTGTGTCAATGTAACTTCTGGTAACTGAGTCTGAATCTGCCTTGAGTTTTACGTTCTTTAAATTTCTACATGATTTTATTACTCAAGTTTCAGTATCCAAGAAGCAAATCAAGATATAGGCCCAATGAATTCTCCACCTTTCCATTACCACAAACAGGATCAACAGTCTTTGAAAATGGAGTATATCTTATGTGATGATTCAGACTAGATATATAGAAGAATTTTTTTTAAAATGAGAGTGATGAAACGTTGGAAGAAGTTGCCCAGAGAGGTGGTGGATGCCCCATCCCTGAACACAGGGATCCAAGGTGACATTGGATGGTGCCCTGAGCAACCTGATCTAACTGAAGATGACTCTTCATTAAAATGAGGTTGGAGCAGGTGAACTTTAAAGGTCCCTTCTGACTCAAAATATTCCATGATTTAAAAAAAAACAACAGAAAAAAACCCAAACTACCATATTTTACATATGATATGAATGTGATATGAAATTTAAAGAAATATTTGGCCACAGTTTCATCTGGAATAGCCCTGGGGAAGCTCCGCAGCCAGCCTGATGGAGTTCACTGAAATGGAAAAAACAGGACACCTGAGCCACCAAATCTCCAAGAGGTTGCAATGGATTCAGCAGATACCACAGTCATGGGGAAAAAAAGCTTCCCTTGCACACTGTGTTGTATTCTCCCTAGCATCTTCTGAATAACACCAAGCAAAAATAGAGAGATTACCAATGCCCATGTCCACCCTGGAATCTGGCCATGGAAGAGAATTCAAGAGCATAAAGGGAGCATGAATTAACTTCTCCTTAGTTTCTGCAAGCAGTTGTGGGTGAGAGGACTGATCATCACTTCTCCTCTCACCACCTTCTGTTGACTGAAAGTTGTATGAGATTGTTAGTAAATAACAGTGTTGGAATTGCAAGAAAACCATTAGAGATTTCCTGGTCTATAAAGTATAAGCAAAGATGCTGCACTACAAACAGCAGTTCCAATAACTATTTATCTACCTCTTATACAGTGTCAGTGCTGAATGCATTAACAGAAATTGTTTTGTGTAGAAGTTTTCATCCTCACGTTTTGAGGTTTATTCCTCATGGCATCAATCTTCTCTCATACAGTATCTGATTCTGATGAATTCATAATATTGCACATAGTGATTCAAGAGGAATCTCCTAATATCACAAAAGAACACTCATACCTTGTAAAATCAGTCCTTCTCTATTGAAGCCAAGTTAAAGATGGAGTGTTTGTGTCATCCTGTTTCTAAAATATGTTGGTTTTTATGAAACACTGTTTCTGAACTAATTTCAGCAGTTCAGACCCCTGTTTGATTCTTATAAATGAAAATAATTACATAATATTTGTCTCCCTTTAATAGATAAAATATTCAGGTCCATTAAATATTAATATGTTTTCTCGCTGCTGGTCAAACAACAAGAACAGCTGTCAGCTCCTTTCCTTCTCCCCAGAGCAGTCTGTGCAGCAGGACAAGTTCTCTGATCCTCTCCTATTTGATTCCCTGTCTATCGCTTAAAGGATTGCAAACCTGATTACCAGATCAGAGTGGATCTGGATACCAGAGCAGAACTGCCATAGACTGTTAACCATGCTGGCTGAGAACATCAACTGAAAAGCTCACTATGAAAAAAGTACAAATCATGTAAAACTGTTCCTTGTGTTCCACAGTATACCTCGTGTCAATCCTATAAGCTCGTAAAGTTCTACAACAGTTATTGAAATTAATTTACTCTGCTTAGTGAATTGGATTAGCACACCAGTTAGTGCTTTAAAATTCTTCTTCATGATCAGCAATTTGCCACTGGACTTTGGCTATTCTGCTACACAGCTGAAAGATCTAGTGTATGAACAAGAATATTGAAAACACCACAAGTGTTCAAAAATATACCTCAGCTAGTGGTGGCACTCTGACACCTATGGATCTTAAATTTCCAGTGATGTTAGAGGAAAGACTTTGGGTAAATGCAGGTCTAGTCTTAAAAAATTACTTACAGGGTAGTTTATAGCATTTTTAAAAGTGAAATTTAATAAAAAGAAAAAAAATCTTGACAAATTAAAAAAAAACCTCACAGATTTTTTTTTCATTGCTGAAAAATCACCACTAGAAATAAAAATATGTTTCAGTGTCTTCATGAACTTTACAATGCTAAAAGATGATATGTGGTAACATAACATCAAAATTAAACTCATCATTATGAGTATGCCTTCATTTATTAAAATATGTTTCTCTCCAATAAAAAAAACAAAAACCAAACCAACAACGAATGGATGAGATCTGAACCATGGTGATATAACTCTCCTTCTTAAAAGACTATGAACTACAACCTATAAAACTATTTTGTGCAATCAATACGTGATGGATTTTTGGAATAAAAAGTTTTGTCTGCAGACCCAGTGTGTGTGTGGATGTACTGAATAAACATTAAAAATTTCACTACTAGAGCTGTATGAAACTTAAGTTTTCAATTGAAAAATAATCCCTTGTTTTTTTCTAATACAATTTTTTTTTAAGATTCTGACTTTGATTTTTTTCTCCTTGGACTGTCATGATTAATTACAACTCAAAGAGCTTCCCCTGACAAAAAAAATCTCACAACCCTCTCACCCTCTCCAAAAAGCCCCCAAACCCCCAAAGGTAATTCAACCTTATTTAACTTTCCAATTTTGCACGTGTGTGAAAGTTTATACATTTTAGACTGAGAACATTTTTGCATTCAGCACAGATTTGCCACTGTGTGAAATTCATCCCAAAATGGTCAAAGTGATAAATTACAAGTGCTTTATGATAAGTGCCCCATTTTCATTAAGCATAATGGATACTTTTCCCAGAAGTGTGTATCTTGGCAAATATCTTTTCTGCCTCAATTCTCCATCCCTAGGGGGCCACTTTTAGATTCAAAATTAAGTACACAGCACATTGATGGTTTATTTCTGAGAAGTTCCTCATTTAGTCAATAATATCCTGGCCCATTATACATTGAAAATATGCAAACTTCTCAAACTTTAAACACTTCTGTGGCAAATATTTCTTATACAGCTCATCTGAAAGATTTATGAAAGCAGGTTAAATTTAGGTTTTAGTTCCAATGTTCCATACAGCTCCTACTAGAATATACAGCCATCATTTTGGATTTGTTCCTTTGGAAACAGGTTGTACATATTCAAGTCTACATTCTGACTAAGAAAACATCTCTCAGTAAAGCTTCACTGACTGCATGCTTTAGAAACAAGTCATTCAGCTTTCCAGGCTGGAGGGCAGCATTCATTGCTGAGGTGGCTAAGTACACTGCTCTGCAGAGCTAAGACAAGGTCATCATAATCCCACTCCACTCATTTTCTACAAGAAATTACATTTTAAAGTGCTCTGACAGAAGTGAGAGTCTGCCTTCCTGGGAAAATGCTAGAAGTTTATCCCCATTACAGTTTACCTTGTTGACATCCATTCGCAACTTCTCATTGTTGGCACTGGCAGCTTTTTCTGCTGCTTTCTTTTGACGCTGAGGTCCCCTGCCAAAGAAGATGTAGTTGACCAATGCATACTCCAGCAGAGCCATGAAAACGAAGACAAAACATCCCATAAGGTACATATCAATGGCTTTCACATATGGAATTTTGGGGAGAGTCTCTCGAAGATGGGTGTTAATTGTTGTCATTGTGAGCACAGTTGTGATTCCTGGAAAAAAGAATTGAGAAGTCTAGTGATTGAAATAATTTTAATTTATTTTCTATAATAACAATTTATACAATTCAAATGCTGGAGTTGAAAAACACTTTTTTTTACCCTGGTGGGAAAAAGATATCTCTAGCCTCTGTCCATATTCACAGAATTCTAGAAAGGTTTGGGTTGGAAGGGATCTTCAAAACCATCTAATACTATGGGCAGGGAACCTTCCACTAGACCAGGTTGCTCATAACCCCAGCCAGCCTGGCCTTGAATATTTCCAGGGATGGGGAAGCCCCAGCTCCAGGCAACATGATCCATTGTCTCACTACACTCACAGTGAAGAATTTCTTCCCAAAATCTAATCTAAATCCTCAGTCCTCAGCTGTCAGTTTAAAGGCATTCCCCTTTGTCCCAAGTCCCTCTCCAGCTCTCTTGGAGCTCTTTTAGGCTCTCAAAGGTGCTCTAAGGTCTTCCTGGAGCCTTCCAGGAATTGCTCCAGGCTGAGCAATTCCAACTCCCTGTCTTCATAGAGAGAGGTGCTCCAGTCACACAATTATCTTTGTGACATTTCTCCAGCCTGTTAAGGCCTCTCTGGATGCCATCTCTTCCCTCCAGCATGTGGACAGCACCACACAGCTCAGTAATTTGCTGAGGATGCCCTCAATCCCATTGTCCATGTTCATGAAGGAGATCTTAAGCAGCACCAATCCCAACACAGACCCCTGAGGTCACTGGTCTCCCCTTGGACATCAAACTGTTGACTTCAAGTATTTAAGTGCAACCATCCAGCCAATTCCTTATCCACTGAGTGGTCCATCCAACAAATCCATGATTCTTCAGTTTAGAGAGAAGGATCTCATGCATAACAGTGTTAGGTGCTCTGCATAAGTCCAGGTAGATGACATCAGTTGCTCTTCCCTCATTCCACCAGTGCTGGGACCTTGCTGTAGATGGTCACAGACTCTGTCAGGCACAACTTGCCCTTAGTGAAGCCAGGCTGGCTCTCATCAATCACCTCCTTAGTTTCCACGGGCCTTAGCATAGTTTCCAGGAGGATCTGCTCCATGACCTTGACAGGCACCAACGTGAGACTGACAGTTCTGTAGTTCCCCAATTCTTCTTTTTTTCTCCCTCTTGAAAAGGGGGGTTTTGCTTCCACTTTTCTAGTCAGTGAAACTTCACCAGACTGCCATGGCTTCTCAGATATGATGGACAGAGTTTTAGCCAATTCATTTGCCAGTTCCCTCAGGACCTGCGGATGCATCTCATCAGATCCCATGGACTTTGTGCCTGGGATCCCCACGTTCCTTAGATGGTCTCCAACAAGATCCCTTAAGCAGGTGGTTCTTCATCCTCCCAGTCCCAGCCTTTGCCTTCTGCAGCTTGGGCAATGTGTCTGGAGCACTTGTCCATGAGAGCAAGGTATTAAAAAGATGTTCAGTACCTCAGTCTTTTCCAGATCCTGGGTATCCAGGCCTCCTGTTTCCCTTCAGAGAGGACTCCCATTTTCCCTTATCGTCCTTTAGCAGAGATGTACCTATATAGAAGCTTTTTTTGTTGCCTTTGATGTCCCTGGACAGATTTAGTTCTGTCTTAGGGTGTTAGCTTACCTAACCTGATCCCTGGCTGCTCAGATTTTTTTTGTGTATTTCTCACAGGCTACCTGACCTTGCTGCCACCCTCTGTAGGTTTCCTTTTTGTGCTTGAATTTTTTCAGGAACATCTTGTTCAGTCCTTATCTTGGACTCGGATTTTTTGCATAGCATAAAAAACATTACACCTGTAATAAATTGAGCTCAGTCAAGCAAATAATAGTTGGATTCCATAAATGTATTTTTAACCAACAAAACTGCAACCTTCTTTAATGAGTCTCAGTTAAAAATTACAGGCTACAGTCACTTTATCTTGCTTTCCTCCAGCATTTTCATGATGTCTGCAGTCTCAAATTCTTAAGGCAAAATGCTACACAGAAAAGTCTGGTAAAACTTAGATGTATTCTATAACATTAAAATGTCAAATTTTCAGTGGCATCTTTTATAGGGTTTTACTTATTTTAGCTATACAAGAGCTGTACTGGCAGGAATCAGTCTGATTTTAACGAAATTTGGCAAGAGAGATACTTATTTTTGTAACATACTCCTTATGATGAGGGGCACAGAATAAACAGATACACATGGGACTAGTAATGAGATATAAAAATACTCTAGAGATTAATTAGGGAAACAGTTTTGCTTTTGGAATGTAAGGTAATAGCAAGGAAAAAATAATCAGACTCTTAAAATAATTCAGGTTGGAAAAGACCTTTAAGTTCATTGAATGCAATCTTTAACTCAGCACTGCCATGTCCACCACTAAACCATGTCCCCAGGCACCAAATCTACAAATCTTTTAAATCTCTTCATAGATGGTAACTCCACCACTACCCAGAACAGCCTCTGTCAAGGCTAGAAGCCTTTCTGGTGAAGAAATTTCCCCTAGGATCTAATCTAAACCTCCCCTGGAATAACCTGAGGCCATTTCCTCTTTCACTTGGCAGAAGAGACCAACCCTCAGCTGGCTGCACCCTCCTCCCAGGGAGTTTTAGGGAGCAAGAAGGTCCCCCCTGAGCCTCTTTTCTCCAGGCTGAGCTCCCCCAGCTGCTCCTCATCCGACCTGAGCTCCAGACCCTTCTCCAGCTCTGCTGCCCTTCTCTGAACACATTTCAGCCTCTCAACATCTGTCATTTGAGGCACAGCCTCCTCCCTCAACGTAAGGACAAGTGAGCTCTACAAGCCTAGTAAAACTTTATTCAATTCCTCAAAGGAAAAGCAATTTATAATCCATAACACAATGTTGAATGTGTGTTCTGGACTGCCATGGGCAAAAGCAAACTAAGTGCATTCTTTCTGGAGAAAAAACAAGCAGCAAAAAAAACAACAGAATATGTTGAGACAATTGGGCTAATTTTGGTTACAATGATTATACAGTTAGCTGATTCAGACATGAAATCACTTTAATTTTTATTTAAATTGTGAAGTTTTAAATGCTGATTCAAATAATACAAAGCTTAACAAGCCAGACATAAAAAGATCTAACACATAAATTTTTTATTTCAAATCATGCACTATCCACAGACAGAAGCTAGAAAAACCATTCAGCTAATGCACACTGCATGAGATGTGTAAAAATGCCTACCTAAAGCAACTCTTGCAGCTGAAGCATCATAATTAATCCAGAAGGAAACCCAGGACAGGATAGTGATCAGAATAGAAGGCATGTAGGTCTGCAGAATGAAGTAACCAATGTTTCTCTTAAGTTTAAAGCTGAGAGACAGCCTTGGGTAGGCACCTAAAAGAGAATATTTGGCATGGCCATAATTTATTTGTATAATGCCTGAAAACATTTTTCTTTTCTGTCATTTTTGTTTTATTTTTTCACTCAACATAGAGTACACTCAGAGCTGAAAGATCCAGGATATTCAGCTGCAGAATTTCTAGCAAGAATTGGGATTAAATAATCTTTTATGCTAAGGGTACTAAGATGCTCTGGTTGCTTATCTGCTGGTAATCATAACATTCAACAATCAAAAGCCAAAATACACATCAGAGCAACGAAGCACAGAAATTCCTCTTCCCTGACAGACTGTCATATCCCAGCTTCAGAGTGACCCTTGTCCTAAACTTCTCTCCAAGAAACGCAAACTCCTCTTTTGTCACTGGACACCAGAAATATTGTAGTATATGAAACATTTGATAATATGGGTGCCTAGAAATCATCCTTCAAGCCCCATTTCTGCTTTATTTTGAAGAATTTGGATTGTACAATCCTTCTGTAGTCCCTCCAAAGACGATTTCTACCCATATCTGGAAAGTGAGTTTTGAAGATAATTTTTTTAACGCACCCCATGGGTTTCTCAAGTAGGTAGAAAACATTGTTTAGTAACAGCCCAATCCAACTCTTGCCTCTCTTGAACAATTTAATGTCATTGAAGTATGTTAGGGTTGTTTTTTTTTTTTTTAATGAAATGCAATCTGATTTTCTGCTCCTTCTCAGAAAGCATCTTTTCAGCCTTCAGAAAGTCATATACTTGCTAGAATAGGCTAAGCTGGAAATCCTGGAACAAGTATTTCAAAGATTTTATATTGAAGATAAAATAATTAATTTAATACATCCCAAACTTGGGCAAAAGGAACACTAAAAATATGGAGAAAAAGGTTCCTAAATTTCCTATACATTGGGTTGGGTTTATGGCACAGAGGTGTATAAGTGGCTTAATCAGTTTTCATACGTAAACAGAAAAAACAGCTCATTTAATGAGCCTTAACATGACAGATTACATATGTTAATGAATGATGTCTTATACACTATGGAAGCTGTAATAAAAACTTCTGCTTTCCAAATTCACGGCTGCTGCTCTATTTTATTCCTGCTTCTAAAAGTTTTGCTTCTCAACTGCACACTGAGAATTAATCCAGTTTTAGAAGTCTTTAAAAGAATTCCCCTTTGAATTTCCCCTCCACAAACCTGTAGAGAAAACAACATTCTTGGTGATAAGCTTGTAGTCTACAATGGAGAACTGTGGCAGCTCGATCTTTGTCACTCCTGTGACTGCATTATCACCCCCACGCCAGTAAAATTCAATGTCATCTGTTGTATAGCCATCTATAAAACAGGAATAAACAAGTGAGATACAAATCTCTTCTGACATCATGGGGAACAGTTCATTAACTCAAAACGTATAAAATGTATTTCTAAAATGAAACCATTTATAAACATACAGATATAGGTAATTTCAAATATAACTTCAAAAGGCAATTCGAGGTGCATTTTAATATTTGTTGGGTTTGTATTTTTTTTTACAATAGAATATATGAATATATTAACAAAACAAACCTTTAAAACCAAATTAACAGACTACACACATCCCATCTCTAGATAGCAACTGTACATCAGCTTAAGGTAACTTCTGATCCCAAAGCTGCATAAAACAGCATGAGTTTGCTGTAATTTCTGTCCCTGAGCTGAAACATCAGCACTGGCAATGTTTAGTTTTCAGTTGCAAAGAACAGGATAATTCTTTTTCTAAAATGTCTTGAATGCAGTAAAAGACAGCCACATTCAGTGAGACTGGTAAGAGGCCTCGTAGGAAGCAACTATAGCAGATGCAACACCCATCAGTGGAAAAAAAACACCCACAAGAAAACAACCAAAGGAAAAAAAAAATTCCACCACGCAACAAAACACCCCAGAACACAGCACATGTTCAAACAGTGACAAAACATATCCATGGAAAAGGAATCTGGGTTCCCACATGGCCCCTGAGCCAAGTTGCATGCTTCAGAGTTGGTATACAGAAATGATTGTGAGACATCAGAAATAAATCGATTGCAAAACCAGGAAATACCATATTCATTAATGTTTCATTATGCATTAATCTAGAGATTTTTGCCATTGAAACTAAAACACAGAATAATGACCATGACTTTTTTGCAAATTGAGATAATATATATATAAAACACCTTGATTTTAAGTCCTCATCCACAAACAAAGGACAAAATTGTACACTAAATACCATTTTAGAGTGCTAAAATACCACTGAATTTCAAGGAATAATGCATAGAAACTATAAAATTGTTCCTGTGCATCATTAATTTTTGATAATCCAAGTATAATCCAGATGTGCAGCATTAGTCGAAGGCAAGCAAGTTTGAAGACATGAACCAAATAATCTGTAAAAAACACTGAAATAACTATAAAAATCTATCTAATTCACACAATTTAAAAAAGTATTTTGGTAGATAAATTTCTATAGTATGTTGATAGCAATTCCAGAGTTTTGTATAAGGGATTCTTTTACTTTCCTGGTCACAAGCCTGTCTTCAGAAAAGAGCAGACAACTTATTTATGTTTCCCTGCCTAGCAACACTTTGTATTTTTCAAGTATTTCTCTAGGCTTTCAGATAGAGAAAAAAAATCTAAAATAAAATAAAGTCTAAAATAAAATAAAGATGAATAATTATATTGGCTGATATTAAAAGGCAACTTACTGCACTTCATGTTATGAAAAATATAAAAGAACACCATTACAGAGTTTAGAAAGGTTGCTACTACCTTTTTGGGAGTATCTTTGTGATATTGTCAAGTTTTGTTGATATTCTGACATCAACCCTGCCCCCCAATGGCAAGTTCCAGATTCTAATACCATTTACTGAAATTTGATTAATCAAGGTAATTTGTTTAATTCTGAGGAATTAAACTGTTAATCTTCACAGCTATTAAATCATTATTTTTTTTTTATTTCTGAAAAAAATGCTAAAAACATTCCAGCAGGGAAAACCCCCACTTTTCTATCTAAAAGAAAAAGTTTTAAAAAGACCAAAAGGCTTTTTATTTGGTTGTATGTTTTAGAATATCTGTTAGAAGAACTTTTTTGCTGAATTGCTTATGAACAGTTTAGCCTTGAGCTGTTTAATAATACCAGGGTTCACACAAGAGACCTCCAGGATTTACATTCCAGCTGATTGCCAAATGCTTCAGCATTACCCTCTGCCAGGAAGATGTGGTTCAGCTTCTCCCTGGATTCTCACACCCTTAACACAAAGCAAACATTGACAACTACTCCTTAGGAGAGAGGAATCCTTGGAAACTCCCCCCCAAAGCTCAAACTGAAGATTCCAAACTCCGCAGCTCTGGGTGGCTTTGGGGAGAACTGAGCAGAATTCCCTGCTGCTTAAGGGGCAAATGATAAGCTGAGACAGACTCAGAATGACAGGACCTGTTAGTAAGTATCAATAAGGAGAATTTCAGGAAGTCTCTTCAAGCTTTCATTAAAATACTTCTCTATCCAAAAAGGATAAATTATCCCATTCATTTCAGAGCGTGGAGAAGGAGAGCAAAGAATATTACAGTCATCTGCACATGAATGCTCTTGTGTACTGCTGAAGTACCCAAAGATAATTGGATGTAAGTCTAATATCTGCAAAACATCTGCCAAAAGAGAGAATGGGCCTATTCATGTCTCTAGTGGATGTTTTACAGTAAAGTCCAATTACCTGTGGCTATAATAAACTCCTTCTGCAGGTATCTGAGACTCAAAACAACTCTACTTACAAGTTAAAATTATTTAAAGATCAAACAATTTAAAGTAGTAATAAGCAGTCAAGAAAAAACAATCTGTAGCTCTTGACAAGAAAAAAGAATTCATAAAGTCAGTTCAATATTTCTAAATTATCAGACCACATGTTGGTAAAGCAGAAAGGAAAGCATACTAAACCCAAAAATGTTCCAAGTAATCTTTGCAAGAATATGAGTTTAGCACAGAACACTATTTGATTTAGACTGCAAACAACTGTTGGTTTACTATATATTAAATTGTTTGTAGCTCTGCTGCCAGCAGAGAGCATCTGATTGATTGCTTTTCCCTCAATCATTTATATATCATCATCAGCACGATTTACTTCACGTTCAGAAAGTTCAATTTCTCATTTCTGTCATGCATCACACACTGGCAGTCACACAAATCAATACATTGTCCTGGTAATATGGCACCAATCCTGAGAGAAGCAAAGTGTTCTCAACTCCCATTAACAGGGACAGGGAGTTTATCATCGTGTATGCATTGAGGAATGACAGATGATGAAGCATTGTAGAGGAAAAACAAACAACTAATAGAACATAAAATAAAACCCCCTTCACACAGAAATTGTAAAAGCACCAATTTTTTTCCAGCCTATTCGAGACAAGTCAAAAATAGGAAATTCTTCTGATACAAACAACCTAAAATGAAAGCTGAAGCATTAGTGACTGAAAATGAAAATATTTAGACACAAGACAATTATCAGAAACACCATACAATGGAAGAAAATAAGCATATTTTTCTGAAAAACTCAGGATTTATCAGGATTCACTGCCTCACAATGCTGCAGTTTATACAGGACAGGCAGGAGATATTTTACATCTACACATCTACAGTGTGCACTGTGTAGGAATTCAAGAGCTCCACATTATTGACACTATGGCAGCACCTGGAAACTGAAGACAAAGCATCTGTTTCTTTTTTTTTTGCAAGGAGGAGAGGGAAATGACATAAACATCCAAAACAGTGAAAATGTGCCTAAAACAAAGGGAGGATTCTGAGGCCATGCCCTAACCTCTCTCTGTTCTGAACCATCAGCAACTTGTGTGAGCTCGGGCAATGCACGCACACATCCTGCATCACCTCTGAGCTAAGCAGAACCTCCTCAGCACTGACAAGGAGACACAGGAGACAAAAGCAACCTGCTGGCAACTGTCTGAATCCTAAGCTTATCCAAATAATTCCTCCTCTAGTCACAACCTGTATCTGTGATTCTGAGCATTGAGAGCATGGAATTCTGATGAAGCACTGCTCAGCTGCTTCAGAACCTTTGCTGAGCAGGTCTGGAGACTTGGTGAAAGCTGGGAGCACAGAACCCCTTTGATCACCTGAGGTATTTGTCTTTTGCTCACCAATAAAAAACATATGAGAACTCAGTTTACAGCAGATTTTGGACTTAAACACTCTTACAAAGCAATCATTTACAAGATGAACAGCATATACCTGGTGGAGAATAACAGAGTTGCATTATACACGTGGCATTTTTTGGGGAAAAAAAAATCACATTACTGTATACAAAAACCTATGGCCTCATGGATAGGGAATGAGAAATAAGGTACTTAATTTCTCCTGCTGCTATTAAATGGATTTTTTTTCCTAGGCACTCACAATATGGTAGCTTCCCAAAATAAAATGGAGAGAACTCACATGTGATATCTATACCCAAGTGAATGTTTTGATTACAACTACACGAAATATTGTTAGCTAGCAATCATAATACATTAATTTATATAAAATGCAGATCATAGACTTTCAGACTAATTGAAGACCTTGACATCTACAGGCACTGTAAAATGAGATAAATGCTATAAAGAAATATTAAATTAAGTGATTAATCATGTTTGTATAACAGACTGTGGAATACCTTTAGTAGCAATATCGATGCATTTCATTTATTTTTAAACATAGAACCACTACTCCCTCCTTTTTCAATATTTTCTTCAGCAGCTTTGCATTTACACAGAGTAAACAGCAAAATTATTTATAAAGTCATAAGTAACGTGCAAAGCATATTTTGAAATTCTGAAGCCTTTCAGATCTCTCAACCTTGTTTCACTGCGTCCTTCAGCCTTCACTTATCCAGTTCACTTATTTATTCAAAAACATAGCCAGAAAGAGTAAGTTAGAAGTGTTTCTGTGAATTTGCAGAGATGATTAAAGCTGAGGAGAACACAAGACATGAGGTGCTGAAACCAGTGGGGTGATACAAGGGTGAGTAGGAAAACCAGAGTTTGTGTGCCAGAGCAATTGGAAAAAAAGCACATCATACTTGTTTCTTTCTCCTCTTTCTCATCCCCTCTAAATTCTGTCTTTCTGCATAAAACATTAAAATTCTTCTTACATTCCACTTCAAAGGCTTTTTCCCCTAAGGCTCTGAGGATTTGGATACAAAGAGGATGCACAATTTTCTGACTGCAGTGAAATTCAACTGATTTTTAGATTAAATTGGCAACATTCTCAAAAAACAATCATCTTCAAGTTGTACAAATGGCTCCTTACTGGGGAGAGAGTAGGGTAGGTTAAAGAAAGAGACAGAAATATTATGCTGTAATTACTATATGCAGCTATTTAAAAAAAGAAAATGTCTTTTGATGAACAAGCGAAATGATGATTCCAGGCCTTAGAGTACGATTTCCATGATCTTAGCAGAATCAAGTTTAATTTTCATGTAGATACTTCAGGCTGATTCTCACAGGAAGCCTGGTAATTTTCAGAATAGGTATCCTGGTGGAACTCCTTAATTTTTTTTTCCCTAATGATTTCACTGAAAATCATTCATACTATAGAGTATCTCCTGCAAGATGCTTTCATAAATATATTTCCACTGGTACAATATTTCTAGGAAAAGAGAGAGAGATCAGAATCAGATAGGGAGAACTGTATCCATGCAATAATATTCCAAAACCTTTTATCTCCTGGAACCCAGCAATTTCTTGCAATCATTTTGCTTCTCTAAGTTCAGTTACTCCCACCAGTATGAATGATCTAAAAAGTTGTTGGATTCAAGGCTGTGGAGATCCTGCAAGCCTAGGAGCTCCTCACCCAGCAGAGACAAGAGCATGTGGAGCAGAATGTTCCTGGAGAAAGGAAAGTCATGGTGGGTGAGTGGCACAGAGAGGGTGCCAGGGCATCAGAACCAAGTTCCTTCTGGGGCTCCGGGGACAATGGGCACTCTCTGGGTAGGCTGGAACACAGATCTTTCCCACTTCCTGCACACAAGGATGCTCTTCATCTTTTTCCTTCTGATTTCCATCATCCTTTTGTCCTGCAGACCAAGTGCCATGTTTATGCATTAAATATATCCCAGAACACAATAAAGTACAAGACATCTGGCTCAGTTTTATTTATTTAAATGGCTAAAGTCCAGGGATTTCCATCACTGTAGAAATTAGGTATCTGATTTCTATAGGCAAACAAGCAGCTTTAGATAATGATTTATACAGTACACAGAAACATCCTATCCCCCATTTCTGCCATAGTTTGTATTCCCTAACCCACTTAACTTCATTTAGCAGGTGACCTTTTCTGAGGATAAGTTTGACAGCATTATGTCAGCACATTGATTAAGTCTGGATCATCTTGAAGGTTATTTCAGTGTAGCATGGGTGACATTAAGCAAATATGTGAGGAAAACACGGGTGGCAACAGTTGTCAATATAAAGTTAGAGCTAAATGTATTTCTCCCTTTCACTACTACTAAAATTATGAAGAAAAAAACTTAATCTTTAAATTAAAAAAAAACAGATTAGTATACATTAGAGTTGTGCAGTAAAGTTTATTATTTCCTTATAACACATACCACAGAAAAAAGCAGTTCTGGAACACACAAGTAACTACGTGAGACACGACAAATCTGTCCTAGACATAAAATTTGGTGGGAAGTTTAGTTTCATTTGCAATTAAAAGTAGACTATGGTAGAAAACTCTGAAACTCAATATTAAGAAGACCAATATAATGAACTATTTTCTTAAATCTCAATTTTATTGTCAGCAACACAGAAAAAACAAGAAATTTATTTTTACTTCTTGCAATGGTAGATCTTCAAAGATGCAATAGGAAATTAAAATATGCAACTGTGAAGATGGTACCAATCACTGCTGAGGAAAGCAACATTTAGGCAGAAATAAATTTCTATTGAAATGTGAAATGATGTAAATAGGATAAAAATGAATACATGAATACTTAAGTGATCTATTTCAATGCCATTAAATCACAAAATGAACAGAACTCAAGTGAAAATAACCATTGAGAAATGACAAGTGCAATCAGGTATAAGCAGGCAATGGCCTTTTTTTCCCAGAACGATCAACAAAGTGAAAATATAAATTATTTCCTATGTTTTAAGAAGATTTTACTACATAATTCATAGCTATTTTCTTCTCCATTTAAATAAATTAAAAAAAAACCAAAACAAATCAAAGTTAAATAAATAAAAAAAATACCTTAAATATCACACAGGCATCAGAAATTGCTTACAGGAAAACAAATGTTTTTTACTTTAGTTCACAAGAGTTAATCTCAATCAGAGACAAAGCACATGTCCCAGAAAGCTGAACTGGGAGATCTTCATGGAAGAGAGAACTTGGAATGCCAAGAGACTTCTCAAGGTCTGCTTGAACTTCCTGCCACACCCAAACTCTCCAGTTTAAAGAGCGCATAGTGAAGTGCACACACTTTAATAAACGTGACTAAAAATGTTCCACTGAACAATGCAGTAAATGAATGATGCCTCTCATATATTAACTGGATCATTTTATAAAGTCCATAAATTTGCATAGGTAAACTCATCAGCCCCACAATCAAATATGAAAACTCTTTTGTGTTTTTTAATGAGGGACATGTATAAGTAATGATTCAAACAGGAAGTACTGTGTTCTTTTGGCATAATATTAAATAGCCAGTATGGGTGCAGAGGGAACAGTTTTTGCTACTTTGATGCAGAGATACACACACACACACACACATATATATATATATATATATATACACACACAGAATTTTTCAACTGTATTCTGAGAAGATATTTTTGAAGATTGATGAAAATGTCTTAACTCTCAACTCTTTGTGTAAAACTAAACACTGTTTTTGCTCTTTGAAAACAATTATTAGCAACTGTCTTCTACTTTTGAAAGGCCATATTTCAGGAACAACTTTTATAGTAAAATGTACATCCATAGTGAGTGGGTGTAAATGACAAATTGTTTTCTCCTCTCTCCCTTTAGTAAGGACAAGGATCATGTAGGGAAACCAAATACTTAATATTTGCACCCTACCATGAATTTCATCCCTGCAGCCTGTACTGCATGATTTGAGCTGATTCCTATACTTTTATCTCATTTACTAAATTAGTTAATTTATGCATGGGAAAACTGCTGTCCAAAACAATTATATGTGATCTAGAAATTATGAAGGCCATTGAATATTGTTCTCTTTTAGACAAAAAAATCTCAAAATTTGCTTATTTCAGAGAAGACTTAATGAAAAAACTGTGCATGGTGTTTGCTCTCTTGTCTGATTTAAGAATTGGTCTTTTTGAAACTGGAAATAGAAATGAGGGGTATATCCAAACAAATGAATCAGCAAAGCATCATCTCCACAAGCTCAATTTTTAATACCTTAGATATGTAAGACCAAATGTTCTAAGTTTCCTGCAACCCACTCTCAGCCTACATTTTGAATGCTGATGTACATTAAAAAAAAGAGGAAAAATGAACAACATCTGGCAACCTTAACCTTATTTATAAAATTGCAATAATACTCCACTTTGCTTAATTATTCCATAGCTGAATTAAAACAGAAGGCCACAAGGAGAAAAATGCAATTTGTAGAAGAAAGCCCTTCTGTTTATGGCTGTGCCATTTTTTCAATTTAGAAAAATATTTATTCATTATGATATGCTAGCTTGCAAAGAAGTGAGAGGTAATATTCTCAAATATTATTCCATCTTTGCCTGAAGGACATCACAGTATCTAAAACACTTCTACTTTTAGGTAAAAATTTGATTATGAAGATTTAGGAACATTGGTCTCATAGACTGTCCAGAAGGAACATGCTAAAACCTGTTATTGCCAAGAGTGAAATGTTCATTAGAATGTAAAATAAAAATCCACAGATTTTTACATGTAGAATAATGGTTGGGTTTGGACTTAACTGAACCTGCAGAAATTAATTTTCTTTTAGTAATGAGCAAGCTATAATTAATGCTCCTCCTAAAGTCCTCCACATGTATAGATTTGGGAACTTTTTCTTTCCTATCTGGATAAGTCTTCTGTCATCTACAAGTTTTTCAAGGATAATTACATCTACCTTTGATGTGGAGAACTATTTATACAGAACCATGTGAATGAAGTTTATAGGAACTTTAATTATAGACCATGATATTGTTAGAACTACATCATTATTTTCTAAAAATTGCAATAGTCCTGTAACATTTCTATGTCCTTCACACAGCTTGGTTGGTATCAGAAACCACATCACTGCCTTCTCAAAATATTTTAGTGGGAGCTGTGTGCCTCAAGGCTCAGAGGACTTTCCTGCAGGAAACTCTGTTGTGACACCTCTATCAGAAAAGACAGCACAGGTTTGTTGGCAGTATCCCAGCTACTTTCCAAGGATGCTGAAAGAGGCCAGAATAAATTCTTTTGACACCCATCCCTCCAGCTTTTAGAAATGGCATACAGAGAAAAGTTACTTGGTGGGTCACAAGATGCTAATGGTTGTGGATGGGTATGCACAAGGTAGCAGGAATTGGAAGTGTTTTAACAGGAGATGGGGACAAGGCCAAAGAAGAATGAAAGCTACTTCAGCTCTCTGCATTTATCTGGCACAGGAGAGTAACCCTGAGAGCCTCAAACACACTGTGAAGCAGCTACTTCTGTAAGTCCATGGCAGATGCAACCTCATCCCACTTTTTTTCACTAGTAAAGTTCACTTGCTCTAGTCAAGTTTAAAAAGTTTTGGCTTTTATGTACCACAAAGCTGCATTAAATCCTGCTCTACAGGTAATATACTGTTTTACTCAGTATCTGGTATTCTCCTCTGATCTGCATTGATGTACCATACTAGGTTTCATTACCACATTTCAGAAGTTTCTAAGTTCCCAAAATTGTCTGTAACTTCTCTAACATTCACTTTTCTTCTGAGCTGCAGCTCCAGGCATTGCTCAAGGCTATGCCTATTTCATGAACTAGATGTGACTGAGACAAGATAATGCCAACCCTTAAAGGGACTTTTCCCTGCAAGCACATTTTAACACACTGCTGACTTTTATTCTGTTTTCCTCTAGCTCTAGTATTGTAACTGTGTCAATATGCAAATATGTATTACATAAGGTTGCCTCTTGGGCTGGAAAAGCAAGATATCTGCATATAAATGTTCATTAAGAAGAATCCAGTACAATATTTTAACATACATAAAAGGAAAGCAGCCTCAAATACAAAAGTTAAAGAACTATAACTTTTTGCTGAGAGCCCCATGTGGACTGCACCTCTCTCGTGCCTTTGAAATAAATACCCTTCTTCAGAAAAAACTAAGAGAAAAACACATGAATAATACAATAATGTATAATAAACCATGCAGCAATGGAATATAAGTAGTGCTTCATAATCACTATACTTTCCTGACAACTACACAGAATCATTCTTGAAGGAGTTATGAGTCAAATTCACCTCCAAGCTACCAAAAAAAAACCCCCAACCAACCAAAAACTCCACCAAAACACCAATGTAACTATTTTCAGATAAACCTACAGTATTCCATACCTGTGTCTGTCTGTTCCTTATTTAAACTGCCTTTTTTCTTACACAGTGACATTCATTTCTAGCTTATCCTTACAACCCAAGGCTTATGTGCATCACACATGCCATTATCTACATTTATATTCTGATTTTCTAACTTTGTCTTTCCTTTGGAAGTGTTATCCTCTATGTGTCTGTGGGCTTTATGAATCAGAAAAGTTGTTACTTGTAGGGAACACATTGCTTCAGTGCAGAAGCAAGAAACTGAAAGTACAGTGAGCTCTGCTACCATAAATATGAAAATTGGATTCCTCCTCTGCTCTGCAGCATCCTCGGTGCCCAGGAAGCTGTCAGGGCTCAGGAACACATCCCTGAGGCAGGTATCTAACAGCCAGCTTGTAAACATGGTTATCAAACCATTGTTCTATCTGTGGTGCTCCCAACTTTGCACCATTAAGTTACTGCTGTACTCTGTTTATGTTACCAGTACATGTATGTTGTACATAAGGAAATATTTTATTGCTGTGATTGTATAAAGCAACTGTTTGTCCAAAGCTTAAAATGAAAGGCCTCTTGTGCGGCAAAGAATAAATGTACAAGAAAAAATTTGGAAGGCACTGAGTTGAAGATAGTGATCTCTCTCATTTGAGTTTTATCATGTCATTCTGTCCCAAGTTAGGAGTGGGAACACTGAAAAACTGACCTGCCCCAAGTGGCTTTTAACTGCCTCTCTGACTGGGAACATCTCACAGAGCTGTTAGACAAAACAAAGGTATGCAAACCCCATGTTTTCCTGGGCACAAGATCTGTAATAACATCCAGTTTGTCTGTAGAGTGGTGAAGCTAAGAAATCCTTTCATTTCCTTCCCTGTACCAAGCACAGATACAGAAAGACAGACTGAGTCTGATTCTTGCTTTTTAAAGTATCAAGAGCTATTGAAACAAAAAAGTGTTGCCAAGTCAACAGGGAAAACATAGGACACTTTTTCTTCAAGGAAACCAAAAACCATCCAGATCCACAAACTCATAATAATGCAGTGCTGTTTAAAAATTGTCAGTACAGATACATGCCAAGGACAAACCTGAAAGGAATGAACTGGAGCAGCTCTCCCTGGAGGCCCATTAGACTCTTCCTTTGGATGGAACTGCCTGGCCATTAGTAATGGTAAATACTCATGAGTACCATAAACAGGAATGCATGTGACCATAAAGAATGGGTCAGCCCCAGCAGAGGACCCAAATTCCTGTGGTCACACAGTGAATACCAGAAACCCAGCAACAGGAGGATGGAGAGGAGCAGATCTCTGACAGGATGCCCCACATTCAGTTGTGGAGGTTTAAAGAACCTCTACACCTCCCTGGGCACACCCCAAACCCTTCATGCAGTTTACTGTACACATGGCTGAGATCACCAATTAAAAACCTTCCAATATAACATTACAAAATACATCAACATCTATAGAATACTTAAAGAACCTAATAATGTTAAACGCTAAGTTTACTTCCAAGGTGTTTATTTGTTTTGATTTTCGATGAAATTGAAAGGCAGTCTGGTGGCTTAATTACAATAAAAAAAAATTCTGTGCTGCACTTTTGTCCTCTTCACTAACAGAAATGTATTCATGACCTGTCCATTATGGTTATTTGATGCACCATTAAATACAGAAAAGATCTCTATATTGTTAACATTTTCTGTAGGATCACTGCACTTGGAAGAAGGTTGGTAGCTGAAGATGTGGAACGAATATATTACCAACAATTAAAGAGGCTACTGGCAAACTAGCAATCAATCAATTTTAAACAGCAGAATACATTAAAAAAACCCATTTTTCTGAAAACATATTTAAAAATATGCCATATTTCCTTCTGAATATCCAGATTTCAAAATGTGTAACCGCTCTAAGTAGCATAATTACACAGCCTAATACAAAAAGCTATGAATATAAACAAACATAACTTTAATATCAAGTATATCAAGGAAGACCCCATATAAATAACAATGAATATTAGGAGAAAAGAAAAACAGGAAGTCATTATCAAATGTATAACTGTTGTACATGATAATGGCAACATTCCCATGGATTCACATCAGAGCTGCATGTCCAGCAATGACACCTTTTTCGAAAAAGGATTTTCCCTGACTTTGTTGAGAATAATTTTTTAAGTGAGCAGAAATACAGAAGCTGCACTTACATCATCTGTGCTCTGCAGAATTACTGCATGTCAGTATTTCAGAATGATTTGTAACTCAGAAACCTCAGAATTTTGGTTTGATGAAAGGAAATGATACAGGGACAGTGGCTCAGATGGGGTTATCAATAGATTCCTGAGGGTATACACCTGTTGAAGATCTACCAATAAATGTTTTTCACACAGAAAGGTGATCAGAAAAATTGTTGGGCTAATCCTGGGTACTTGTTTTTAGCTATTTTTACCATCACTACAAAATTAGGCTGCATTAGAAACTCATTCATATAAAAACCAGTGTGATCAAGGGAAAAATCATTCTAGTTTGGAAAGGTCATATGTGTTTCAGAACCGAAATTATAGGAATGCAAAAATCAAATAAAATTTGGAAAAGGCAAAAACCCATTGCAACAAAGAAAGACCCTTCTTATAAAGGAAAATTATTCAGAAACACATTAGAAAAATCCAAGGGAAACAATTTTGCTTTCAACCTGTCTTTACTTCACCTTTGGTAGACTAGAAGTGTTTATGGCTCTGTTTTACCCTAAATTCACTTAAACTATATATTTATGGTACATGCAAATTAATACATAGTCTTATGAAGAGCTAACTTGTCTAAAGCATAGAGAAAACCAATTTTTAGTACCAGACTTGTGTCTCATGAGAACAATCTTTCAGCTTAGTTTCTTTTACAGTCTTTGTACTCCAGTACTTTCTTTTTAAATTAGTTCCCAGCATGGACAAAGGTGGGCTTTTTTTTTCTTTTTTTTTTTTTAAAGAAAGAAAAGCTTTGCAATTCTACCTTTGCAATTCTATACATTCCCTAGAGACAATTCTCTAACAGTTTTTAGCCAAATAAAATCCCTTGAGAAAACTAAGGGAAACCAAGAACGAGTTTTGTCTGATGAAGACTTCATGGATTTTAGCTACTAAAATTAATGAATTTTAAATCACTTCCCAAATTATCATTATATGTATTAGAGGTTAAGGAGTGTGCCAGCCACCAATTAGATGCAGCCATTTAATAGCACAAAGTAGCCTCACACAACAATTGATGGCATACATTGAGGAATACAGAATCCAATTAAAATTACAGGGGGAATTTAGCAGGGCAGAATTTAATTAGCAAAGATAAAATTTTGCCAGAAGACTGTGGCTAGCACCTGTTCTGAAGTGTAAAGTGACAAGGAATATGTGGTAACAAACATTTGGGTCATAATTTATGTTGCATTTGCTAGACAGGTCCTCCAGTGGCATTTAGAGCACTGTTGTTTCCCTTAGACTGGGGAAGTGCTGCTTCCTCAGCTCCCAGTGCTGCTACAGCAGCCTCTGACTCATCCCAAAATCCTAACCCAACCCAAGCAGTACTGCTGGAGCACTGAAATGCTGATTTTCCTAGTTCTGCACACGGTTTAAATCCCATTTATTTGCATCTTTCCCCTCCCCTCTGTGAAGCTGCAGAGATTCCTGTAAACAGCCGTGGTGGCCACAGGACACAAGGCTGTGGCCACAGCACATGGCAAGTGGGCAAGTGAGCCTGAGGTCATTCCCTTTGTCAGAGAACAAGGTCAAAAGGGCAGGGAGGATTCCAGTGAGTGAAACTGGCTTCCTTACACCCAGAATGCCCCACCTGGGGGGACAGCCAAGAGCACCTGCCCAGCCCCATATGCAGAACCAAAAAAACTCAGTACTATCATATTTTCCAAGTCAAATTAACTTAAGATTTTCTTAAATTCCACTACTTACCTTTTGCATGTCCAAAGTAGCAGTAAGGACACTTACTTACCTAAAGATATTTGAACACCACCTGAAATACAGATGACTGATTTTTTTTAAGTGCTCCCAACAGTAGAAATCTTGAAAATTAACTAAAGTCATGAATTATCACAATTTTCTGCTATACGCTTCTGGTATTTTTTTACTTGCTTAGGACAGTGTTGGTATTTGCTTTGATCCACATGCAAAACATCCCTGGAAACATACCCTTCATTTACAATTCTAGAAGGGATATATTGTCTAATAAGAGCATTTTCTACATCTGGCAAGTTGTTATATTCACTAACATTGTGAATTAACATCCAAATTCAATTCTACTATCTTTAATGACTGCAGTTAATGTTTTTTTCTAGGTTCACAAGCAACTTCATTATCATTAACATCAAGTCACTGGACTACCTCACTGATGAAAGATGAAGCCACTGATTAAGCTGTTCATTATATCCATCAGCATTATACTTATGAGTTAAAATCCTATCCTATTAGTGATGAAAGGAAAGGAATACATATCAGAAACCCAGCATTAATGAACCCTACTGTTAGTAAATCCACATGTAGCTACAGTGCAGGACAAATAAAGCATCAAGATTAAAGCTTTGAGCTTTGACAATTACGTAAATAATGAGAGAGAAAATAATTTTTAAAACCTCAAAGCAAGGAGTGTTTCAAAAAAATCATCTTTGCCTCAAGGCTGCCCTTTGAATAACAGAAATATGGTGCACCATTACTGTAATTCTCACATAAGAATTTTAATTCAATTTAGAAAATAAAATTTTCATCATAAAATGAAGGTGTATGCACAGTATTGCTTTCAATTAATTTTACTGAAAGCAAAAGAAAGCCTTGTCTTTTGGGAAAGGGTGAATTAAATCTATATATTACTGGTTCTCCAAGTTAAGTGCTACATCTTAGGGTAGGTGAAATAAAAACAATTACTGGCAATCCTGAACAGAAAAAAGAATGCCTCAGAAGTCCATCTCACCAAGCCATCCAAAGCAATAGAAATTACTGTATGTTCTGAAGTTGTGTTATTAAATATATTCAGCTTTAGCAAATCTGATTTATTTTGAAAACATATTTGTTTTTGTAAAGTTGCTTTTACACTGGCAAGAAAGCCTCCAGGGCACGATATGTGTTGTGTGATTGCTATTTGTTTGTGCTCTGTGGATTTCCTTCCAACCCACTTCTCACCTAGAGCATTTGGTTACCCTAACTCAGCTCTCAGTCAGCAAGTGACTTTAATTATCTGCTGAAAAGTGGCTGTGAGCTGTTTGAAGAAATGCCTCAATTCCTGTGTGTGCACCTGGCATCAATTATAACCTGCATCTATAAAACCAGGTATTTTAATTCTTCCTACAGCAGCACTGCTTTTAAATCTCAGCAATAAGTAGGAATCAACATTTTTAAGAGACTAAAACATTACTTAAGATACCTTAAAGGGGGTTTTGGTTCTAAAATCTGACTTGCACTAACTCTGGCTGACAAAAGGCACACTGAATAAAGAATTGCAGCATAGACTTGAATCTCCACTTTCCATTACTGCCCTGTTTCCCATCAGAGAATATTTAATTGCTGTCATGCTGATCATTATTGCTATTTTTTTCACTGTGCTCTCACTCTGCACCACTGGGCTGTGATAGCAAAACAAGACTAAGTTCACTGTTAGTAACAGACCTGGGGAACTTCAGGATGTGCAATGCATCACTGCTCTGGGAGTCACTAGAACTGGGAAGACAAGGAGGTGCCAAGAAAGAAACATCCTGCTGGTGCTTAGGCTGGGACTCACAGAGCCCTTTACTCATTTCCCTGTGTAGTGGCTGAGGGATCTCTACAGATTGATACAGGCAGAACCAGAGAAACCCTTTTATTTTATTTTATAGCAAAAAGTAACTTCAAGGGGAAAGGAACACACTCTAACTTTCCTCTTGCTTATATTCAGTAACTATGAAATGAAAGATCCTGGAAAATTCTCACTCATCTAATTTGTATTACTTATTAAAATAAGTAATGTGTTCCATGCTTTCTGTCTTTGTTGAAGTAGGTTGGTGTTGATACTACCTGACAGTGAACATTTTATGCTTTTAACTACACCTAGCAAGAATAGCAAAATAATAAAACAATCTGTCAGCAGTTCACTTTGGCTGCTCAATAGTTTAAACAGCAAATAAGTGTTTCTGTGGGAACACAAAGGAACTTTTGAGTCACTTACATGCAGAGATCACTCTCAATTTAGATACAAGGCTCTACTTTATAATGGAGCTTTCAAAGACAGACATTCCACCTCTTCCATTGATTTTCTGTACATGAACTTGAATAACTAAACCCAAGACTTCTGCATTTGTATACATATCATTCACCTAAGTACTTTAAATAGGGAACTGATGCTTTAGAAGAAACAAAAATGCTACCTTATATTAGTTTATATACTGATACAGATATTTTATATCTGTTTTTATATACATTGCGTATCTTTGACAGACCAATTTAAAGGATTTAGACTTTATATATACAAGTTTTTTCCTACTGAGTATTTAAAAGTTCCTCTTGTTTCCTTAAGGATATACTGAACTACAGGAATATATTGAAAAATTTGCAATCACTAAGAAATCAGAAGTCCCCCAGCCTCACACCCCTTCCCCTGTCCTAATGAAATACTTAGAAAAAAATCACTAATTCAGTTAATAGAAAACAATAATAATAATTCCAATTGTTTTTTTCTGTCTAGGAATAACCACTGCTAAAATGGATTAGCTGTTACTGAAGATTGGAGAAGTCCCACCTGATTGGCATTTAGATAGCTTTGATCAATATGCAAGGCTGAGAAGTCTCTTTAACATGCTATTTTTTCACACAATATTATTTCTTCTTCATCCTAATAATGAATTGCCTTAATAAGAAAAGGCTTAAAGCTGAAATGGGGCAAGGCAGCTGTACGAAAATTGAAAAATGTGCAAGGAATATGCTTAAATACATGACTTTGCCTTTATTCATCACATACTTATCAAAACCATCAGATTTAATCAATAAAGGCTGGGTTGATTCATGATTTAACAGTGCTGATCTTTATTACTTTAGGCTCTACCTTGGAGACTTAACATATGTGGCTTTCACATAGTGAAGGCAGCTATATAAAATTTAGCCTCTTTCCAAAATCAGATTTAAGTGTCAGTGATCTCAAGCAAATATGGTCCACGCATTCCACATAAATTTTAGATTTTGCTTTGTAAAAAAGTATGTAATAGCATAATCTCATCATTTAAATTCGTAACCCCATGTCAAACAGAAAGCCTCCCACAGCATCATATCTCCTCTAGATCTTCAGCCCTCAATTGTTCTGACCTCTCACCTGTGCTGTCAGGATTTACACTACAGGAGAAGGAAAAAAACCCAAATGAAAGCCCCCAAAAATCCCAAAAAACCACTTTCAAATCCACCCTACAAACCAGATGAAAACTCTAGCTGCTTGCAAAGATGAGAAAATAACTGCAGCATTCAAACCAGCATGACCTTGTTGTGCAAGTTTTCCTAAAAACCCTGACCTGAGGGCTTCTCACTGAAATATTCCAGACCCTCATGTCTCCTTGAGCTCGGGTGCTATTAATAACATGGGCAGCAGGGCTTATTCTGATCTCTGTTTTGGGGGTTTTTGTGGCTTTTTTAGTTCTTCAAAGGAACGTCTGTTTCCTGTGACAAACATTTATTCTTCTACTTGATATTCTACAGTTTTATAAGAAAAGACAAAAAATTCTCGGTCCTTGTTGGAGATTGAGACACAAAAGCAGGATTTTTTTTCCTCATTGCAATCCCATCCTTATGTGCAAATGCCCTCAATATTCAAAGTGTTTAATTTTAATCAGTCAACTTCCTATACAGCAAAAAATAAAAGGCACTAACAGAATGTTTCAGATAAAAGAAGGCTGGCTTGAGTGTTCCTGAAAACGACAATCTCTTAACTAGCTAAATTCCAAGTACTTCTCTGTTTTGTAAGAGAAAACGAAAAAAAAAGACCAAAGTCAAAGAAATACGAAAAAAGCCAGGAATTCATGCATATGTTACATAAATGCAATCAGGTGGAGTGCATTTAATCCCCTGGATTTCAATATACCTGCTCTATTTTTCAAATCTTGTTGGTATTGAAAATCTCTTGATTACCTGAAATAATTTGCTTTTCTTAAAAATAAATACATATATAATACTGGATTTTTTAATATAATTTTATATGAGAATACTGACAGGATAAAAAAAATTAAGGAAATGTAGCAAAAATATAATATAATCAGTTAATTGTGTTCAAGCAGGCCAGACGGCGTATAGCTTGTAATCTTTGGGGAGAGACAAATCAGATTAGTGTGCTCCCATACACTGCCTAATGCTATCAATTTCTGCTTGGAATCTGTAAGAAAGGCAAAAAATAATAATTGGAAAATTAATGTGTAACAGTCTATAGTATTATCTTATTATGCAGTTTGCACTAATGGGGCCAATCTGTGCACGGTGTGCTTTCTCTTGGGGAGTCATTAGGTGCCTGAATCAAAAAACATGTGGAAGAGGAAAAGCTTTACAAAACCAGCTTTAAATAAAGAGGCAATTACATGCAAAGGGCATAATGTTGACAGCAATTATTGCTGCTAACCTGGAAATACAATTTACTTAAGCAGTTCTCCCACAGTAGTACTGTTTCCTATGAGAAGCTATATTATATTTAGCTTCTCTTACTATGGGCAGCTTCTTCCTAACGTTCTATGCTCCTAACAATCATTCTAGATCACAACAGCTTCAATTTATGCAGTGGGTTTGCCAGAGAAACATTAATACAGTATAAAAAGAAACTATAGCACAGATAAATGTCACCACAGGTCACAGAAGTGACCAAGTTAGTAGTAAATGTAGAATCAGAAATCTGTTTCCCAGTCTGGTGCTTTTCCACACCAGCTGCTCACCCTTACTGGGACACAACTGTCATAAATGAGCTTTCTTTAAGAGATGCACATTTTTGTCAACCTAATAACAACAATCAGTGACCTGACCTACAAAAAGAAATGCACCTTGTTCCACACCTTAGAGCAGCACTCCTTAAATGGGAATTTTCATCAGGTGTAGTCTCCAGGGCCTCGTGCCAGTGTGCACCACTTGGAAGTGGGTTCCACATCTGAGGTATTTAACATTTCCTGCTCCTTTTTCTCGTAACAATTGTACTCACATATCCACTAGCATTTAGTCACCAGTTTTCTCTACAGAACACAAATACAGCCAAAGAAATACCATTCATATGAGGATGGCATGGTGTCACCAGGTTGGCTGTTGATCCCTGAGCCACACAGGAGTGAGCTGCAGATGCTCTGCTCAACATGTAGGAAACTGTAGAGTGATGGGCTGTGCTTAGATACCCTGAAAATTGAAAAAAAAATCAAGGGAAAAGTGCACACAATGTCAGAGACACTAAGCCTTGCTTCTGACATTATGGTATTAGCTCCTCTAGCCCAGATGACTGATCATTCCAAAGATTACTTTGGTATTAAGAAATTTTCTCTGAGAGAATCTAGAGATATAAATACTTATAACACATAAGAGGTTTTTTTCCTGTGATGAAAGAAGATGACTGAAGACACACAGTCCTTCAAATCATGATTATACCTAACCTGAAACCATTCTCATTTTGAATGAATGACCATGATTAAAGCCTCTTAGGATTCAAATATATTTATATAAAAAGACAGGTACTCATGGGCAAGCACTAAGACCCATGATCAATTGTCCAGATTATAGAGTTGCTGCCTGGATAGAAAATGTACATTCCACAGACACAGAATATGAGGATTTGAGGAAATTTCTAGTTTCATCAGCAGAATAAACAAGACAGAAAAAAAAAAAAAAATATATATATATAATGAATATATATTAAATGTTAATAGTGCAAAAGGACAAAATTAACATAGTGAGAATTCTGAGGATTTTAACAGCGCAATTCAGGCTAGAGAGAGATTTAGCATCCCTAAAGTCACAGTCCTCATCTCGAGACTCAGACTGGACACCTGGACTCCATATGCTGAAACTGGAAAGAATTAACCTTCAGAAGGGTACATCCCATCATAAACCAGGTTAGAGGACCTGATTTCAGGGGGATGTACAACTTCCTGTTGGCAATCCAGGTAGACCCAGCAATTTATTTAGCTAGATCATTATCCTTAGGTGATCTAAACCCCAACTCATCAGACAAATGCTACTCTAAGGCTATTTTTTAATTTCTCTTAGCATTTAGAAGAGCTCAGAAGGATCACAAAACACAAGGACATTCTCCTGAACTGAAGGATGGAATTGCTCTTAATATTGGTTTCATATTATAGGGAAAAAGAAATAAAAAAAATATTATGCAGACACAGTCATGAAACAATATGTTCAATTTGCCTGTGAACTGTTCCATTTTTATATCTGCTGTGAACATTAATAGTCTCAAGAATTGTAAAGCATCACAGATACATGGAGTGTGCTGCTGGCATGTACCTGAACAGCATTAAAAGGACTAATATCCTCCAACATCTTTCTTCTCTAAACTATATAAAGGATAAAACATGGGGGCTCTAAAGCCCAACAGTAGAGCCCTCTAGGTGAAATCTGTTCCCTTAATTCACTGTGCTGTACACTTGCATTATGACACAGCCCACAGTGAGGCAATCACATGGCATTTTACCCACACAACTCTCCCTACCACACATAACGAGCCAACAGAGACTTATTGTTCTCTCAGACACAGAAGATATTTCAACAGCTAAAAGTAATTGTGTACATGGGTATCTTTTGAGGTAGCCCTGTGCTTTCCTGTTACAGAATCCACAAAACTGGGCATTGATTTCTCTCACACAATCAGAAGTCTTAAAAAAAAAGAAAAAAGAGAGAGAGAGAAAAGGAAGAATATGTGGAAGAGGTATAATATTGATTTGCATACATCTTTCAGGGTACCAGAAATCACTCAGAACAAATTTGATCTGAATACACATGTAGTTATAACTTTCATCCTTATTTAAAAGGACTGCTCTTCCACAGCAATGTATTAGACAGGATTTCCTCAGTCCTCCTGTAATCTACCTAAAATAATTATTAAATTAAAAACCTAGCTTTTAAAAAGTGTCTGGAATCTATTTAGCTCTACAAGTAGCCAGAATCCAGCGTGCCTGATCATTTGTGAAGAGCTGAGCCCGCACTGTAACAGCAGGAGGAGTGATGGCAGCTTCCCCTCTTGGGCACTGACCTTTCCCTGGTGCTGGAGAGCTCAGGGAGGTGACAGGGCTGTCGTGGCTCCCCAGGGAGCACTGAGTTGGCAGGGACAGGCCATCCCTCCACAGGGCTTTGCACCTGCTCCCCCCAGAGCCCTGCCAGGAGATGTCCCCTCACCTCACGCGCAAAGAGCAGCAGCTGCACAGGGCCTGTCCGTGCTCAGCACAAATCTGCCTCCTGTAGAAAAAATGGTAGAGAGACTTCTGCTCCCTGTCACAGAATTTATAAGTGTGTAATTAATATTAATATTAATTCAATGTGTAAGTGTGGCCACTGTCATAAAGGATATGAGAAAACATTTTAACTGTATCACATGTGGGCCTTTGACAAAATCAGATGGTTTGTTAGTGATAGGTTACAGCCCATCACATTAAAAATCATATCCATCAAAAAATATCTGAATTCAATCCCTTCCATAACACAAAAAAAAAAAAACCAAACCAAACTTAGGACTAATATTAATTCTGGAATCACACTGCAACTCAAAATTTCTTTCTTCATTTCTATAAAACCAAGCAGCACAGTAATAAAACCTGTAGTTTATAAACTGCTGCATATTGACATAATTCAGGATTTTTCATCAGCATTACAGACAGAGCTTTTTCCATTCCAGTTCCACTGGAAAAGACCTTCACTTGATTATTCCCATATGAAATTATTTCTGGCAGAGTTTTCTCAGAACAAAGTTTGGTCTTTCACTTGTATTTCTATCAGATCTTTTTCCTGAGTACATGTGCTCATGTCCAGAGCAGAACTGAAGTCAGCAACAACACAGACTTCCATAGAGCAGGCTGCCAGTCTTCAGCATGCTTTAAACTAGATGCATCATTTCTCTTTTTCATAAATGTATATAGAGAAAAAAGCATTTTGGTTCTGACACTAAGATTTTTCTGAATAAAACTTGTTCTTTGCATTGTTCTACAAAGATGGCAACTTTCATTATCCTAATAAATTAACAAGAAAAGACATCTCTGTTGCAATCATGTTACATAAACATCTCACCGATAGAGATATATCATTAGATTATATTTTAAGCTCCCATATGTCACTAGAATTCATGCTGAAACCACCTTACAATGCAATCTTTATGACAGATTTCTGTGGATTAACCAGCTTCCAGTTTTCTCTGACATTTTGTTAAAACTTTAATACTCTAAGCACTGTCGTTTGACATGCTTTCTGCCACTACTTTTGCCAAGCACAAGCATATGCTACAACACAGCAAAGGCTGCTCTTTGACTTATGTCTTACACAAGAAAAATATTTTGCACTGACACTACATATTGTTTTAAAAGTACTTAGCTGAATAATACATTATTTTATATGTGTGACTTTGCTTGCACAGGTTTTGTTACTTTTATTACAACCTGTTTAGATAGAGCATGTTAATAGTATGAAACTGACTGACTCTTTAAACTTGCCATCACTGCCTTTCCCTATCATAGCAGGAACCTGCTAAGGTTAATCACAGGACAGAACTTCTTTGACTAAGGAGCAGGACAGAATACAACACCCATAAAATGATGATGACTGAAGACAGAAACAGACAGGCTCTGCCCCTTTATGGCACAGAGCATAGGTCACACATTTCACAAGCATGCTGCCAGGGGAGTTCCCTGGCACATTCACATTGGAATAAAATATATTGTTCTCTCTTCCTGCTGAAGGCTGAAATTTTTCTCTTGAAAAATCTTAGATTAATAAAGATGACTTCCAGATTTGAAACTACAGATAATGAGAAGTTGTACAGCACAAAGTATCTGAGACTAGATTTCTGTTTCATTCCTACATATTCATCTGAAAATTCCTGAAATCCTTGCTGCAATACGTGATCTTCAAATGATGCAGCATGCCATTCCCTCCCTAGCTGAGTCAGCTCTGGAAAGAAAAGTGGAACCTCACCATCACCACTTCTTCACTTCTCTCCTTTTAGGTATTAGGACTAGCTAGAACTAATACCTGATACCCAAAAGAATGATTCCTGTTAAGCATAAATATCAGTGAAAACTTAAAAAGAAGGTGAACATTCCCCCTTAATTTCCAGAACATTGGAAGAAAAGCAAAGTTAACAGAAATACATTAGTTCTGAAACAGCAACCCAGAATAGTGCCAATTTCATGAACACCTAAAAGCCAGCAATACTGACAAACTCAAATTGCTCAAAACCCAGCAATGCCACTGTAAGTTCCTGAGGACATTTTAAATAATATTGCACATAATAAATAAATAATATTGCCCATATTCTTACGGGATTTTTCTTTCACTGTTATAAGCAACAGAAACAAAGATAACACACACAGTACTGATGCAGAGCAGTAATTTCCCCCTCAGAAAAAAAACCAAAAAAGCCCAACCACCAAAACCTCTAGTATTAATTCTCTTTTAAACTATTTTCATAGCAGAGAAAGTACACACACAAGGTAATAGAGAGGATAGCTGCTTCCCATAGCTATTCCAGAGGAAAAACTGAGACAAATTTACAAAGTCACAACCTTATAAAACTCAGCCCGTGTCTGCAAATATTGAAAGATAAACATATCTATGCATACTCAAATACTACTCAGTATGTACAGCAGTATACTTGTTATTTGCTGATGCTTGTATGCACCTGAAGAGGGAGTGTACACCATCACAAGGAGAAAGTGTAGACAACCTTCTACTAGAAAATAAATCAAAACAACCCTCATGATCTTGATTATACTCAGAGACACCCATTCTAGCTCTGCTTCAGACTGGTAGGAGGAAAATGCAAATATAATCTTTGAATAAGACAGGTTGAGCTCCACATCTCTTTATCGAGCCTTGCTTTTGGGTTTTAATCCACTGTTTATACAATGATATTTTCATGCTGGTGTATCCATCATTCATGCAAAATCTATTTATCAGCAAGGTTAGAGGCAACTGTACCTCCACAGTTCTGTCAAATGGTTTTCTGCTTGAGAGCCCTCCTGGTGTGGACCACAATGGATGAAAGCCCATCTCTGCACCTCACTGTGGTTATCTTTTTACTTCCCATTCCCACCACCTCCACTTTGAACTTTCACTGCTGCAATTTCAGATCTTCACTTCTTGTCCTAACCAACATGATAGAGAACAGATTATCTTCTTCAGCTGCAGTACATTTTGTATTTTACAAGACTCACACATTTCTTCCTTAAATTCCCCCTTACCAGAACAACTCTTTCTTTTAAGTCCTGTTTTCTAGGACTTGGGTAAACTTTCTTGCTATGCCTTGGATATTCTCTAACTGATACAAATATTCCTTAAGGTGCAACCCTTAGAATGACATAGCCTGACCACCATGTATTGCCACTACAGGACCAAACAGAAAAAAATGTTATTTTACAAATAGCAGTTCCACTTATAGACCCTGATATCAGCCTTACTATTGCTGCCAAGGAATCAGTGTCACATCACAATCCATGATATCTCCCCAAGGTTGGGCTTTTTATTTTATTTTGATTCCCACACCCCTGCCCTGGGCTGCCATTTACACCTCATTATTTCCCAGTTCTCAGATGCCAGTATTAGATGTAAAATTGGGAATTTGATTTTTTCAGGCCACCTCTCTAGTGAGAACCATAAAAACCTAACTCTATCCTTTCAAGCTGCACAAATGTTTTGAAAGTTCCATAATCTTCAGATCATGAAATGAAAACAGTGAAGAGGGACTTGATAAAAAATTGTTTCCTTCCTGTAAACTCAATAATCATGGTCATGTTATTTTCCAAATGTGGTTTTCTCTAATCCGTGTTTCCCCACCTTGTTTATAAAAATGTCATTCAATACAACATCAGAACCTTATTAATGTCAAAATATAGGACATCTACTGCCTCCAGCAAGTAACTCTGCTGTTCAGAAATCATCCAGGCACCACCACATGGGATCCACTCATGAACAGAAGTGTTAGGTTCAAAATGGAAAAGCAGTCACAAAAATTGGAGATATTTGCATTGGCAGGGAGGAGATATAGACAGGTGACCATTTTTTCAGACTAGGGGTTTAAAAACACTAATTGGGCAAATAATTCTGTTGCTCATTTAAAATCATTAACTTTTCCAGCTCTTACTGTGACTGCCCAGAGGTGATTTTTCTCTGGAGACTGTGCCTCTAACAGTGCCATTGTACTGGCAGCAGTCTCAAGGGCTCCTCAGCTGGCACAGAGGGTGCAAGGTCTCACTGTGCTGCCAGCTTTGCAAACTGGTTCATGTTTTAATAAAGAGGGTTTAGAAAGGAGAGCAATCCCTTATTGATGATTCAAACACAAGAACTCAGAAAACAAATATCAGGTTCAGCCTGGAACCATCAGTGGTGAGGTGGAGTTAAGGGGACACTGCCCAGGATGTGGCAGACACACTAACTGCATCAACTCCTGACACTGTGCCACAGCCCAGTGTTAAAGGCAGTAGGAAAAAATCTAGAAATAACATTTCTGAGTGAAGTGTGTTACCACTCTACTTAACAGAGCATGCAGGCAAAGACATGCATGCATTTACTCCTACAAAGGCAAGTAGTGACAGAAAACATAGAACAAGGCAATGAAAATCAAAAATTCAAACAGATCAGAACTGCTTTCATAGCTATAAAGGTTACTTGCCAATTTTCTGTGGGCTGACATCCTTTTAGGAAAACATTCAAGAAAGAATTCCTGGTCTGGTCATATGTATGGACATCACAGGACATTTAACATGCCTGGACTTATGACACAAATCACAAGGAATTAAATTAATCAGCATGTCTTGAAATAACATGGGAACATGAAAGGAGTCAACTTGGTTTATAATAGATGGATAACAACTGCAAAGCTGGTGCTGGGCTCCCATCCTGACATTGTGGGATTACCAAATTATTGGGCTGAATGCAGACTTGGAGCTTTGAAAAATAATGATAATGATAATTTAGGATAGGTGGAATTTTAAAGATATGTGCAAGAATTTTTCATTGCTCAAGGGGCCTGTGATAACTTTACCTTCTTTTATATATGAGAAAAAAGTGGTCTTTAGTGTTCCCCCTCTTTCGTGCACTGAACATGAATAAGCAAAAATGGATATTCTTGGACATTTTTATATTTCACTGTAACAACCTGAAAACTCAAATCATCAAAATCAAGCACACAGCAAGTGAACTGGCTGGGTTCCTTTTTAGGAAGATTAGAGCCCTTCATGTTCAGAAAAGAAAATATTAAGACAGGCACCAACTCCCATAGAGCACCTTTTCTCTCTTAAAATACCCTGGAAGTTACAGAACTTTTTTATTCTTTCTATCATCATTTTTCAGAAAAGTCCTACAGAGCATACAGACAGGTAAAAAATAGATATGGAATGAATAACCCTGTCCCCTAGATGAAATATTCAACCATTAGCAAGATTTATGGAAGCACAAGCATGTGCATTCCATAAGCCAGTATTTCTACCCTTACAAAACAAATTTCTGAGAAATCTATCTGATCATACACTTCACAAGGCCTTTTTGCGCTAGTTTGAACAACTTAAAATGCAAAAATATTTAATTTAGCTGCAGACACACAGTAAATAACACCCAATAATTTCCTCATCAAAAACTGTTATAACTAAAGAGAACTTCTATTTAAATATGTTTAACTAAATTCTAACATTTACTCTGAAAACCAGACCAATTTTAAAAATTAGCATTTATTTTTGCATTTCTTTCCTTAATCGTAATGCTGTATGGTCAAACATTGCTATATTGATAGATTGAGAACTGTCAATCAAGAAGGATTTCATGCTGAGGCACTGATGCCAAATTTAGGAAACAGTCACAGGACACAGGATCCCCTTGAGACAACACAAGGCACCAAACCCTGCCTTGTCCAGATGGCAGGTGGAGCACACTGACCTCACACCTTTCACATCTATGAGCAGCCTCAAGAAAAGACTGGGCAAATTTTTGTCTGAACAGTAAAAATCTCATTTAGCCACTCTGTCACACAGCAGAATGCTTCCATGGGTAAAAATCCATACACTGTTGATATGTTCCCAAAAATCTGGAATACAAATCCATTTATTAAAGACTCTGGGTATCACCACACACCAACAGTAACAGGTTTTATGAGAGACCAGCAACACTCAGCTCAAAAGAGACACAACACACTTCAGACTGCATGTTCCAGTTGCAGCAATGATGACTTGAGATGGCAACATCTCTTATGCAAACCTCTTTAAAGGGTGAAAGCTTTTGGTTAACATTTATCTGATCAGATTTTAGTGAGAGATAAGGACTCTGAATCTCTTTTAGCTGTGCTGACCAGAAAACTACATTGACATCAGCTGTTCCCACACACGCTATAGGAAATAGCACTGGCTTATTGATAGATCTGCCTTCTGCAGACAGCTGCAATGCAGTGGACAAAATCTAAGACAACCAAGGGGCTGAAAATAGTCCAGGTTAAAGCACACAGAGCTCCACATCAGCTCATCTGCCCTTCTTTGATTCTGTAAGAACAGATGTACACTATCTGCTAATTATCTTCCTCTATGCAACAGACTCCGATATTTTGCTCAGATATTTTTATAGCATACTTTGATATTTTTATCATGATTGGAAAAACAATTTAGATAAGGAAAGATCTAACTAAAAGGCTTGCCTAGTCATCATTCTCATAATTATTTAGGGCTTACATTCATCCTTCCTATGGAAGCAGTTTGCAATCTATTCTGAACAACTCACTAGGGATGACAGTGCTTGAGCTGAGAGCTGAGCTTCTTCGAAGGTCAGACACTCATGGAGTAACCATAATGCACAAGCAAATTAGGAAATTTGGATATATATTTGTAATAACAGAATTATAAGCTCTCAATAGAAGGTATTGCCTCCTTTTTTACAGACTAAGTGAATTTTTGGCTGGTCAAGAGGCCTCATGTGTTGACTTATGAACATGTGGAACCAACACTGCTGTATTTTCAGTCCCAGCTGGAGCCTCCCTAGTGAGCTGTGTTCTACCTTCTGGCTAAAATACTTGCCACAATCATCCAAATCCCTGAAGGTAAAGATGACTTTTAAAAGCCCCAAAAATAAATAATTAAAAAAACAAACAAACAAAAAACCCAAAATAAAAAACAAAACAAAACACACACATAGAGCAAACAGCTGCTCCAGGTTGCCTTGTGTTTAAGGAAAACATGCTGCATTCCAAACCACAGTATCTTCCCTGTAAGAGAAAGAAAAATCACAAAATGTCATGTTTCTGTCATCCTACTCACCTCTAGAGCAGCCATATTAACATCTCAGTATTCATTCACAATAACACTTTTCTAGTCCAAGAAGAAACAAACTCAAAGAAGTAGTCAGAGGAGCTGGACTTGGTGGGAGGTGCTGGCTAATGCTCGAGCAGGAAAGATGTGCTCCAGCCCTTTCAAAAAAAACTCATCTTCCAACAGCAGATTTCATACCCAGAAAAAAAGTGCAGTTTTAATCAGCCTAGAGAGCTCCCTGTAAAAGCAAGTCATTCTAAGATATAAAGTATGAAAACACGTTAAAATGCCTGCTCATATGTGGCCATTACAACTATGAAAATCATCCTTAAATGATAATTAAATCACTGCTTTTTGCAATTTAATGCCTGGCAAAATTATGGCCATACCACATGTAACACAGGCATATTGACCTAATTTATCAAATCTCTTTTTTAAAATTCCTTAAAATCAAAAGCAATTTAGCATCCAGCCATAGAACAAAGTGTCCCTGAGTAAGGCTTCAAGGCCAAACAAGAGCTAGCACATATGTAAATATGTGCAAATAGGAACTCACTGTTCAGTTACAAAGACTTATCTTCAAAAAAAAGTGACTAAAAGTCTGTTCATGGATCACTCAGCAGCCCAAGTTGACAGGAATGTGCACAGTACAAATGCTACTTATATTTGCATCACTTTCAAGAATCCCCATCCAAAATAAAGATTTTTTTCTTAAATATATTTAATATATATTTTTTATGTATAAATAGAAAAATTAGCTGACATTCAGACCTCACAGAGTCATCTTCTCCCAGCAGATTTCAAATATTTCCCATATTTTGCTGTGTTCGTAATTCCTTTACAGTCATAAAGAAACACACAGATATGAAGGTTAAAAACACCATTTTATTTTTTAAAGAGATTTAACATATTTAGCAAGCACCTTGTACTTTCATAATGCAAGCAAGTTTCCTACATCTATACAATCAATTCTACAGTATTATCAGCAGTACATAAAGGGTCATTGAAAGGGGAAAAGGGAAAAAGTGGGAAAATGGGAAAGAAAAAGAGGAAAAGAGAAAGAAAGGAAAAGATCAAAGGAGAAAAGAAAAAAAAAAGAAAAAAGAGACAGCAATGCTGTACATAGCACACTGTAGGGTAAAATGCTAATTTTGGACATGGTGAGATGCCAGCTTTTCTGCCATCCTGGCAAAATGTAAAACCCAGTTCTTTAGTACCATCTTCCCAAAAATGAATAAAAATAGAGAGAAGTAAAAGATAGTTCTTCTTGGGCAGCAAGACAGCAACTTTGACAGGAAGTTAAGCTGATTTTGCAGGAGAAAAGTGTCATACATTTACCTATAATGCTGTGGAACTTGCAGGACTTGAAGAAAATTGTTCTTGAAACCTGAAAGGAAAGCAATAATCTGACTAGTACATGCACACATTGTTTGTACCACCTCTACCTACCTGTGCTACAGCAACACAACTTACAGCATAAAGACATTACACTTGCAGCACTTTGGTGCACATCTGCTCCCCTGCTAGCTGCTTGTGGAGAATGAGAAGTTCCTTGGCATGGACACCACCCCTATGATAATAATCCTAACAGGATAGGAGTCACTAATGTTACTCTTTATATTACTCGTTTTTGGTCTGCAAATAAAAGAAGATAGAGGGACCAGAAGTAAAATGAAAAAAAAAAAAAAAATCTACTGCTGTGCTCTTTGTCCCTTTACAGAATTTTCCCCAGATTGTGTGTCAGGATCAGGTTACAAGCTTCCAGACACAAAAAAGCCCCCGTAGAAAAAAAAATCATAATTCCCAAGCAAAAATGTAACTTACCAGCATTTCAGTACCACTCAGGCTGTCTGTGTAACATTTTGTGCAGATCATTTTCCCAGAAGGCAGCTGTTGAAGGGATGATTGTTCCACCAACAAACTGTTGGTTCCTTGGAGTCCCCTGATTTTCACTGATGGGCTCCCCCACAGTCAGATTCAGGTGCCTGCTGTGCCTTCATGGAACTTGTTCCCGTAGCAGCCCACAACAGGTGTGTTTGCCTTGAACAAAGCTAGGTCTGATATGGGACGAATGTTCACTTCTAATGTATGCTGACTGTCAATTAGCTGTTAAAGAAAACCAGCTAAAAAGTGGTGATTTTACCAGGAAACTGATATATGAGTTTATGCAAAATTCACCAAATACTCAAATAATTGACTTAGACACATCAATAAAGTGCCTGGATTCAGCAGAGTACTGGATTCCATCCTGCCACTGCAGACTCCTGTTACCAAGGAGTTTTTTTCAGTGTTGCACAGCACCAGCTCACATCATGTCAGAGTGGAAAGGTGTGTTCTTACAAATACAGCCAAATACTGACTCTCACACTGGTTTTTTTGTTATGTTACCCTGTTTTTATGTGAGATTATTGGCTGGGCTCAGGTAACATCTCAAATTCTGGCTGCAATGACACATCAATCACCAGATAAGACAGGCTTGTCTGAGAGGAAATGCACATAGTGGGTTGCTCTGCAGCTGAGGAGTAGAAGTATGACATACCACAAGTTCCAAATGTCTGCATTTCCAATACATTCCTACAAAACTATTTATATCTGTGCTCCATACCAAATAAAGACAACTTTTATGTTGTACAGTCATAGAATACAGAGAATTGCCTGTTAAATGCATGTAACAACAAAGATGCTATTGAGCCAAACATCATAATGAAAATTCTGACATCATTATCTGGGGAAAAGAAGCCTTATTTTGCAAGTTTTTAAACCACAACAAGCAGTGACAGAGACACTTCAGTCTATATAGCAGGAATAGTACCTGTGTGACTGGATAAAGAGATATGGAACAGATTATACCACACCTTATCATGCATGGAAAAAAAACTGCATTGTTAACTCTTTGTTAAATTACAAGGCTACTTGTACAACATACTGATTTATTCAGAGCATTCTCATGGTATTGTCATTCTGTTACATGACTCAGAACTTTCTCACAATGCAGGTCACACAGCACTGAGGTTCTATTTCAGATCAGTAATGGTAAATACTTATTCCTGATTCTGTAAGGCAGATGTAGGATCCCAGGACAGGATAAATCAGATAGAAACATTCAATTAAAATTCTTCACTGTTATGGTCAGGCACTAGAACAGGTTGTCTGAGGAGGTTTTTCAATCTCTGTCCTTGGAGGTTTTCTAGACCAGACTGGACAAAGCCCTGATCAAACTTGGTCTGACCACACAGCTGACCATTTTTAAAATAGATTAGACTAAGGACCTCCTGAGGTCCCTTTCATCCTGAATTATTCCTGAAGTATAACTTGAAATGTAAGTACATGTTAATCTACTTTGTGACTTCTCTTTCCTCATGTAAAAAGCAACATTAAAAAACACACCTTAATTATCCCATAAGAAAAAGGACAAAAATATCCCAACTCTTTTATAAATACAACATAAATGATAAAGACTATAACCTTTATTTCTCTCAACCACTTAGACATCCTTTCCCTTATAAATGTTCATTCACAAAACATGTTTCAGGCTACTTAAAGAACAGTATTATTGGTGTTTCATTTTTGCTCAGATCAAATGCATATCATGAGAAAGTTTATCTAAGAGTTAGAATATTTCATACATAAAAGATACATTGAATTTACATCCAAATAATTTTGGACGGTGTGTCAAAACCACATTGGATACTCTGAGTGGCACAGGTATCAAACATTTCTAAAACTAGAGGAGTTTCTCTGCGTAGACCTGCACACCAATGCAACATCTTAGTAAATTTGCAGCAGCACTTTCTCACATCAGCTAGAGTGGTGTCAGATGGATAGAAGAGAGGAGAATCAGCCAGAGGATAACTCCCCTAGCACTGCCAAAAGCTGAATAATATAAGGCTGAATTCTTTCAAAATGAATGACTACTGTCATAAGTAATACTAACTTTGACCTTAATATATAAACTTAAGATATAGGAAAATGGGATGGCATCCAGTAAGAGAAAGTAGCTTGTTTTTGCTAAATATGGGTGAAATTTGATCAGCCTGACTAGCAGTACCAAATGACATGAGAAAATGAAAACAAAATTCAGTAGTTTCACAAAGCTCTTATCTTTAGCAAGGTGTGATCAGGGAATGAAAAGACTGTAATTTTTAATTTTGCCAAAGCTGCTTCTATTTCAATTTCTTATCTGTTATTCCAAAAAAGTAAAATAACATTTCCTAGGCTTGTCTGCTTGGAAGGTCAACCTTTCCTCAACCCAAATCTAATGTCATAATCAAAACTAAATATTATCTTATTATTCACTCTGGCTTCTCCTTGCTGAAACAAAACCAATTAAATTGTTTTCCTGTTCAGTGACAAATGCAATATTTTGCATTTGAGCAACACTAAGAAAAAGTAAAGAGAGCTTGGGAAAAAACCTAAATCACCCAAACAAAAAAATTACAACCCTGCTGGAGAATACAGATATTTCTTTTCTTTAACAAGAGCCACTGAGGAGGCTTAAGCTCATATTTGAGAGATGAATCTCCAATTCCTATTCTAGAAACTTAGGACAAATGGACAAGTCTCAGTGACCCAAATACAGAGCACACTCACCAATCTGGTGATTTGGCTTTCTCTTCAAGCAGCAAATTGAATTCTTTTCAGAGAAGGAACCTAATGAGCATTGCCACATCTCACCTCAGCCCAACTGTGCTGGTGTGGGAAAACAGGGGAACCTTTGCCAGGGCAGGTAAGAGTTGATCCCATTTTGGTTGTTGTTGTTTTGTAAACATGCCAAAATTCCTAGTCAAATTTCATCTGAATCCACCATTTTTCAGTGACTCAAATATTTATTTTCATTCTTCCCCCCCTTAAGTAATTCAGCATGAGCTGAACAGCTTTAGCAAGAGCACTGGCATTAACTGTTGAGTTGCTGCTATCAGTGACCAAGGGAAAATAAAGATCAGACTGACAACACACTCAAGTGCCCTCCTGCCTCTAGATATTTTGAAAATTAATCTAGAAAATATTGAATTCATTCTTTAATGTAATTGATGAACAAAAGACAATGGTAGTTATATACAGGGGAAAATCCCTCTATCTTAGGAAATAAAATTACTGTAGAAACACATTTCACTTCTTTTCACAGGTATGTGATCACTGTGTGATAGTCACAGTTTGCATTGTCTTCTAAAGCAAAAGCCCTGAGGGCCAGGGATTCCAGCACCTGATAAATATTGCTATTTCATAAAAGCTGTATTATGTTGAAGAAACTATTTCATTTTGAAAAAGACAATGACTGCTTAAGTAACCTGATACCATGAAGAATAAGCCATTATTAGCTTTCAGTATCACCTCCATCCCTTTCAATGGTCTAAAAAATTTTTAAAAGACCTAACTACATGTGCCCTCCAAAGAAAGTAATAAAAAAAGGTATAATATCAGATCATACCCTACACTCTGCTAAGATATGTAACAATATCACATAAATTGTCCAACAGCACTTATAAACACTTATTTTTCTTGAAGAAGTCACCAGTTACAAGGCATCTGAAAAGAATACCAGACCTACTGGAAAAAAATTGCCTGAAATATAACATTTTATAACTGAGATCCTAAAAAAATAAAGCAAAAAAANAAAAAAAAAAAAAAAAAAAAGAATATTTACCTTGTAAAAATCATACCTTCTCAAAACAGGACTGTAAAGTGCATACTTCCACATAATTTATTGGATATAAGATTATCAGAGCTTTTGTTAGAAATATATTCTTTCTTTCCTTTGAAAAATATCTTCCTGCACAAGGGATGCCTTCCTGGACATGGCATTTTTTCCCCAAACCTTAGCAATTACATTTGATACTTTCTGAATATGGACTTTTTTAAAAGGTCCCTTTTTGTTTCCACTAATCCCTTGATAAAATGCAAGGTTATTTGTAATAAGGAAAAATTTACTTTTGTTCAAACTGAATATAAAAGACAAAAGGCATTAACACCATTTGCATTTTGTTTCTGTCTTTTTGATTATATATGTACTTTATATTCAACTATAGAATGATAAAAAAGAAGGAAAAAAGGCACTTAAAATTACTAATTTCTCTGTGTAAATCTATGTTGCTGGTATGGTCTGGGGCTGATAGGCACAGATTAGATATTTGCATACTGCATTCCCTTTTAGATTTAACTCCAGGTAGCTTGAAAGCAATTAGGAGTCTGTTGCAGAGCTCTTGTACAATTCCTTCTTCATTTGCAAACACTACATCACCTTGTTAGTTCTATGAGAACTCCCAGGATGCAGAGACTGCTGCAAAGATGTACTGAGATATAATGTAGAAAGGAAAATACTTCCCTCTTGCCTACCTGTAGAGTAATAGATCTTGGGTGTTATTTGAGCTCCAGCCTGAAAGCCCAACCCCCAGCTGAGTGTGGGGGTGTGTGTTATCAAAACCCTACAAACACTGGTTCCCTTGTACACAGCCCACCCTGATCATATGCACTGATGGTGAGTCTGAATTTCCTTCCCCTCTTCAGACGACACAGAAGAATCATCTACTGCTGGGGATTATTTTAGCTCTTCCTGAATCATCCTATCTCCACACTGAAGAGGAGTCAAGGATTTCCTGTTCATTTTCAGTGTGCATTATGCCACTGAAATTATACCTTTTCTCTTCTCGGCATACTTGAGATGAAATTACTGAGGACAAATAAAGAACAAAGTACCTGTCCCAAGGAAACCACACTAGAAGCTGGTGGTGTCAAAATGGCAATGGACATAGGTGGAATTCATCACTGTTTGCTAAACAACCTTTGTCTCTTCTCCACACACAGTGCTGTACAGGTTGAATTGGCACAGAATCCAAATTAGGAAGCCTGAATATGGAGATGATGAAAAGGGGCACTTTGATAAGACCACTTTCTGCTGATAGAGGAATATCCTCTCTGCAAAGGCCATGATGCAGACTCAGCTGAAGAAACAAAGGGGGTGGAATACACATTAAGCTTGATAAAAGGAAGGAAAAAAAATTAACAACTTTTAAAATTCTAGCTGTCAGTGGCCCAAGAGTCATGTGTTTAGCTTTCCACTTGCTGTGCAAGTGTTGGAAGTCACGTGTGGCCATGGTATCCTCCTGTGCTGAGCACCCCACTGCTGGGGACCGGCAGCTTCTTGCCTGGTGTGGAACACACTCCCCTCTAACCCAGAAAAGCCTTGCCTGGTCAGCTCCTGGAGTTCTACCATTTGTCCTGTGTGACCTGATTACAGCTTTGATCGATGGCCAGAGCAGCCATCTGCAAAGTACTCAAAGCTCCAGCAAAAGGCTGCTTTGATTTCTTTTCAGTGCCTTGAAAGTACTCATAAAGTCACCTTGAGCACACAAACATGACTTCTCTTTCTCTTGTTGATGAGATTTCACAGATGATCTGATTAGAAAGTGTTTGGTACTGGGCTGCACTGCCATGGGGAGGAATTATACTCTTTTGACTCAGTTTCTGGCTTTTTCCAGATTCTCTTAGTGAATGGAAGTCTTTAACCTAGTGTGCTTCTCTGTTTTGTCATGAAGCAGAAAAAAACTTCTAATGATTTCTGCTCTGAACATCTCAGGCTTTTACATCAATGAAATGTGCTGAAAACAATTATTTCTCATTCAACAGCAAAGCATTCCCCCTGCCTATCTGTGAGTGCTTTTCCCTGGTCAGTGCAGCCACGTGGGGAGCTCCCTGTCTGCTGAGGGCTTGGATGTGCTGCTTTAGTGCCACATGGTTAATACACCATGGAAAGTGTTTCTGAGGACATGCTGCTGAGGAGAAACTCAGTGCATTCTTGTTTGATCCACAGCAACAAAGAAATGGGAAAAAAACCCCAAACCCCACTGTCACAAGGCAGATTCTGAATTTTACCTCAGTGTAACATAAATATAGCCAGGCCTAACATATTATGAAACAAGATAAGAAGGAATTGAAGTAAATTTTTGTCTTTATGTGGCACCACATAATTGAAATGGACAAAGGTCCAGATGTACCAAATGAATCTTGAATAACTGTGTTTAAAAATATTCAAATGAATCACAATAATTTCTGTTAGGTTGAGGATGTGCAATATGATATTTTATTAGTTTATAGGAATGTGAAGTATTCATCAAATTGCCTTGTACTTCTTATTGCCTTTGAGCTCTCACTAGTCTTATGGATGATTAGCTGAGACATTCCTCTCAACAGTTACAATTCCAGAGAGGCAGGAAACAGCAGAGAAATAAAATCATTCTCAAGAATCATCAGAAACTCAGCAATACAAACTGCAGTGGCAGAGGTATGGTGCAGAACAGATGGGTATTTACTGGGTCAAGTCAATATTCAGCTAAAAGAGAAAAAACTTGTTGCCTGCAGTTGGAAAACTAAAAAATGAATATATAGGAAGACTGGTTTGCCTCTAGTATTATAACCCTGTCGTTTAGTATGTTGAAGAATAACAAAAGAAAGAGGGAAGTAGAATAGCTCAGAGTAGGCCCCCTTGGACATGACAGACCACAGGTTTAGAAGCACCTTAGCAAAACTGAATATTCAACAAGCTTCTGCTTTTAAAGGACCTCAGAGTGTAACTAGCTCTACGTGGAAACAAACAGGATTTCATTTCTCAAAACTGATACTTTTTAAACGAATGGGGAATAGTCCTCTCTTACACTTTCAGCATCTCAGTAAGACTGCCCTTAAAAATGCTGTCTCTTGCATCTCAATAGATGATATCACCCCCTCTATATAATGTTTTATATTTTAGTTACAACACTTTTGCACAAGAATTTCTAATTTGCAATTTAATTTATATTTATGCAAATCTAGGTTAAAAAACTTGATATTGGCCACAAATGTCAGTAAACACTATAACATGAAGAAAAAAAAAGTAGTCCAGGTATTTAAGAAGGCATTCAACTCTGGCATCAATAAGAGAATGAGGGGAGGAAAGGAAGAAAGGAAGGAGGAAGCTGAGAAAGAATGGAAGGACTTTAGAGACATTAACATGTATTGAAATGGGATAAAAATATTGCAATTCAAATGACCTGACTTGACGATAACTTCTTTTTTAAACAATCTATATCTGAACTGGATTTCATAGAAGTATTTTTTATAAGACTAACTAAGAAAAGACAATTAGTAAAGATGTGTAGGAAATCATACTGCACTGAAAGGTCATGCTCAATAGAGAATGGCTGTAAGCAAAGCTCTTCCTTCTTGAAACTAATATTCTTTAGTGTTTGTGTGTTGATGAAATTTCTAATGAAACAAAATCAGCAGGCATTGTTAGGACCAAGGATGATCAGAACAAACATAGCAAGAACTGGGTAACCTTGAGGACTGTAGCAATATTAGGAACACTGATTTATGTGAACAGTGTTATGAAATGCCAAGTCATATGTGCTTAGCACAACGCAAAAACATTCTTCAAAAAGCTAGCAAGAACCCACTGCTGGAAAATGAGTGAGGAAGGGAAAGACCTTACTGTACAGTTCCAGAAAAGACTCTCACCTGTGATTTGCAGTTATGAAGAAAGGCAGAAGTGGCTCTTTGAAGAAAGGCAGGATTAATGCCATAGTGTAATACAGATTTCATCTGGGACACTGTTTATGGTACTAGTTATTCCTAAAAGAACTAATGCCAGTTCTGCATTTCTCTTAACATACTCCTGCACGAGAAAGCTAAAAAAGATGGGAATATTCAGATTCATTAAATGAAGTCTACGAGAAACTACAAGTGTTTTCATTAAGTGTGCTATGAGGACCCAGGAGGGCCAGAGAAGACACTGAATTTTTAAAAAAAAATTGTAGGCCCAAGGAGTATTAATTTCATGCCTTCATAAGCATGAAAAGACTTGGGGTAGGAATTCATGGAATATCTAACTACTACAAGAAAGCAGTGGTGAAACAGGCATCCAAGAGGATCAGTAGGGCAAGAAACTAGCCTTATTCAGGCAGGCAGCTTAACCACTTTTTAGAAGTGATTATGACTTCAGCACCTGCATTGAATGACTTGGAAAGTCACTTTCAATCTTATTCCCCATCAACCTACCAGCATTTTTGCCTTAAGTGATTCCTGAAGAGTAGACACACAGGTTTTCATCAGGACAGAATGATGTTTATGAAGACAAATAATTTTCTAAAGCAGTGTGACAGTACTTCAAAACAAAGCTCAAGTGTTACTTTATTCACATTCTTTAGTGGACTTTATTATTGCAATGACAGACAGGCTGGCTACACTTAGTATCCTGATTTAAATCCATTTCATCTTTGTGATGCTGCAACAGAGCTCAAAAATCCACAAATGACCTCTGCTCCAGGCATCCCAACTTCTATGGCAAATTCAACTTCTACCCTTGCCATGATATCATGAGCATTAAGTTTTCATACCAAGTGGAGCAACGACTCTGAGCACTCAATACCTCAGTTTTTAGGATTGCTTCTTGAAAGATAAGTGATCTGCATCAAACCTCTACTCTAAATCAGATAAAAGGGAAATTTCAATTTACAAGTCCCACATTCTAAGTCTGAATGAGAGCAAGTGCTCTCATTAAAAAGCAGAGACACAATTTTCTGCTTTGCCCAAGGACTGACCTGACAGGTATTTCCTGGGAATATTTTCCAGAGCAGGTTGTGAAAGGATGAGAGGAGGGATATCTACTTTGTGAATCCCAGTAAGACTTAGCTCAGCAATGCAGAGAGATGGAAAGACCTTGTTGGCCATTTAAACAATGCTGTAAACAGAGAGAAAGGATTTCCTCTGATTCTCCAGCTTCCCACCTTACACACACAATTGGAAAATAGAAAAATAGCAGGTCCTTGCTTCAAGAACAGTAAAGACACTGTCATAGCAAAAAATTTCTCAATAAAAATCTCTGTAAGCCTGAATTATGCCAATAGTTTTCTCACACATTATAATCAGCTTAACATCTATACTACCTATATACTGGTTGAGTAACAGGCTGGCTGCAGGTATGAGATTCTGAATCAAATGCTATCAATGGAAATTCTTCACAGAAATACAAAAAAACCCAAACAAACTAGATTTTAATCCACTCTCAGTGCAAAGTCCACCACTACACTTGCTGCTTGTGAATATCAGTACACAAGTTTTTAATGACAGTCTCAACTCTGCTTACTTATGCATGGAAATTATTTTAGGCAACAGTATCACAAAAATTTTAGCATATCTGTAAATTCCAGTAAAATGAATCAAATTTGGACACAAATGTAAAGCGTATTATTAAATGCTTTTTCAAACACAAGTTCAGCTGTACCGAGTTCTTACCAGACTGTAGCACAAATTAAACACAGAAATACCACATATTTCATAATACAGAACTTATTTTAAAAATACACATACTTGCATACTGTATATTAAAATGTTACATTAATCTTGAAAGTTTTTATATAAACTTAATTAGAGTGTTAAATAACATACTTGCAACACTGTCATTATAAAAGTGATCGTGAATCTTTTTCAGAAAAAAGACAGATTTTACTTCACAAATTTTATCTACATAAGTTCAATAGACATCAGCCATTAAATCAGTATATATAAACAGACTGTTTACATGCTTTGAAAGTTTAACTACAGCACAGTGGTAAAACAAAACACCTGTTTCAAGGGCAATTCTAACCTCTTGCCTTCACTTATAAATGGAAACAAGCTGCCACACAGTTCAGCAGTAAAGGAGGATAAAGAACTGATAATAATCCTTGTGCTCCTCACATGAACTCCAACAAGGCATTTGAATGTGACTTTTAAAGCTGTAAATTGTCCATCAAAATACAGAATAACTTTTGCTAATCCTTGTGCCACAAATTACTAATCCATCTGGAAAGCTATTTTTTCTGCTTGTGTTTACAAGGCTCTAAACATCATTGGACAGAAAGACAACTGGGTTAGTAGCATGTAAAAAAAAAAAAAACAACAAAAAAACACCACCCTGAATACAAAATCTGAAAAAAACAGAATGTGACAGAAATAAAAACTCTAAAGCAGTTGCCCAGAGAATAAGTAGGATTTGCAGAAGTACTTACAGCTTTCAATCTCCAGCGTGCAGTTCTGCTCATCCAGCGGATATCTCCGCAGGTCCATCATACAAGCAGCTGTTGTTGTAATTCTGGCAAGGAAGGAGAAGAGTTTGTTAATGTGCCTTGTTCCAATCTTTCCTTGATCACACTTTGCTGAAAGAAGAAACTGCATTTCTACAAAACTGATGCTCTGCATGGTTTTGCCTGGATGCCCTGTCTGCTGCTTGCTTGTGACCAGGCTGTCCCAGGGAGGTTCTCCCAGCACAGCTTCCCCTGGACACAGGTATCTCCTGCTGTGTGCTAAGCACAGCTGACTGCAAAGCACCTGGGCAACCTCCTTCCATGCCATGAAAAAAAAATGAGAGCATTGGGCAGCAGCCATTTGTACAAGGTTTCTTCAAGCTGAAAGGCTGACCAAATGAATGAGCTCAAATTGTGAAATCCAAGATGATGACCTCCACAATGGGACCCAATGGGAGTAGGTGGAGTGCCTACAGCACATTCAAACACTAAGACATTACAGGATCAATGTCTTTCCAATATATTAATGAGAGATTGGGTGACCAACAGTTTCCTTCTCAAAATCCTGTCTCATGTATGAGGTTTATTACTAACTTTTCATAGTAGATATTTAGAATGTTCAATAAGACTTCAAAAACTTCTTGAACATTCTTTGTTCTGATAAAAACACTTCAGAGAACTCTTTCATTTGATAGATCTTATTCTTTCTCCTTGAATACCTAAAAAAGTGTTCATTTTTCAGTGGCAGAAAATTACAGTTGCCTGGTCAAAATTCACTCAAAATTGACTGTAGCAACTATTCCTGCAAGGTACTTAAGAATCTTCATAAGTTTGCTTACTGTCCTATCCTATTGGTCTCTCAGAGAAAAGGAACATCTTTTGACATCAAGTTCTTTCTTCATTCCATATAGGTGTAGTCATAGAATTGCTTTGGAAAATATAATGTTTTTAATCAGTGTGTGTCACCAGAGATGCTTCACAAGAAAGCTTTTTGGAGTGGGACAAAAGCAGTAGAAAAAGGCTCCTTTGGTGCCTCTCAGTGAAAGCCTTCCAGCTTTTAACAAAATCAGACTGCTGAGGAATACACGTGTGTCAATAGCAAATGCAAATGGAGCAAGCAGCAGCACATACTGGTAAAAAAACCTCTTGGCAGTTAATACTTGGTTCCTTATTTTTAAATTTAAAGAAAAGTCAAAGAAATTGCCCTGTTCCAGTATCAATATAAGACTGATTATTTTGGGGCAAGAAAGGTTTAGTGAGACCAGAAAAAAATTACAGCTCATGTTTTTTGTTGGGTTATGTTTGGGTTTTTTGTGGGGAGGTTTGTTGTTTTCATTTCCTCAGTATTTCCATATTCATCTGTACATTATAGTCAGCATTTTACAAGAGTTTCTGTAGTTCACAGAGGAAAAGGCAGAGCACAGAGTTACAGCCAAAGTTTAAATGCACAAAAGAGTTATGGTAAAAGCTAACCTGGTTGACTACTAAGTTTTCTCAGAGCTTTCTCTGCACTTAACACTTCCCACCAGAGTCTACCAGATGCAAGGGTTCCAGACAGAGACAATCCTCAGCCTGTGCTACCCTCTGCAAAGTGTCTGTTCCCACTGATGGAGTGGAGAACTCACAATTCTCACACATTTTCAGAGGATTTTTGGTGCAAAAAACCTGAGATGGGCCAAAGGTTGCAGACAATTGGGATGAAAGCTCTGTAGGGAACATTAGGAAATCTTTAAAGGACACAATGCCCTGTACCTCACCTGAAAGTAAAAGGGAAAAAGCGTCATGGAAAAGGATTGGTAGAGCAGGGAGTTAATCAAGTCAAAACAGCAGTTTGGAATAATGTATTTAATTCAACTTGCTTGTTCCTTCCTAGCCATAATGCAAATCCATTGAAATAAAATCAGTAGTCTGTCCTTTCCTCTCCTCGTACCTCCCTCGTATTTTTAGCCTGGCTTCTCACATTTATAGTAAAGTAGAAACAGTTCTCTTTCATCTTCATAATTAATTAAACAGCAAAACTACCTTTGGTAGTTTCTTAGTGGTTTACAGTGGTGAATTCATGGTGATTGACTAAATCAAATTACCAAAGCAACAGAGTGCAAGAATTGCCACCTTGGAATCCTTTTAAAGGCAAGAGACATGACCCACACCATTTCAGACAGGGGAAGAAACAGCAGTTCATTTTGGAAGTTGGGAACACTTGAAACAGGCCCAAAGCCTCTCCCCCAGAGCAGAGCTGTTTCAATTTTCACAGCAGGATTAAAAATATTTTTATACAGCCTGTACTAGTGCAAAAAATATAACATTGTGTTTTGCATAATGTAACCTTGAGAACAAACAGTGAAAAAGTGAAAGCTTTTAAAAAAACAACACTGTGACTCAAGGCACTGCAGTCATTAGGGATGATACACAAGAACAGGACTCAGAGAGGCACCACATGAAATGAAACACATCACAGAACTGTCTCCCTCATACACTCATCTTTTCATCTGTTGCTAAAGAGAAACCTTGTGATATTTTATGATTCCTAACAATGAAAATTAGTTTTTATCTTCCCTTTTTATGAACTATATTTTGAATGTAGACTGATTACGAAGCACAAAAAAAAAAGCAAACCCTGAAGCACCACTAAACTGACTAAATAAAGTATTATGAAATAGACCTAGAGAAAACTACTTGTGTTAAAACAAGCACAGCTACACTGCAAAAAACCTGCGCCACAACTGACTTGCAGGGAAAGTAAAGTTTGCAACCAATAATTCAAAATAATTCAGATAAACTCTGAGAAAGCTGAAAATCTGCTCACCTCCAAATCTTTGGAGGGTTTGTGATTCAAATAAGAGTTGGAAACTCTCACCATTTAAGAGGCCAAACATGAAGGCCCTAAATAACTTTTTTTAAACACTTCCAAACTTAAAGTGAGGCAGCAAATAATACCCATATTATAATACTATCCCAGAAGTGCTAGTAGGTCTTATTTTTCAGTTCTATGCAGTGAACAGTTTTTCAAAATCCTACAGATTTTGCTTTTCTGACAAGTTCAAGTGGGATTTGAAATCCAAAATAGCAACTTAAACAGTTCTGACATCACTAGTGAAGAAAAACCAGCACTGGAAGCGAGGAGAGCAATGCTAATGCCATGTGGAGATGGACAGAATCCAATTCCCTCTTGGAGCTGCAATGGCTTTGCAAAGCTATGGAGAATAAGCAGTAACAGAAACTTATCTCTGCCCTGGAAGGAAGCAGCCCTGACCTGTAATTACAGGTTTACAGACACACAGGAATTATGAGCAAGAGGGTGACAAATTCAGAGAGCTCCCCTGAGCAGAGTGGTTGTACAAGAACTCTGTCACACCCTCCTCTCCTGTTCTAGCTCTAACAGATCATGATCCTGGGAAGTCAAAGAAGAGCTGAAGCCCAGGAAAATACAAAACTAATTTTTTCTCTAAATGTATGCCCATAAATCCTGTTGAAAGCAGGGTGAAATTCTGCTTTGTGTATCTGTAAGCTGACTGACTCCCCATTACCAGCACCAGGAGCAATCCAAAGAGCTCACAGGGACAACAAACTCAATCTCTTTATTGAGGACGTCATAAGAATTCTGTGTGTGGTGAAAGAGAGTCAGGAACTCTCTAAATTGGGTACTGAAATAATTTACTGCAGCTAAACCCACTGTTCACCTTTGCTTCTTGGAAAAAGTCCTGGTGCAGGACAGTTGGAAATACCTGTGACAGCAGCAGGCAGCAGAGCCAATTTTAAATACCTGGAAATTCTGGGAACAAAACATCAGTGGGATAATTCTCTCTCCTGGATGATAACATTGGATTTAAATGTATGTCAAGGTTGATAGACATAGTAACAGATCTACTTTTAAATAAAGTAAATTTATTGCTAATTAGAGAGTTCACAGAATTTTTCTCTTTCTGTTTATTCACAGAAAAGAAAAGCTTCCCTTATGTGGTCATAGGATAAGAGTTGGCAGTAGGAAACTCCAAACAATAATGATGTTTCTAAAAATTCAACATTAAATCTAAAAATTCAGCTACTGAATTTTCAACTATAAATCAGCTATAAACTTTCAACTGTGAACAGCATATAGAGTCTCAGTGTAGTTTTACAGGAAAAGAACAGCTGTTTTATTGATGCTGTTTTATAGATGTCTCTATTTGAGATGAAACAATATACACATGCTACCTACAGTCTGTAATATGCTCTCTTCTAACACTACTCCTCAACATTTCCTGAGTATTCCAACCCAAGTGCCAGCAGCTCACTTTTCTTACTTCATTTGGAGCTAATGACATGTAGATATTTTACCCTTGTTTTTGTAGTGTGCAGTCCTTAGACAGTGAGGTGTTCTCTGAAAGCACTAAGTATATTTGTCAAAGCTGAAAGGCATAACCCATAATACAAGTTAAGAATATGAAGGATATTATACTAAAGCATTATTTAAATGTAATAATATAGAGGAAAAAACTTTTGTAGCTGATAAACCACAGGGAGTCAGAACCCACACAGAAACTTCGACTTCATAAAGTTTTGTTGTTGCTGAGATTATTGGCAAAAGAAGCATACCACAATTTAAAGGAAACTAAAGTATGCATGCCTCTGATCTTTCTTGGGAAGATGTTCTGCATTTCTCTGCCTATTGTGCCATCTGCATTCCAGCAGGGAAGAGTCATGGAAAACCAGAGAACTGGGATCTTATTTCATGATAAAAGAATTCTGTCACAGAAGAATCAGAATTTTGCTGCAGGGTTCCATTCCATCTTCTGCTATACTGCTATATATGTAGCTCTATAAATTCTTCTTTAAGTGAGATAGCATTTCCTACTATCCTGTCAGTGTCCAAAATTCAGCCATAACATCATTGTAATTTAAATCCTTGCAAAAAGCACACATCACACTGCAGTAAAATCTTCTGCTACAATAACCTCAGCTTTAGACTGAATTCATTTCAAACTTTCTCTGAAGTAATAGGTTCTTCTCTAGAAAATAACACCTATATAAAATGGCAGAAAAGCTCAGAGGAGCACTTCATAATTTTAATATTTTATCACTGAGAAATGTATCCTTGTCTTTCAGCATTCACTTCACTTCTCCTTTTCAAAAGCAATAAATAAAAGGGAGAATACTAAAATACCACAGGACTTACAGCAAATGAAACAACATGAGCATGATCAGTAGTATGAAACAAGCAACCTTGGAATAAAGAGTTAGTACATCTCCTCCACTTATCCAGAGTTTATAGGGCTTTTGCTTTACTAACCATCATTGAAAACGTGAAAGTCTTACTTTCAAATATTTCACAAAACACGTTTCTTATTCTGGTTGGGAAAATTACATGTCTACTTCACTCAATGTCAGCATTAAAATAAAAAGTGCATTATTTCACTTTCTTTCTCTTAAAAATTTATATTGTTACCATCCATCCAAATTTATAATGGTACCATCACATTGCATAAAATACATTGTATATATAAAACATTTTTAAACCAGTTGTTCTGATATTACACCACATTAAATACTCAAACTAGGGAAGAGAGCTAGAACTTTCCAAGGAGACACGTGAATTTGGTGGGTTTTTAATCAGTTCTCACCACCTAAAATAACGTGCTTAGCTCTAACAAGTACATTGCACTGTAAATGTACCCTATATTAACAATTTTTATTGCTGACACAACCTGCACCTCCCTCTGTTAGTGAGGAGCTTGTGCTCTGGATAATGAGCTCACACAGAAACTGCAGCCACTTGATTATGTTCTTAATCCATGGTTTCTGTGTATTTGATTTATCAGATGTATTTGATGTATCAGATTCCAGGAAACTGAGTGAAAGGTGTTCTCACTGTTCTGGAGGAAAAAAGCTCTACTTGAGTTAAAAACTAATGTGAAAGTCAAAACAATCTTCAGCAAGAAGTTTTATGATTACAGCTTATTTAGTAATTCTTACAGAAGTAGTAAGATAAGAGCCCAAAACTCCCGTTCCTCTGGCTTTTGTGAGTCAGACACTCATTTCCCATAGGAAAATGTCAACAGGAATCATAAATGCAAGTGGAGTCTTAATAAGCAGAATTACTTCCAGATCCAAAAAGGTGGGAAAATCAGTAAAAAACCCTATAGCACAGACCAGAAATTAAGTTTCTTTCAACAACCTTTACAACAAAGCAGTAACCCATGCAATTCTTACAAAACACTGAAACAAAAGTAAAATAAACTCTCCCTGTCCTAAAACAGGAGTCACACCTTAAAAACAATCAAACAGGGAGACAGTTAAGAGTCAGCATGAAGGTGAGCTGCAAGAAGCATAGCAGAACACCAGGCACAGGTTATTACTACCTAACTCAATTTTTATTAGAAGTTTTTATCCAACATATACTAGAATGCAGAGTTGCACTGCCTCTGTGTAGGATTTCTATTAGACCATTTACCTTCTATGCCTTTTCCCCATTAGACAATCTACTATACTACACTTTTGCATTTCTAGAAAAACAAGAAAGCTCACAAGTATTTCATCTTCTCTGCTCTGAAAGAACATCACCAGAGCTAGCAATGAAGTGTTTGCTCACCTTTTCTTAATAGCTTTTTCTATTTTCTGTCTATAGACAACCTGACCTTCCCTAAAATGCATCAGAAACTATTTCAGTAGCATGTCAAAGTGACATGGTACACATAACCACGATTTGCTCAACACAATAGAAAATGAGTAAGGGAAAAATCCTCCTCCAAGCAGATCCACAAGTGGATTATGTGTTAACCCTGCTGCCTTGCAGTTTCCACCACTGCCCAAGATGTCTTGAGTGCCCCAGTTACTGAAACTTTCTAGAGAACATTGCACTAGGCCACCTCTATCCATGACCAAGTCTTATAAAAATGTAGATTTTTGAATTTTTTTTTTTTTGCTTCTGCTTTTCCTGATATCAAAGAGGATGATGTTCTCCAATTCCTTACTCCCTGAATAGGTCTCAAAACAAACTGTAATTCACTGACACTCAGTTTAAAAAAACAGAGCATGCCAAGCAACCTCCCAAAGTAGGAGCCACAGATCTGTGTCCCAGGGAAGCACATCCTGAGCAACCTGAGTCCCTGCAGCTGGAATGTGCTCTCTACTCTCCACAAAGTGCATCTCCTCACTTACCTCTGGTAACACATCCTCTTTCATTCTCTGAGAGCTGAGCCACTATCAAACAGCTGTAGAAAATAATTTTGTTTTTTAAAAGATTTCCCATGAGAGCTAGAAGCACATGCAGTTGAGAAGTTCATCAGAAAGAATGATGCAGCCAAAATATCCTCTGTTCCCACCTTCCATCCCCCTCATGCATCTTGGAGGCTTGAAACAGTGCCACAAGCAAATGCAAGATTGAGAAACTGTCCTGTTTTGTCCTGCTATTGCACAGGCTATTAAATCTCCTCTAATCATTCATTAAAATAACCCAAATATCCTCATAACTGACTATTGTCATAAGATCAATACCTCTAGCTTTGCAAATAAATATTTCAGATTATTTCTGATATTTAGGGCAGAGTAAGAGACACGTACCCAAATATGTAATTTTACCCTACTGACATCCTTTCAAATATCACTGTAATATCAACTGTCAATAAAGGCAGAACACAAACAAATAACACATATGATCTTAAAGCTCCAAAGCATCTGAAAGCCCTCAGACTTTATGTCTGCTATGCTAATGTATCACACTACCATTGGCTAGATTAGCACACTGACACTAATATCTCAGTTTGCTTTTAATTTTATTGAATGACCATTATTTGTAGTTAGTAGGTCATAATGCTTCATCCCTCTGTGGTAATAAGGGGATGGTGAAGTGCATGGGTAGGTTGTGATGTCCACAGCAGATTTTTTAAAACAAAAAATTCTGCAGTGCACAAAAGGTGTATATGTATATATACATATATATGAGATACATGTATGTATGCATAAATTATATATATATAAAGATATGTATATATAATATAAGTATATATATATTATATATATAT
>WBNO01015446.1:3332-13747 GCA_013400575.1 Peucedramus taeniatus | reverse complement strand
CCACCTGGAATTTCGGGAATTCCCCTCTCACTTCCCCATTCCCACCTGGAATTTCCCATTCCCACTGGGAATTCCCAGCTCATCCCGGGATCTCAGCCACCCCCAAACTGTGGGATCAGGGGCACCCCACTGCTCCCTTCCTCTTCTCGCTTTCCCTCCTGCCATTCCCATAAATGTGAAACCACTCTGGGATCGGGGATCGGGATCCTCCTGCGGGCAGAATTCCATGGATCCCGGGCGATCCCGGCCCCGGGAAGGTTCCGCCGCTTCCCGGGGGAGTGGCGGCTCCTGCCCCGGCACCGCCTCCCCGCTCCTTCCCCCTTCCTGCCCCGGCTCCTTCCGCGCTCCGGGAGCGGCTCCAGCTTTTCCCGGGATCCGGGGAGGCGGGGGGAGGGATCCCCTTGCCCCGGGAGAGGGATTCCCTGGAATCCGCCAAGGAATTCCCGGCTGATTCCCAAAGCTCTGCCGGGATCCCACCCCGGCCCGGTGCAGGTGAGGGGATCCCGGAGTTTTTTTTCCCGCGGGATCTGATCCCACCGGGATCCGGGATCCGATCCCCACCGGGAGCCACCAGGACGCGGGGATCCTGCGGGAAGGTGAGAGCCGCTTCCCAAATTCGGGAAGCGCCGGGATTCCCTTCCTTCCCAACATTCCGGGAAAACCGGGATGAGCTCCTGGGCTGGGGTGGGTGGGGGGTGTGGAAATTCGGGAATTTGGGAATATTTGGGAATTGTTGGGATTTGCTGGAATCGAGGTTTTCCCGGCGGTTCTGGATGCGGGAATTGGGAACGGTGTGGATTTTTTTTTTTTTTTGGGGGTGGGAATTCGGGATCCGCGAGGGTGATCCCGCTGTTGGATCGCCGGGATCGGGATCTCGGTCGGGGTGTTGGAAGTTCCAAGGGAAGGGAACATCCAGGGAATGCCTGACCGGGAATGGGGAAGGATTTGGGAATCTCGGAGGTGAGAAATTCCGGGAGCAGGATGCGAATCCATATCCAGAAATTCCCTACCCAACCCCGAGTTTTTCCCAGCTTTTCCCGGGATCCTTTGGCTTTTTTTTTCCTGCTGGATGGAGCTGAAAATTTGGGAATTTTCCGTGTGGGATATCCATGGAAAAAACTGGGAAAACCGGGAAAAATCCCACAGGGATAAAAGGAGGTTTTGGCAAAATCCCACGGCTTTGGCTGAGTTTGCCCTCGGGGTGGATCCCGGAAAGGATCCCGGGAAGGATCCTGGAAAGAGCAGAGATGGATCCTGGGAATGACAGGGATGGATCCCGGGAAGGGCAGGGATGGATCCCGGGAATTACGGGGATGGATCCCAGGAAAGATGGGAAAGGATCCTGAAAGGATGGGAGTTGATCCTGGAGAGGATCCCATGAAGGATCCCGGGAAGGATCCCAGGAATTGATCCCCGGAAGGATTCCTGGAAGGATCCCGGGAAGGATGGGGATGGATCCCGGGATGGATCCCCAGAAGGACTGGCATGGATCCTGAGAAGGGCAAGGATGGATCCCAGGAATTCTGGGGATGGATCCCAGGAAGGATCCCAGGAAAGATGGGGATGGATCCCGGAAAGGACAGGAACGGATCCTGGGAAGGACAGGGATGGATCTCAGGAAAGATCCCAGTAAGGATCCCAGAAATTATGGGAATGGATCCCGGGAAGGACTGGGATGGATCCCGGGAAGGACTGGGGTGGATCCCTGGGAAGGACAGGGATGGATCCTGGGAAGGATCTCAGGAAGGTTGGGAATGGATCCTGGAAAGGATGGAAATTGATCCTGGGAAGGGCGAGGATGGATCCTGGAAGGATCCCAGGAAGGATCCCTGGAAAGATGAGGAAAGATCCCAGAAAGAACGGGAATGGATCCTGGGAAGGATGGGAATGGATCCTGGGATGGATTCCAGAAAGGATCCCTGGAAGGATCCCAGAAAGGATGGGAATGGATCCTGGAAAGGATCGGAATGGATACCAGGAAGGACTGGGATGGATCCCAGGACGGATCCCTGGAAGGATCCCTGAAAGGGCAGGGATGGATCCTGGGAAGATCAGGGATGGATCCCAGGAATTATGGGGATGGATCCCAGGAAGAATCCCAGGAAGGATGGGAATGGATCCTGGGAAGGATCCCAGGAAGGATCCTGAGAAGGGAAGGGCAGGAGGGGATCCTGGGAAGGATCCCAGGAAGGATCCCAGAAAGGATGGGAATGGATCCTGGGAAGGACAGGGGTGGATCCCAGGAATTACAGGGATGAATCCCAGGAAGGACTGGGATGGTGGATCCCAGGAAGGATCCCAGGAAGGATCCCAGGAAGGATCCCAGGAAGGACAGGACTAGATCCCGGGAAGGACTGGGATGCATCCCAGGAAGAGCAGGGATGGATCCCAGGAATTATGGGGGTGGATCCCCGGAAGGATCCCCGGAAGGATCCCGGAGAGGCCGTTGGAGGAAGCGGCAGAAAAAAGGGAACAGGAAGAGGCCGAGGCTCCCGACAGCCCCCGGGAAACCTCGGAAAGCTCCGGAGCTGCGCCAAAAACGGCCCCGAAAAATCCCCCCCGTCAAAATCCCGGGATCCGACGGGAAAATCCCGGGATCCGACGGGAAAATCCCGAGATCCGATGGGAAAATCCCGGGATCTGATAGGGAAAATGCAGGATATGATGTGAAAATCCTGGATCTGACGGGAAAAATCCTGGGATCTGACGGGAAAATCCTGAGGTCTGACAGGGAAATCCTGGGATCTGTCAGGGAAATGCCAGGATCTGACAGGGAAATCCCAGGATCTGAAAGAGAAATCCTGGGATCTGTCAGGAAAATTCCAGGATCTGACAGGGAAATCCCAGAATGTGACAGGGAAATCCCAGGATCTGACAGGGAAATCCCGGGATCTGATGGGGAAAGTCCTGGGATCTGACAGGGAAAATCCTGGGATCTGATGGGAAAATCCAAGGATTTAATTGGAAAATCCCAGGATCTGATGGGGAAATCCCGGGATCTGACAGGGAAAATTCTGGGAATGAGGGATAGACAGGAATGATGGGAATATGGGAATGATGGATACCAGGGAATATGGGAATGTGGGAATGATGGGAATGATGGGAATGTGGGAATGTGGGAATGATGGGAATGAGGGATACATGGGAATGATGGACACCTGGGAATGATCGATGTCTGGGAATGATGGGAAAATGGGAATGATGGGAATGATGGGAATGATGGATACATGGGAATGATGGGAATGTGGGAATGATGGGAATGATGGGAAAATGGGAATGAGGGATACACAGGAATGATGGGAATAAGGGAAGGAAAGACATGGGAACGACGGACACAGGGGAATGATGGGTATCTGGGAATGATGGATCCATGGGAATGATGGACACGTGGGAATGATGGAAACATGGGAATGATGGACACGTGGGAATGATGGACACGTGGGAATGATGGATATCTGGGAATGATGGGAATGTGGGAATGATGGACGCGTGGGAATGATGGATATCTGGGAATGATGGGAATGATGGGAATATGGGAATGGTGGGAATATGGGGTTGATGGGATATGTGGGAATGATGGGAATGTAGGAATGATGGGAATATGGCAGTGATGGGAATATGGGAGTGATGGGAATGATGGGAATGTAGAAATGATGGGAATATGGGAGTGATGGGAATATGGGAATGGGGGATCCATGGGAATGATGGACACATGGAAATGAGGGATATGTGGGAATGATGAATATGTGGGAATGATGGATACATGGGAATGATGGGAATGTGGGAATGATGGGAATGATGGGAAAATGGGAATTATGTGAATATGGGAATGATGGGAATATAGGAGTGATGGACACCTGGGAATGAGGAATATCTGGGAATGGGGGATCCATGGGAATGATGGACACATGGAAATGAGGGATATCTGGGAATGAGGAATATGTGGGAGTGATGGGAATGAGGGATACATGGGAATGATGGGAAAATGGGAATTATGTGAATATGGGAATGTGGGAATGATGGGAAAATGGGAATGATGGGAATATGGGAATGATGGACACGTGGGAATGAGGGATATCTGGGAATGATGGGAATGATGGATACATGGGAATGATGGGAATGATGGGAATGTAGAAATGATGGGAATATGGGAGTGATGGGAATATGGGAATGGGGGATCCATGGGAATGATGGACACATGGAAATGAGGGATATGTGGGAATGATGAATATGTGGGAATGATGGATACATGGGAATGATGGGAATGTGGGAATGATGGGAATGATGGGAAAATGGGAATTATGTGAATATGGGAATGATGGGAATATAGGAGTGATGGACACCTGGGAATGAGGAATATCTGGGAATGATGGGAATAAGGGAAAATGGGAATGATGGGAATGTGGGAATGATGGGAATGTGGGAATGGGGGATCCATGGGAATGATGGACACATGGAAATGAGGGATATCTGGGAATGAGGAATATGTGGGAATGATGGGAATGATGGGAAAATGGGAATGATGGAAATTATGGGAAAATGGGAGTGATGGGAAAATGGGAATGATGGACTTTTGGGAATGATGGGAATATGGGAATGACAAACACAGGGGAATGATGGATATCTGGGAATGATGGATCCATGGGAATGATGGAAACATGGGAATGAGGGATATCTGGGAATGATGGGAATGTGGGAATGATGGACACCTGGGAATGATGGGAATATGGGAATGGATCACCCAGGATTTGGGAATTTGGCAGAGCCAGGGGATCTCAATCCCGGGTCAGGACAGGCTGGAAAATGAATTCCCAAATTTTTCCGGGATCACTTTTTGGGCAGGGAACAGGCGGAGTGGGGCCAGGTGGGAATTCCTTCTTTTTTGGCCTGAAAAAAATCGGGATTTGGGATTTTCCAAAGCCTGGGGATGCTTTGGGATGATTTTTCCTGGGATCACTCCCGGCTGGAGCAGCCGGAACGACCAAAATATCCATCGGGATGGGGATTAGAAGGAATAATTTGGAAAACTGGGGGAAATTCCCAGAATTTTCCCTGTGGGGAGGATGAGGTGACCCCCACCTCGATCCCATGGAATGTTTGGGATCCCATGGAATCCCTGGGAGGGCCGGGATCAGACTGGAACTCCAGAGGTTTTCTGGATCGGGAATGACATTCCCAAAAACCNAAAAAAAAAAAAAAAAAGTGGGATTGAGGATCCTCCTGGGAGCTTCCATCCCAGAATTCCAGGATATCTGGAGAGCTTTTCCTTCCCAGATGGTGGGGCCTGATCGCATCCCGGCTCGGGAACGTCGGGAATTTCAGGAACGAGGAGTTCCTTCGCTGTTCTCCCTGATCCTGAGTCATTCCCCTGCGTGGGATTCCGGCAGCGCTCCCGGCCGGGGGCGGATTCCCGGGAAAAGGTCGTGTTCCCGGGAAAATGTCGGATTCCCGGGAAAATGTCGGATTCCTGGGAAAATGTCGGATTCCTGGGAGGGGGTCGGATTCCTGGGAAGCAGCTCCTGAGGGGATGTGGGGAAAGAAGGGAAAGAGGAAAAATGGGATGGAGGGAAATGGGAAATGTGGGAAAAGGGGAAATGTGGGAAAATGGGAAATGTGGGAAAATGGGAAATGTGGGAAAAGGGGAAATGTGGGAAAATGGGATGGAAGGAAAATGGGATGGGGGGAAAATGGGATGGAGGGGAAATGGGATGGGGGGAAAATGGGAAACGTGGGAAAATGGGATCCAAGAGAAATGGGATGCAGGGAAAATGGGAAATGTGGGAAAATGGGATGGAGGGGAAATGGGAAACATGGGAAAATGGGAAATGTGGGAAAATGGGAAATGTGGGAAAATGGGATGGAGGGAAAATGGGAAACGTGGGAAAATGGGATGGAAGGAAAATGGGATGGAGGGAAAATGGGATGGGGGGAAAATGGGAAACGTGGGAAAATGGGATCCAAGAGAAATGGAATGCAGGGAAAATGGGAAATGTGGGAAAATGGGATGGAGGGAAAATGGGAAACGTGGGAAAATGGGAAATGGAGGGAAAATGGGAAATGTGGGAAAATGGGATGGAAGGAAAATGGGATGGAGGGAAAATGGGAAATGTGGGAAAATGGGATGGAGGGAAAATGGGAAACGTGGGAAAATGGGATCCAAGAGAAATGGGATGCAGGGAAAATGGGATGCAGGGAAAAACAGGGAGCAGAAGGAGATGGGAAACTGGAAAATGGGATGCAGGGAAAATGGGAAGCAGGGAGAGATGGGAAATTGGGAAATTGGGATGCAGGAAAAATGGGAAACAGGGAAAATGGGATGCAGGGGGAGGTGGGAAGCAGGGAAAATTGGGGAGTTGGAGGAAATGGGATAAAGGGGAAAATGGGATGCAGGGAAAATGAGAAACATGGGAAAATGGGATCCAAGAGAAATGGGGTGCAGGGAAAATGGGATGCAGGTGGTGATGGGAAACAAGGAAAATGGGATGCAGGTGGAAATGGAAGCAAGGAGAGATGGGAAACTGGGAAAACAGGATGCAGGGAAAATAGGAAGTGTGGGAAAATGATGCAAGAGAAATGGGATGGAGGGAAATGGGGAGCTGGAGGAGATGGGACGCAGGGAAAATGGGATGCAGGTGGAGATTGGAAGCAGGGAGAGATGGGAAAATGGGAAAATGGGAAGCAGGGAAAAGTGGGGAGCTGGAGGAGATGGGATAGAGGGGAAAATGGGATACAGGTGGAAATGGGAAACAGGGAAAATGGGGTGCAGGGAAAATGGGAAACATGGGAAAATGAGATACAAGAGAAGTGGGATGCAGGGAAAAACAGGGAGTAGAAGGAGATGGGAAACAGGGAAAATGGGATGCAGGTGGAGATTGGAAGCAGGGAGAGATGGGAAAATGGGAAAATGGGAAGCAGGGAAAAGTGGGGAGCTGGAGGAGATGGGATAGAGGGGAAAATGGGAAAATGGGAAGCAGGGAAAATGGGATCCAAGAGAGATGGGATGCAGGGAAACAGGGAAAATGGGGTGCAGGTGGAGCTGGGAAGGAGAGGAGATGGGAAGCACGGGAAATGGGATGAAAGAGGAGATGGGAGCACGTCCCATTCCCATGGGGATGTCCCAGGTCACCTCTGACCCCCAATTCCCAAATTCCTGTAGAATTCCCACATCCCATTTCCACGGACCCATGCTGGGTCCCGGTTCTGGGTCCTGGTTCTGGTCCCGATACCGGTGTTGGGTGCTGGGTCCTGGTTCTGATCCTGATACCGGTGTTGGGTTCTTGGTCCTGGTTCTGATCCTGATACCGGTGTTGAGTGCTGGGTCCCAGTTCTTGGTCCTGGTTCTGATCCTGATACCAGTGTTGGGTGCTGGGTTCTGGTTCTTGGTCCCAGTCCTGGTCCCGATACCAGTGTTGAGTGCTGGGTCTTGGTTCTTGGTCCTGGTTCTGATCCTGATACCGGTGTTGGGTGCTGGGTCCTGGTTCTGGTCCAAATACCGCGGTTGGGTGCTGGGTTCTGGTTCTTGGTCCTGGTTCTGATCCTGATACCAGTGTTGGGTGCTGGGTCCTAGTTCTTGGTCTTGGTTCTGATCCTGATACCGGTGTTGGGTGCTGGGTTCTGGTTCTTGGTCCTGGTTCTGATCCTGATACCAGTGTTGGGTGCTGGGTTCTTGGTCCTGGTTCTGGTCCCGATACCGGTGTTGGGTGCTGGGTCCTGGTTCTTGGTCCTGGTTCTGATTCTGATACCGGTGTTGGGTGCTGGGTCCCAGTTCTTGGTCCTTGGTTCTGATCCTGATACCAGTGTTGGGTGCTGGGTTCTTGGTCCTGGTTCTGATTCTGATACAGGTGTTGGGTGCTGGGTCCTGGTTCTTGGTCCCAGTTCTGGGTCCTAGTCCTGGTGCTGGTTCTGCTGTTGGCGCTGGGTGCCGGGTGCTGGGTGCCAGTTCTGGTCCTGGTGCTGGTCCCAGTTCTGGTTCTGGTCCCAGTGCCATTTTTGGGTGTTGGGACCCGGTGCCGGTTCCGGGTGTTGGGACCCGGTGCCGGTTCCGGGTGTTGGGACCCAGTGCCGGTTCCGGGTGTTGGGTGTCACTCCCAGGGTGCAGGTGCTGGTCCCAGTGTCACTGTTGGGTGCTGGTTCCGGTTCTGGTGCCGTTGTTGGGTGCTGGGTCTTGGGTGCTGGGTCCTGATGCCGGTTCCGATGCCAGTCCTGGTGCCAGTGCCACCGCCAGGTGCCGTGTCCCGATATCGGGTGCTGGGTGTCGGTTCCAGGTCCCGGTGCTGGTGCCGCTGTTGGGTGTTGGGTCCCGGTGCTGGTTCCGGTGTCGAGTACCGGGTCCCGCTGCCAGTCCCGGTGCCAGTTCCAGGTGCCAGCTCCCACTGTCGTTGCCGGTTCCGGTGCTGCTGTTGGGTGCTGGGTTCTGGGTCCCGCTCCCGCTGCCAGTGCCAGTTCCAGGTGCCGGGTCCTGGTGCCAGTCCCGGTCCCGCTGCTGGTGCCCGGTGCCGGGTTCCGCTGCCTGTCCCGGCGCCGAGAGCCGGGTCCCCAGCCCAGTGCAGGTCTCGGTGCCGGTTCCTGGTGTTGGGTCCCGGTACCGGTTCCGGGTGCCGGGTCCTGCCGCCACTCCAGGTGCCGGTTCCGGGTGCTGGGTCCCGCCGCCAGTCCCGGTGCCACCGTCGGGTGCTGGGTTCTGGGTCCCGGTGCCGCTGTCGGGTGCTGGGTTCTGGGTCCCGGTGCCGGTTCCGGGTGCTGGGTCCCGCCACCAGTCCCGGTGCCACCGTCGGGTGCTGGGTTCTGGGTCCCGGTGCCGGTTCCGGGTGCTGGGTCCCGCCGCCAGTCCCGGTGCCGGTTCCGGGTGCTGGGTTCTGGGTCCCGGTGCCGGTTCTGGGTGCTGGGTCCCGCTGCCAGTCCCGGTGCTGCTGTCGGGTGCTGGGTTCTGGGTCCCGGTCCCGTTGCCGGTTCCGGTGCCAGGTGCCAGGTCCGAGCGCCGGTTCCGATGCCGAGTGCCTGGTCCCAGTGCTGGTTCCAGCGCTGCTGTCGGGTGCTGGGTCCCAGTCCCAGTGCAGGTTCCGGTGCCGGTGCCGTGTTCTGGGTGCCCGTGCTGAGTGCTGGTTCCCGGTGTTGGGTCCCAGTGCAGGTTCCGGTGCCAGTTCCCGGTGCCGTGTTCTGGGTGCCGTGTTCTGGGTCCCGGTGCTGAGTGCTGGTTCCCGGTGTTGGGTTCCGGTACCGGTTCTGGGTGTCAGGTCCCAACGCTGGTCGTGGTGCCGGTTCCAGGTGCCGGGTCCCACTGCCAGTCCCGGTGCTGGTTCCGATGCTGAGTGCCGGGTCCCGGTCCCAGTACCGGTCCCGGTTCCAGGTGCTGGCTCCCAGTGCCGGTGCCGGTGCCAGTTCCAGGTGCCAGGTCCCGCTGCCTGTCCTGGTGCCGGTTCCGGTGTTGGGTCCAGGTGTTGGGTCTCAGTGCCAGTGCTGGTTCTGGCGTTGGGTCCCGTTGCCGGTTCCGGTGTTGGGTCTCGGTCCCGGTGCCGGTCCCGGTGCCTGTCCCGATTCCGGTGCTGGGTCCCGGTGCCGGCTCCAGCGCTGGGTCTCAGTGCCGGTGCCGGTTCCGAGGGCCGGTTCTGGTGTTGGGTCCTGGCGCTGGTCCCGGTGCCTGTCCCGGTTCCGGCGCTGGGTCCCAGTGCCAGTGCCAGTTCCAGTGCTGGGTCCCGGCGCCGGTGCTGGTTCCGGAGCTGGATCCCAGTGCCGGTGCCGGTTCTGGCGTTGGGTCCTGGTCCTGGTGCCGGTTCCGGTGCTGGTTCCGGTGCTGGTCCCGGTGCTGGGTCCCGGTGCCGGTGCCGGTTCCGGCGCTGGGTCTCGGTCCCGGTCCCGGTGCTGGTCCCGGTGCTGGGTCCCGGTGCTGGATCCCGGTGCCGGTTCCGGTGCCGGTGCCGGTTCCCAGTGCCGATGCCGGTTCCGGTGCTGGGTCCCGGTCCCGGTGCCGGTTCCGGTGCCGGTGCTGGGTCCCGGTGCCGGTGCCGGTTCCCAGTGCCGGTGCCAGTTTCAGCGCTGGGTCCCGGTCCCGGTGCCTGTCCCGGTTCCGGAGCCGGGTCTCGGTCCCGGTGCCAGTTCCCAGTGCCGGTGCCGGTTCCGGTGTTGGGTCCCTGTGCCGGTTCCGGTGTTGGGTCCCGGTGCCGGTTCCGGTGCTGGGTCCCGGTCCCGGTCCCGGTGCCGGTGCCGGTTCCCTGTGCCGGTGCCGGTTCCGGTGCTGGGTCCTGGTGCCAGTCCCGGTGCCGGTGCCGGTTCCCAGTGCCGGTGCCGGTTCCGGTGCTGGGTCCCGGTCCCGGTGCCGGTCCCGGTGCCGGTGCCGGTTCCCAGTGCCGGTTCCGGTGCTGGGTCCCGGTGCCGGTTCCAGTGCTGGGTCCCGGTCCCGGTGCCGGTTCCGGTGCTGG
>WBNO01015444.1:105008-117736 GCA_013400575.1 Peucedramus taeniatus | reverse complement strand
CATGATAAACAACTGCATAATCTCCATCTGCAGAGCAGCAGAGGTAGAAGAGAGTAGACCTGCTGGAGAATGGTACAATGCAGTCCATGAGTTCTGCAAGAAGGCATTGATGCTCCTGCTTTGCCTTACTCTTTAATGCAGATGCACTTAGGTTAAGTTTACAAAGTGAATTCCTGGTCCCTTAGCTGNTCAGTTACATATTTCATACTGCCATATACTTGGGGGAGCGACTGTGAGGAGGGTGGGGAGAGAGGGGAGTGAATCACAAAAGAGCAATCCATCAAATTAGCACTCTATGATAATTAAGCAAAATTCATAAATAAAATGACCCAAACCAAATAAAACTATTTCACAATTTCCTCCTCTTTGCAATGCTTTATGAAAGAGAAATGAGAGTGAAGAAAAACTGTTCACTTCATGCATTTGACAGTTTGTGATACACCAACTTTTATATGTGAAACGACAACACTTTAAGTAAATCAGTAATTAATAAAACTGTACTACAGAGGAAGCCGACAAAGATCTGCGTTGATTTTGAGACCTAAAGTGGAACTGTGTCTAATTATAGTAAGAGCTTTAGCATAACCAATTAGTGCAACTTACTTACAGTGCAACTAATTTTGAAACACAGCTTGGTATAGTCCTGATGTTTGTATTAATTTCTGAAGATGACAGTGGTAAGTTTGGTCATGCAAAGATTTTCCATCCTGGTGTGGTTTTTTGAGGCACACTATGAGAGCATCAATACATTCTTTCATCAGTAAACACAGGAACAACAACACGATTTATGACTCATTCTTATACACCGCTTCTGGATCAAAATAAAATGGCGGTAAAAAAGAAAAAGTAAAAAACTCCCGTTGTTCAAGGGGCTCTCTATACCTTTAAGTTGATGATTCTTCCTAATACACCCTTGTGTACTGGCTCAGACTCTCCAAATGAAACTGGTGCCTGCAACTCCTAAATGGCATCAAGTGCCATTTCTTGTAACATATCTCAGGTGCACCAAGTGGTTTGGTAATTATACAGCAGTCTTTCAGGACAGCAGAGCTCCTCTGATTATACAGTTCCTTACATTTTAGAAACAGATTATCTCCCTTAGTAAGATCATTTTAAAATGTAACTTAAACCCCTAAGTATTAAAATATCCATAAATAATCCTACATAATAGTAGACTACATTGTCAAAGCTTCTGATTATTGGTAACTTCTGCTGAAATGGGAACCGATCCATTTTAGTCTAGCAATTTGAACATTTTAGCCCTAAGCTTCTGTAATCAGCATGCACAGTTAAGTCAGAGAAAAAAAAAATGTTTCTTACACCACATGTAAAGAGAAACTTCAGATATGTAGCACAGCCTCTGTTACCTTCTTCCAAGGCTGAAAACACTGAAGTCCCACCCTGTTTGAAACAAAATCATTGCTACTCATGTCCAAAAGCAACTACACTGGCTCTCTACTGAACAATCCCTGTGGCAGAGGAACAGTAGCAGTTCATGCTTTTATGGTAGTAACACCTCTGCCTCTTTCATCTGAAGCAGAGTGGCAGTGGGTTAAAACAAAAACACATAAAGCCTTCTTGAGTAATGAAATTCACACCAAAACAATGAAAATAATATTTTTCTGAAGTAGTGGATTCAATGTCACATGAATGGAAAAAACCTTTTATATTTCTGAAAATGCAGGAAAAATTACATGTAGCAATGTAATCAGTTTTTTGACCTTGTCCTAAACTTTCAGGCACAGAATACTAATGAGAAAAGCATATTTCATCCTCCTCTTTCCCCTTTTGTCCTATAAGTGGCAATACTGTATTATGTATTATGGCTAGGAAAGGTCAAGGAAAGGGATAGGGACCTGAAAGAATAAATATGAAGAGAAATAACACATATGAGTCTCCACAGATTGAAACATGAAATATTTTTGAAGTCAAAAGTACTATACACATCTGCACTTTATATGCAAGTGTTTTTTGAGTCAAACTGTCCTGACTTCAATGAGACATTATTTTTTATTTCTAAGATTCCAGTTTAAAATCAGATTGCATAAAGAGGAAACCACGCAAGTATTTTCATTGGTAAGGATTTGGTGCACTTTGTCACCTACAATCCCACATCTGGTGTGCTGTCTACCTGCAATCACAATCTGTAACTGCTTTATTTAAGGTGACCCAACAAGACAAATGCTGACATTTTCAGTAAGACATCTATTCAATACTATTCTTACAGACACTACTCAATCAAGCGTGCTCTCACATTCAGCCAATTTCTTTCTGGCACTCTGCTCCAGTGACTGATTGAGAAATCAGTCTCAGCAGATGAAATCATTATTACTTGCTGTACCTGCACCCATCTAGGAACATCTGAGACAAGACAGATTGTTCAAATCCATCTTTCCCAACTGTTAGTTCCTAAAAATATTTAAATGTTCCACTGTAGAACAAAAATGCGTTCTGCTCTCTTCCTGTCACCTGAGAAAAAGACCTAAGATTTCACTCAGTACAAAAATTAATTATTTTGTATTTTACCAAAAGTGAAAAGGGTAATACAGGTAATACTGTATATTTAAATACTGGGAGTTTAGTAAGAAAGTGTAAAAAATCTATTATGTTAATCATCAACTTAACTACTGCACTTCTGCACTGGGAGAATTTTTGGCTTTTGAAGACTGATTTGGTAAATCTGTTGAATGTAAATACTCACCTGAATATGATCTCAAATCCTTTAGGAACACATTTTATTTCCATACAAAGCACTATTTATCCTCTACTTGAATCCAAGTCTCTTTTCCTTTTTTTTTTTCGTTTTTTTTACTGCTATGACCTCTAGCTCAAAAAAGAAATTATAATCAAGTTTCAAACCATTAAAGAGCAAAGTAAGGGAAAAAATCCTGAGGATATTAACAGAGGAATTTCTACATTTCTCTAAATTCGATGTATTTTTTTGTAGCTTACATCATACAGAAAATAATTTGAAAAAATGCTATTTGTTTCCATTGTTACTAGGGTCAACTGTCAGTCCAATGCTGCAAGTATCTATACCTTAAACAAACCTTATGGAAGACTATGAAGAAACAACACATCAAATGCAGCAATAATAAGGGTTTTGCTCTCTCTCATGACTTCTTAGCAGTCTAAAATTAAAGTCCTATATGATGCATACCAAGTATGACTTTCATGGTTATCCTCAAAACCCATGTATGGAAAATTTTCCTTACTTGGACCTCCACTTTCCTATCTCAAAGGATAAAGCACGCATGCTTTAATAACATTATCTCAATCCACTTGAAAAGCCCTCTTAATTCTTATTAAAACAATCTAATCTGCTTGAGGCAAGATTTTGGTTTTATTTAGAATACTAAACCTTATCTAATAAAGTGCAATATTAGGATGTTAACTAATATACACAAGCCAGCTTTTAAGAGTCCAGTGGGCACAAACATCAATCCATACTAGCTGAAGCCTAGACCCCAGTGCCATAGTTAGCCCAACAGGTCACACTTCCCTACATCCCTGCTCCCAAGAGTCATGCATCCTACCCAGCTTCTGGTAATGGGCTTACCTGGGTTGGGAGGATCCACTATTTTATCCTCATTAAGAACCAAGTGGAAGGTCACAACTACAGCTCAGTGTTTAAACCAGCTTCAAATTTCACTGCCAACAAGAAGATGGTTTTCCTTTTCCCTTAGAACCTAACTAGGCAGACAGAGAACTTACTATACTGCAAAAAAAAAACACATCCACAATTTTAGTATTGGACTTTAACTAGTAGGACTTTTGAGTTGCACCCACTTTGACTGCTGTGCTGCTCAGCCATCCCAGTTTTCCAGTTTCACCTTCAGCTTTCCGTAGAGTTATCTTCAACTGAAACATCAATCACTGAAAAGACAGGGCTTGCCTTCAGTTTTGTCAAGTTCATCAATCCAGTGAAAACACTGGATTTACTGTCTACTGAAATCGGTGGGATTTAGGGTTTCCAACATAGAGCCTAAAGGTCAAAGATTCCCCTAATGTTTGTTTTCATCAGCAAGACTAGCCCAGGACAGTTTAAGCATAAGCACCTAACCTAATTCAAGAACTAATTCACTGGATAGAAACACATGATGGTTATTAACCCCTTCAAGAACAGAATTGCTAAAACCCCCCATAATTAAATAATAAAAATCTCTGTTTATCAGTGGCTAAGCACAATCTCACATATACTCTCCACTACTCAGTTACAGTATATTGATGCGCTTTAAATATGGACAAATTACGCATGTAACATAAGCTACCCTCTTTCTGGCAAATTCCACTCAGAAAGCAAAATATATACTGTTCATCTTTGTATACCAAAGTATCCAGCCAGCTGGTGCAGAGAGAAAAGTAAACCAGCTTTTTTACCAGAGAGGTAAGGAAAAAAAAAAAAAGAGAAAGAGAACAAGCACTTTTTAATTTCACTTGATGATTGATAACCAATATGCACAAACACACAGTGCAAGACTTCTTCTAAGTACTACAGACCTATGTAAAATCATCCAAACACCAGATCTGAGATGAAAATCAAGGGGCAAAAAGATGGAACATTTACTCAAAGCTCTGGTTTTCAACTTTTAGTGAGTTCTTAATTTATTAGTAATAACTTGTTTATCTTGGAGGAGCTTCAGAAGAGGCTGGGAGACTTTTTTAAGCGCCAGCTTAAAAATACTTACAACTATTCTTAAATGCCAGCTTAAGAAATGTATAAATAAAATTGAACATTAAGATCTCTAAACTTGGAGAGACATGCTCAGAACAGGAAATGATAGTTTGTTAATAAAGAAAGGTAAATCATTCTCTAGGCTTCCGGTGGGAAACTTGGCAGGGAAAGAATTTTGACCTCAGTGGAAGGTAACTGCCACAAATGACAAATCAAGCAACTTTCTTCTTACAAGTGAGGCAAATGTTTGACATAAGGCTGGACTGCATTCAGATCTATCATTCCCTGTGGCATATTCTTCTAACTTTAACAAATAATCCTGCAAGCTTTTTGCATTGACGGTATTAATTACATTTTTTCCTCCTCTCTCTCACTGAGTAAAGCCATGCAAGCCTAACATTTTTTGTGAATGATTACTTATTTCCTATTTGAAACACAAAAGCTCATCACTTATAGAATAGGTCAAGCTTTCAGTGCCTATTAGTCCTAGTCTGGAATGAATTAATGCATTTTCCTATGTTCATTTTCCTTTTCTCTTGTAGGAACAGTATAGGGGACATTTGTGCAAAGGAAGGGAGCAAAAATCCTGCATTGTTTTCAGGTGAAGAAGTAAACAAGAACAAAAGAATACACTTTAAAAAATCTCTTCGGTTTCACATTAGGCTCACTATAGCACTGTGAAGTTTGCAATTAGAAGTATCAATTCTCCCAACTCAGAACAATAAATGGGAAAAAATGACAAGTAGCCCAGTTTAATTTCAAACGTTAATATATTTTCTATTTTATAGTGAACATATGCATCATTCACCCCTTATTTGCAGCAACTATGACGTCCTCATAAAAAGGGGTGACATTTGTAAGATGCCTCTTAAAATAAATATTTCTTTTTATAAAATAATAAAACTTCAAATAAATATTCTTTACACTAAACAATATGTTGAAAAAATTAGAAAATAAAGGCTGAATTTTACTGTAACTGTACAATATACATGAAGTCCAAAGGGAAATCAAAGTCTTGTAATAGAAGGTTTCCGTAAGACAAAATACAATCTAAAAACATACTGATTGATTCACATTCTTCCGAATGTACAACATATTAGTATAATATTTTGTGACTGTGCCATGTCTTATGACAGCACTTACTTTTCACAGTTGAAAATATTATTGTATATACAAAAATATAGCACATTATCTCTGGCAGAAAACAATGAAAAAAAAAGGAGTCATTTGCTAATTTACAAATTTTGCAAGTACTATTCACAAACAATAGAGTTGCCTAGGAGTGTCTGTGTTGCTTTAGCTTATGCAATATGTGGGTCACAATGTACTGCATCCCTTTTTTCCCCCCTGTATGCCACTAGCTGGAATTCTAACAAGCGTATCAGTTAAGATGGCACACACACAGAAAAGCATTTCACTGCAAACAGCAAAGTACATCCCCAACCCTTCTACTACAGTGCCAAGACCATAGCTGCTTAGTTGGTTGCATATGTACGTTAAAATAATAATCCTTGTTACTTTAGTATTTCTGGCTAGTGATGCTATGTTGGCTTTTCAAAGTTCCTGGGGGGTACGCTGGGAACTTTGCAGCAAACGGTGTTGGAGTGTTTGCAGCGGCACCCAGGCCGATTTACCCGGTCGTAACAGCCCTGGCACAACTTAAGGCAACCCTTGGCTGGCAGGTAACACCACAAGCAAGGCAGAAAGAGGGACACTACACCCATGGCAGACCACCTAGTGCAGCAATGTGACTGACTGCAGGAGCAGGGGTTGTCAGCACAGTTGTCCTCGTCATCATTAGAGCAGTGATAGAAGAGGCCCTTCACACAGCAAACGCAAGTCCCGTAATCAACCACGTTCTGGGCTGAGCAAAGACACTGCTTGTCACAGATCCAACATGACGGGAGGGTCCTTGGATAAGTGCATTCCTTACACTTACACTTTCCACAGTCCTCACACCTGTAGCTGTGTGCTCCCAAGTCTTCTTTGCTCAGTGGCTTCAGCTCACTCGACTTGAGCTCAGACTTGGGCTGCATTCGGACTATCCCATCAGCAACTGGCCCCGAAGACGATCCCAGAAGTCTTTGTTCTGATGAATTACTGCTTGTACTTGTCCTCGTACTGCTCCGTGAACCTGTGCTGACTGTGCTGATGGACCGGGACAGAGGCGCTCGAGGAGATGCGTGCGTTTGCGTGTGCTGGATCCGGCTAAAATGACGATGCTCAGGCAACCCATGGGGCCTTTCATTTTTGGGTTGGGCTGTTACCCGAGGAGAAGACTTGACCCCCGGCCGTGGAGCCACTGTAGGTCCCTCTGTATATTCATTCGTGTTTCGGATGGCTCTGATCTGGTCCAGCGACAGGACGTGGACCTGCTGCATCAGGACATCCCGCAGGTCGGGCTCCCCGTGCGGCCTCCCGCTGTCACGCCGAGCCTGTAGTAAAGGCTGCGACCCGCTGCCGTGCTGAGTCTCCATCAGTGCCCAGAAGCTTGCTCACCCCGCCAGGCTTAGAACACATCTGAAATCCTGGAGGAAAAAAGAGAGGATTCACTATTGCAACACATCTCGTGCTCTCTCCAGCAGCTTTTCAAGCCTGCGGGACCCCACAGCACCGTAGACAATCAAGTAATGCATCAGCCATTAAAAAAAGGAGTCACGTCTGGGACAAGCACTGGCACCAGTCAGCTGAGTGACCAAGTTCCCTTGGCCTGTTCTGCCTACTGCTGTGGAGAGCTTAAAGACCTTTAAGAATCCCTAGGATTCTTTCCTAGGACCATACAACTTAACTTGTGGCTCTGGAAAGTCCAGATACTACTCCTGCTAACTGAGGCTTCTCAGGCCATCTTCTGGTTAGACCATGGCCTTTAAATGATTACATTACAGCCACTTGAAATGACACTTCTTTTCACATCAGCCTGCTGAAAACCTTATACTAAAAAAAAAAAAACCAAACTATCCTGCAAGTATTTAGCAAGTGTAATGTGACCTGCCGATGACAGACATATAATTCTCCAATTTTGTTTAAAACTGGATAGTATTTTGGTAGGCTAGTCTCTTTACACATTAAACTTTACACGATGTAAATAGGAAATTTTAGTTTAATACCAATGGTCCCAAGAAAAACACTAAATAGCAATAAAATGTTTGAGGTTAGACATTAAATGAGTTAGTGCTACCAAAAACTTCAACAGCACAAGTAAAAATATCTCTCTCCAGTATTTTAGTGTGTGTCATACTGGTGCACACCACTGTGATTGTTATTTTAAGGCTCAATACTACAAAAGCAATGCTACCACAGTTGTTTGGGTTTTTTTTTTATGTGTAAAAAATTCCATAGACTACATTTCAAATTGTAAATATTATCAAGAGTGGCTTGTGGGGTAGAGGCATGCATAACATAATCAAATAATGCCAGCATCCAAGAAGTCTACTTGATTGTGAATATTACTTGAAGGATCGTTAACTACAAAGTAGAAATGCAGACTTTAGAATTTAAATGAAAAGCCAGTAAAAGACACAGAGGATGAGAACTTGTAAATAACTTCCACACTCAAATATGCACAAGTTTCAAGTACTGCCCTCTAAATTAGTTAATATTTGTTTTGCCTTTATCATATCTTAAAGTGGCTCCAAAATCCAATTACCTATACAAAAATCCAGAACAATATTCTACAATTAAAACCCAAGCAGGAACCAAACTTCTTATAAGGACCACACAATGTCTTCAATTATACCTAGAAAGAGCACCATAGTGTTACTCTGTACACATCAGTTACCAACAATAATACTGTACTGCAGTATAGTAAAATATAGCCAAACAGTTTAACAAAGAGTATCTCAAGACACTGTCTTTATTTCAACATCAATGCAAAACATTTAACCTTTTAACTCCTGGCTCCCCTCCTTCAAGTGTTTTTTCTTAGAAAAAAAATTAAAATAAATACATATAGACAAATTTCTAACTTTTAAGAGTGACCACTTATTTTAAATATTGCCAAATCCTGGTTTTGGACACAAGATGTATGTTATGGTGTTCATTTCCCCACCGCTCCCTGCCTACACCCCCTCAAAAAAAAAAGTCTCTTAAAAAAAGTAAACTTGGCTTGAAGCATTGATTACGTTTTTTTTTTTTTTCCAAATTAAAACCTCTTCCATACCAAAAGTTTCAACCAACAGCCTAAGCAGAGGTTCACCTCCTCTGAAACTATCTGGAGATAAAAAAATAATAGAAAATTAAATGCTTTCCTCATTCTTGAGAGGAATTGGCAGCCCTATCTCTCCTCCACGTCCAGGTTTCCACCAGCCCCAGCCAGCCCGGAGGGTACGCCGCATCAGCCCCTGCCTCTCCAGAAATGACAACCCACTGCAAAAGCAAAGCTGACCCTGACCTGAAGGCGCTTCAGACGACCCTGGGATCGGTGGCGGAGCCCCCCTCAGACGCCAAGGTGGGAACTGGAAAAGCAGCCTCCGGTCTCCGCTTCCCTCCCCGCCTCCAGCTCCGTCTCGGGCGGGGGGCGCGCAGCAGGTGGGAGGCGACAGCCCCTCGCCCGCCGGAGAGTGCAGACAACCTGGAGATAACCAGGAGACATCCTCTGGGCTGGGAGGTGGGAGGGGGCTGCTTCAGCCGCCTTATCAGAAAGTCAAACCCATGTTTCCTTTTAACTCTTCCCCCCTGCCCTCCCCCAGGAGATGCTAAAGGAGCTTCCCCTCCCGGGAAGTGCCAGGCGCCCTGCAGACGGTTCAGACAACACCTCCGGGACAGCTGGGCAAAAGGCAGATTACCCCCTCTCGCCTTGCCCTAAACACCCATTCAACTTCACAAAGCCAGCCGCTGGAAAAGCTCCTCTTATTTTACGCATATTCTGCAAATTGCCTGACCTTCAGCCCGCCCCGCTCCGCCCCAGCCCGGAGGGACCTACGAGGCATTTCCAGTGGGGCATCAGGCCGAGCCGGGTGCTCCCCGTTTCTTCTCCCCGTGATAGATCCGCTAACAGGACAGGATGCAAAGAACCAGCACATTTATTTGCAGACCTACATTTGCCTGAAAATCCTGACGGGAGGGTACATCTCTCCCTCCTCTCACCTAGTACTTCTCCCCTTTGCATCCGCCAAGAGCAAGAGAAGCAGATTTGCCTTTTTGTGTGTGCATGTGTGTGATAACAAGATTCCCCACTTCTAAGAGCCAAAGTCCACTCTCACCGAGCTCAAGTGCCAGGATTGCTAACTTTTCTTTTCTTTCAAGCTGGGCTTGGCAAAAGGGTGAGCGAGGGGGACGGGTTTCGCGTTCGGTACATTTGGGGAGGTTTAAGACGCGAGGGGCTTCTTGCATGCTGTGGAAAAAAACCCGTGTACCGCTGGCCGGGGAAGGGCGAAGCCTAAGGGAGAGAAGTCCTCTCTCTGCCCGTGAATTTCTGTTTTGTGGCCGGAGCCTGTGCAAGGCACCCCCACCCCCATTCCCACCGCACACACACCAACCACCTCCTCTTCTTTCAAAGTGCTTTGAAACCCCCATTAAGGGCCGAGTGTGTGATCAGACTATGGATTAGGGCAAAAGGGACTTTACCATCGGGGTGGGGCAAAGTGACACACAAACAGCTTGCTGGAAACACCAGTGGCTTTTTTTTCCCCTTTCCATTTTTTTTTTTTTTTTTTTTAATGAGGGAAGGGGGTTGTCACGAATAAGCCCACCAAAAAAAAAAAAGTTTAAAAAATAAAAAGTAAAAATTATGGCTTTTCCTTCCACTCCACACATGCTCTCTGCATAGAAGAACCTAGGGAAGGACTTTCCTCGTCTTACAGATCGAATTAATTTCATCACAGGAGAACTATCTAAGCTTTCACACACGCACACACACACACGTATATATTTGTACCAGACGTGCACTCACTTCCGAATCGCACGGATCTCCTGACGCCACTACAGACAGGCGTAAATCACGCACTGAACGGCGGGTTGCTCCTTCTCCCCCAAGACCGGGGGACAAACAGCCCCGACGCTCGCCAGCCCCGCTGCGCCCTCCCTTCACCTCCCCCGGGGCTTGTCGGAAACCCACGCGTGCCCAGCGAGGCAGGAGCGGGCAGGACCTCCCGTGCCCGGCCCCCCGCAGCAGCGAGAACACGCCGGGGTTGCGGCTCCTTCAAGCGCACCCCCCGCCCCACTCGCAGCCCCCGCAGGCATTCCGGGGCGCCCGCGCAGCCCTCCGCCCCCCGCGCAGCCTTCCGCGCCCCCGGGGCACCCCGGCGGGGCTCAAACGCGGCGCAGCCCGCAAAGCCCACGGAGCTCCCCCCACCCCTCCCCGGAGAGAAACCGCTCCGAAATCCCACCTCCAGCTCCTCTCTGAGAAAGGAAGGAGAAGGGAAGGGGGGAGAGGGAGAACCTGTACGAATGGAAAAGGGATCGGCCTCAAACATTTCCACGAGTTTTCTTGGAGCAACCANAAACAGCTTGCTGGAAACACCAGTGGCTTTTTTTTCCCCTTTCCATTTTTTTTTTTTTTTTTTAATGAGGGAAGGGGGTTGTCACGAATAAGCCCACCAAAAAAAAAAAAGTTTAAAAAATAAAAAGTAAAAATTATGGCTTTTCCTTCCACTCCACACATGCTCTCTGCATAGAAGAACCTAGGGAAGGACTTTCCTCGTCTTACAGATCGAATTAATTTCATCACAGGAGAACTATCTAAGCTTTCACACACGCACACACACACACGTATATATTTGTACCAGACGTGCACTCACTTCCGAATCGCACGGATCTCCTGACGCCACTACAGACAGGCGTAAATCACGCACTGAACGGCGGGTTGCTCCTTCTCCCCCAAGACCGGGGGACAAACAGCCCCGACGCTCGCCAGCCCCGCTGCGCCCTCCCTTCACCTCCCCCGGGGCTTGTCGGAAACCCACGCGTGCCCAGCGAGGCAGGAGCGGGCAGGACCTCCCGTGCCCGGCCCCCCGCAGCAGCGAGAACACGCCGGGGTTGCGGCTCCTTCAAGCGCACCCCCCGCCCCACTCGCAGCCCCCGCAGGCATTCCNAAAGGCTCTCACCGTGATCGCGGCGCTGCACCAAACCCCTCTCTCTCTTGTATTTTCTTCTTCCTGCGGTTTGCAAATAAATCCAGCCCTAAAGCAAAAAAAAATTCTTTTCCAAACTGTGCTTTAGTCCAACTTGCAAATTAGAGTAAGAATGATCACCATTTAAAAAAAAAAAAAGTCCAGAGCAAAGTTAGGTGCCTCTCCCCAGATCGATTATAAATACGTGTGTGCGTGTATATGCTATAATAATAATCAAAACACCTCTCCGGATGGGGGTGGGTTTTCTTTGCTTCTAAAAATCACTCAGTCTTACACACACACACTTTCCTTTTTTTTCCTCAATGAACAGGAGGCCGAATCGCCAGTACCAAGTCACTTTTTTTTTTTTTTTGCTGCTGTTGCAAATTGATCAAGAGGAAAGGGAAAAGCCAAAGAAAACAAAACAAAGTGGATCTAAAATAAAATCCCAGAGCTTTCTTCCACTGAGCTCCTCCAAAAAAGCAGCTTGTGCAATGTAGCCGTTCTGCTGAGAAGCTGCTGGCTGCAGGCTCCTCTCCCCTCGCTCCCTCTTAGCTTTCTCGCTCCCTCTGCGAGCGTGTGTGTTGCAGGCAGTTCTGTGGTTTGCAATCGGGGGGGTGTTTTGGGAGCGCAGCGGATTTGTGGTGGTGGTTGTTGTTGTGTGTTTGGAGGAGGTGGAGGAGGAGGAGGAGGAAGATTTGAGATCTGAGCTGTAGGGGCTCGGCGTTTTTCTGCTCGCTCGCTCTCTCCCTCTCTCTCTTTTTCTTTCCGGAGGAGGTAGGGTGATCTCTCTGCAAAAGCAGCAGTAAATGGCGTCATGTGGATCTGAGGAGGAACAGAGCAGTTGTTGTCCCAGAGGATATATCGCATCCGGTCCCAGCTCATTGGCTCTGCGGGGCTACATTCACTGGCGCTCCCAGCGCCCTGCCAGCACTCAGAGCTGCGGGAGGCATTCAAAAGGGTAGCGCTGCCGCTGCCGAGCCAGCCCGGCTGCCCCGGCCCCG
>WBNO01015444.1:0-104417 GCA_013400575.1 Peucedramus taeniatus | reverse complement strand
GGCTGGATGTGTGGGGGTTTTTTTCTAATAAGTTAAAAAAACTCTGCAAACCTCCCCCAACTTTATTTCAGTCAGTTGCCATTCGTGCGGGGGACACGGTCTGCGAGCAGCTCGCGAACGTGACTGTTTGTCTTCCGGGCGTTTCCTGACACGGCCACAGCTCGGTCCCTTTGGTACGAGCTGGAAGCACAGACGGGGCCACTGTGGCTGGTCGGACGCGGGCATCTTGCGCCGGCACGTATCTGTACGCGCAGCCCTGTCCCCAGGCAGGCACGCACCGAGCACGAATGTTCCCGTGTCACGTGTGGCACTGCTTAAAATACACACCGTGTGTGAGGGAGCAATCGCTGCGCTATTCACATGGACAACCCTCGGTGCAAAGCCCCAACCAGCCCTCTACTACTCGAGGCGATTTCGCAGGCACTTCCTCTCCTACACCTGCTGGTCACCGCTCTGTGGAGGGGGTGGTCATTCCCCATAAAAAATGTGTAAATAAGGAGGGCTGTGTCTCACATGGACGGCCTTCGGGTTTTCGTGGTTTTATGCTCAAGTATCCGTTCTTCCACAATAATATTCTGAACCTGCGAACTACTTTCCATACTTGGGCGACAACAAGGTCAGCCGGAGTTAAAACGGGGCTCGCTTCTTTCCTTTCAAGCGGGTTCCATCGCTCCCTAGCCCGCACAGAACTGCTGCAGTCCGGCCATCCGTCCCCTCCCCACCCTGCTCGACCCCCGGCCCCGCAGGCGGAGCGCTCTCCCGCCGGGGCGGGGGCTGCCCCTCGGCTGGAGCCNGGCGGCTCCGCGGGGGCACCAGCCCCGGCGCCGGGCAGCGCCGGAGGGAGCCGCGGGCCTGCCCTGAGCTTCCCCGCGGGAGGGGGCACCCAGCGGCCTGGCGTCTCCGTGAGGATGCGACACGAGCATCCTCGGAGATGCGCCCTGTGTGTAGGCTGCACGCTCTGTGTCAGCAAGGCAATCCACGGTGTTCAGCTGTGAGAGGCAAGTATGGGTTAAAATTTCCGGGAAGCAGAAAACACAATATTCCCCTTCACTGTAGAAAGACAAAATTCACTTCCACATAGAAAAGTCAAAAATAGGTTAAGAACTTTTTGTGCAAACCTATACACATGGGAAAGGTCTGTTAAATTATTTATCATCGTTTATATCGAGTACATAAATAGTGTTTTAAGCTGGAAAGTTCGTAACCGTTTTTAAATCTGCCGGTCAGTAGTGCAATCATCAATCCCCACACCAGTTCTCAACTACAGGTGTATACACTTAATACAGAGACTAGTCTCAAAGACAGATCTGAAAACAGTGAGGCTATTTTTATTAGCAGAGCCAGTCATGCGTGCAAAATGGTGAAGCGTCAGTGTGTTATAGCTCAAAAAAAAGGAATAAAAATCAAAAATAAAGCCAGCAAAACTCCCAAGGAATACAGCATCCTGGTACTGATGAGTTTGAAAGAGGAGCCTTAAACTTGCAAAGATTTATGCGTTAACTGGCACAAAGGTAAACAATAAATAATGCACAAATCTGCAAAAAATTGTGTGCTCTTTTTTGTGCGGATGCTTGTGCGCGTTCATGTTGGAACCTCGAAGCTGATTTCTCAGAGTTTTAATCTGATGGTACCTTGGAACCAGCTTTTCAAGGATTACATATATCTCTCTCATTTCTTGTCGTGGAGAGTGGCTTAATGCATGTGATTATGTTTCCCCTAGTGGTTTGCTCTAACCACTGCATGATTTTGTTGTGTTTTTTTTTTTTCTTTTAACCCAAGCAGACCTTGTTTTTGAGATGAAGTTCTTGAGTTTATTCTCAGCAGGGAAATGTAACTGTTGTGTGTATATATATATTTGTGTACACACCAACATACATGTATATTTATATATGTATATGTGTTGTATGTTTATGATATATTTGAATAGTAGCAATTCCAGTGGCTTCAGGTGGAAAATGGGGTATATACATTTGAAAAGAGCATGACATGACAGACACCCATATGAAATAGCTGAAACTTTTCTGCTTCATCCTGAAATTGTCCCACAAGTTTTTGCTTGATTTAATTCTCAGACCAGGACTGGAAAACAAGCACTTTCCCCCTTTACTTTGAAAAGGGAGGGCAGCTCATTCATAAGGAATTCTTCCTGCAAGGGAATGAAAGTGCAGTACTTTGCTGACTTTGAGAACATTTCATGCATTATCTCACGAATTAATGCAATGATATGGGAATATTGATTCTACACATCCTAAAAGGACTAAGTTTGGCACATTGCTTCTAATGCCCAGAAGTTCCATCGAAACTTAAACCTTTAATTGATTATCTTCCGTGTTTGTGACTCTGAATAAGCTAAAGTACATAAAGGAATTATAGAGCTTTTTAAAAGTGTAAAGCTTTTTTTGTCTACTGACTTCATTAAGGTTCTCAGGGCAGATAAGGCCATTTAGATAAATCATAGAGAGAAACAGAGAAGTCTGACACACTTCACTGTAAACAGGTGGGCATACTTATAAAGAAAATTAGGTCCTTGACTCAGTACTGTTAGTTTTGCTTTTGCAATTTTTGTTGTCGTTTACCTGGAGGAAACCCTGGGATTCTCTTCCCTGGGAAAAGGGGGAACATGAACAGTGAGTTCTAGGAACACAGTCTGGTGGGACAAGGATCAGCACTGTTACATGTGAAAGAACTGATACCTGCCATTCTGGTTGGGAATGCACAAGCTCTGCAGCTGCTCAGAGATTTAGTCTCCTGATTTTAGTGATGCCCAGATCTTCTCTGATTAAACTACTATTTTCAGATCTAGCTCATGATAGACACCTTTCTTAAGGATTATATAGGCCAGATTCCGTGTAACTTTATCCCATCTGGTGACTGCCCCAGTATATAGAAGGACAGTTGCCAGAAGGATATTTTCTTGTTGAATACCAGATATGCTTATGTAAACTTAAAGAATAAACAAATCCCTTTCGTGTACCTTCTGAAATTATACTGAAGGATACATACATTTAGTACTGGTAATATAATGTGGAGCTTTTGCATGTAAATTGTTCTAATAAAGCTAGTACACTCTTTGATGTGTCATTCAATGTTATTTGGTTATATTTGTGTCCTTGATAAAATCAGCACTCTTTTTTTTTTTCAATTTCAACTTTATAAACCTTTCTAGCTTATACAATACATTTTATAATTTCTCTTCTCAAATACCTTGAGACCAAATGTTCATAAGTGGGACAATTTGGCATGGATTGGGACTAAGTGAAGTTTATTTGCTGAGCTGGTATTATAGCAGGCTTTTTACGGTGTATATGGTGTATTTTTTTTTGGTAGGGTATTCCTCCTAATATTTTTTATTTCTTTGGTAGAAGTAATCATGAGGATGACAGCACAGACAGGCCTTGTCTGTTAGTGTTTGAAACACTGCACTTTCTAGATTCATTCAGTTAGAGGCTAGATAACACAGGGCTTGACTCTACTAGAATTTTATGCAAAATCAACTGATTGTCTATTAAAATGTTAATAAGCACTAGTTTGGGAATTCCCAAAATATTTTGTAGCAGGATGCAGACATTTATGTGTTGACCTGAGATTAAAGTGACTCAGAAGAAATGGAAGAGGTCAATGGTAGAAGTTATGGGAAATTTGAAAGAAGGTTTTATGAAGGGACTTATCACATCTCTGCTGTGGTTTGCAGCAGTAGTGTTCAAATTTCTTCAATCTGTAGACTTTTCTATGCTTTAGAAGAGAAAGAAACCATAAGGGAAGCACAGACTTTTTTAGAAAGTTGTAAATTACAAGACCTCCCATTTAGAAGTGGTCCTTAGGAATTCAAATATCACAGTTAGAAAACCACTGATGTAGAGATACCTGAACTAGCTCTAAACTGCAATGTAGTAGAAAGGTAAATTAATATCTTGAGTACTGTGAGCAGCAGAGTTGGAAGAAGCCTGCTCTTCTCAGAAGTGCAAGATAGCCTGCATGGACCTCCATGCTGTGATAGCCACTCTGCTCCCAGAATATTTTTCTGCATTGGAGGCTGGAGTTCAAAAAATACTCCTAGAGATTAGCAATTGGTAACATAAATCTTGAATGTCAGTCAAGGCATATGTACAGGTCAGACTTACAGATTTTGCTGGAAACAAAAGGAAGGAGATTGAGCAAATGTTTAAAAACAAGCATCATGTTTATCCTATTTACTGAGTTTATTTTTATTTTCCTCAGTTGTGAAAGACTTGTGTTCATCTGAATACAAGCATACAAGCACATTCTGAAAATAGAGGTGATGCATGCAGAAGAAAATAATTTCCTGTAGAATAATTAATTTTGCACAAAAAGGAAAATAAAAAGTGGTGTTTCCCTATTAATTGTCTGAAAATCAGAACACATTCAAAAATAAATACTGTTTATATGGTTACATCAATTAAAAAAATATTGAAAGTTGTGAAATACCCTGATCCTGCTGTCAGATCTGTACTGTCTTTTTTTTCCCTGATTATAATAGCAATATCAATGACAATAATTAAAATGCTAGATATTCTATCACAGTTTTCTCCACAGATCTCAAATTAGTTTTCAGGAGATGTCCCTGCCCATTGTAGAGGTGAGAAAGAGGTAACTTATCTCAAAAGCAAGGACTAGGACTCTCAGGTCCCAGTTCAGTCTCTGTGCTGTGTACATGCTGCTTCCCATGAAGGCCCAAGGTGTTCATTTCCTTCTGACCTCCAGAGTCTTTCAAAAATTTCAAAGCAAAAGCAAAATTTCAGAATTTGTGTCTGATAGAATCTGAACAGTTTAAAAAAGTATGAACTGTTAGACAATTATCTTACTTTGAGAGGGAAGAGGACGAAATGTTTGGTTATCTAAACAAGGTTATCTCTGCAGGAGCATCCACTCCCACCCCTTGATTAAAGAGTTCCTCTAAACTTCCATCTCTGCATCTGGTGTAGTTACTCCTATCTCATTTGTGGTTTTGTAATCATCTTTTCCTGTAATTTAAGCAGATCTATTACTTTCAAGAGTCCCATAGATACAAAGGCAGAAATTAACAGAGAAGCTGAATCTTGGAGCTGTTCCTCCTAAACAACCCCTGACTCCTTCTGGAGCCTGAGTGAAAGTCTTATGTGCTCCAGGGCAGGGAGGGAATCCAGCTGTCCAGTGCATCTCCTAGGATGGTGTTCTAATGAATGAAAGTTAAAGGAAGCATTGGAAATTGCGTTACAAACACAGACAATAAATCCACTGCATCTGACAGAACAAGCTTGCAAAATAAGCCCACTGGAAAACTTCCTTCATTCTTGAGGTTAAGTGTTTAAACCGTTTAACATATTTTAAGTTTTCTTATTGTTGCTTACTCACAACGCAATTCAAATTGGCATAAATTATATCCAGTTCTGACGGTTTACGTTGTGTCAAAGCAGTTGTGTTTTTGAAAGTATCTGCTGTTCAATTTCCATTTTCTTTCTTAGCTCCGTAGATTTGTTTTCTCCACAGGGACACAAATTATGGCTCTATAAAATCTGTTTTAGCTAAGGAAATTTCTGTTAACACCTTATCCAAAATCCCAATGTAGACAATAGAAATAAAAGCAACAGCCTTTATTTAGTTGAAAAAAACTTTTGCATCAGGTAAAGTTTGACTTCCGTGAGGACAAAGTCTTAGCAGAGTTAGAGAATATACGAAAATACATGTCTAAATTAGACGGTCAATATGTAAAATTATATGTGCAGATGGTAGATGCTGGGCCACAGACCGGGCTAGTACTTGAACTTTCAAGTTTGGTCGAAGCTGGAGCTTAAGCTGCAAAGGCAAAATCTTCATTCAGCCCAACTTTAAACCCAAGGATTTTTTTCTGTAGTAAAAGGTCTAGGAGAGGGAAAGCATTTTCTCTGTGGTGAGAGGGAGGCAGGAGGGAAGAGCCTGTTGCTGAGACCCTCTCGGATTTAGCATTGCAGAGGCTGGTTCTGAAGGCAAGTCAATGAAATAGAAACGGGAATTTCCTCCGCTCTCCTTCCTGCTTCTGTCTTTGCCTGTCTCACCTTTTGAGAACCTGATTTGTATTTGTATACATGCGTGTGATCCCGATTTCATTGTTTGCCTTTTCACATAAGCACTTTCACCTACATCCCCCTTCCCTCCCCTCCCTTCCTCTCATTTGGCAGCCAGTTGGGCTTCTTCCTGCCTTGAATACCGCATTCCCTGGTCATTAGCACCCTGTCCCCCCACTGAAATTATGAATGAAAAGCCTTGTTGTTCTTTACAAATAACTCGGGCTTCCTCAGTCAGTCAAATTCAAATGGCAGTGACTGCCAGACAAAGCGCCTGTATGATGGACAGTCCTCTCAGCAAGCCATCAAGGCACACAGGAAGTTTTTAAAGGCGCAATCTAGGTAGCGCAGCCTGGGCGTTCCCCCGCGGCTGCGGGACGGGGCCGGGGCTGGGGACGGGGCCGTGGGGCAGCCGGNAACACTCCGGGGCCCCAGTCACACGTTGTCAATGGGAGCTGTCGGAGGTGACGAGTGAAGAAGGGCTGTTCAGGAAACAGTTTGAGCCCTTCAAGTGGACAGGCCTCAGTGACTTCTCCGGCACTCCGGCTGCCACAGGCAGCCCCTTCAAAAATAACCTTAAAGCAATAAATCATACATGTTTCCTGCACTATACAAGGAACAGCTGGTTATTTTTCTGNCTGCCCTTCCCCTCCCCCCCCCCCCCCTTTTTTTTTTTTTTTTAAGCCTAAAAATTATTTAAGCACAGGAAATCAAGCATGTCAAAGTTTGGCAAAGCAGTCTGGGTGATTTAGCAATTACAACACTTCTTTCTGTATTAGTCAATCCTTGGGCTTTGACTTTTTATCTCCTCATTTCTGCATCTGCTCCAGTGACTGGGGTAACTCATCCCTCGTCTTCCATACGGCAAGGGTAGTGATCTGCGTGGCTCGCAAGGAAAAGCTCTTTGCTCTGATTCTTCTCTTTCACAGGAACTCTCAATCCTGCAGTTCAAAAAGATTTCATGGACTTAGCCCATCGATTTATTTAGGGAACGAAAACCCTGAACCTGAGAATTACTGATGTGTCTCATTGTAGGCAAGTCTGTACCTCTGTACTTTACCTAGTGCACTTAACTATCTGATGCAGGCAGCATTGATGCATTACCATGTGTAATGCTTCATATATGATGTGTGTGCATAATAGTGTGTTAGATGAATTAACTTTTAAATACAACTACAGGTTTTTCTCCTAAGGCCTCTGCAACCTCAGGCTCTGTTGCTGCAGCTGGATCCACACGGGCCAACATTTGTGTTTGCACCAACCCCCTTTAGGAGCCCACCTGCCTGGATCTGATTTCAGCCTTGGAGCTGTCATTTCCTGCCATCACATGAGGTAGTTAGTGCATGCTGACTAACTACAATCCAGATCTGTTAGACTTAGTGCTGCCATTTAGCAATGCCCAATTCTGCCAATATATTCAGTGCTTGGAACTGATGATACACTTAGGAAATAAAAAGCAGGGGTCAAATATTCTTTGCAATGTTCTGCAATGTCCGTGCACTGTTACTAAAATGTTGTATTCTAGCCAGAAATGTAACTCTAAAAAAAAAAAAAAACTGACAGAAAAGCCGGAGGATGAAGTAAGGAGAAAATAAAACTTGTGTAGAGGTTTGGGGTCTGTGAAAATCAAGGCAAAAAAGAAAGAACTAGCTAATGTGCAGCAGCATTAAACTCTCCTTACTCACATAACATAGGGTATATGTTCTTATTTCTTTATCATGACACCTATTAACAAGATATAAAGAATATCACCATGTTGGCTTAAGGGTGGTCAGAGGGTATTTAATTGAAAAAAAAGGTCATAAGAAAGGAGGTGTGTGGCAGCAGGTTTAAATCTATGGTCTGCACAGTTCACTCCATGACATTAACCCATCCATTTAACAGCATTGCACTGGTAGGTCAGGCCATGGGAAGGAGGATTTGCATATTTTTAATAATTTTTGAGTATTGTTACTGTCTGTCTTTCACTTGCAATATGATATGTGTGTACGACTTAATATAATTTCGTCTCCTTGTGGGTGTAGTTTCAGTTCATGTATCCACAGCACATTCTGTGTAGTTTAAAGGCTAAGGTAACACAGACTTGCTAAGTGCCTGGGACTAGTTTACAGGCAATTTTAGCCAAACCTTACAGCGTGCTGTAAGACATGGCCCTCCTAACTATCTTTTGAAATCTTATGGGAGTAAAAGCTGTTCAAAACCTCAGACCAGATGCTTTGGTAGGATCCAGCCTTTAGCTTGCAAATTACTCCAGGCAAGGATCTCCTTCCTGTTTGGCAACTTCCTAGAACACTTTTGCAGCCGGATACATAAACTGCTTATTATGTTGAGGAGGAGATACTCATCTGGGGTGATTTACCATTGCTAACTTTCATCCTCTGAGAATACAGCACCATATGGAAGTCAGAGGTTATCCATGTCCTGCAAAGGGAGCCCATGATGGAAAGCTTTTGCTGTAAAAACCTGTTTTCCTGCTTTCCCTTACTGTGACCACGAATTACACATTCTCATATGTCACATTATACTGACTAACCTAAAGTCTGCTCACACAGTGAATATAGCAATATTTTGCTGTTAAAATGAATGACATTTTAGAATCTGCCACCTTGGGGGCTTTGAGATGTGTCTCTTGTGCTGGGGAGCAGTTAATAAGTTTGCTATTGCCTTTGCCCAGCAGTGCAAAATTATTGGTTAGCCACCATTAGATCCATGGAGAAAAGGAATCCCACAACCAAACAATAATTAGGACCAAAACCTCTGCTGTTCACTGACCAACACGTAGAAGAGCACTTGAAAAGCCATTATAGAATATGTATGCTTATTCCCTAGCAGAGCTGAATCCTTCACTTCTCAATTCTTCTCATCTCTTTGGGTAGGCAGAAGAAAAAAATCCAGTGTTTTGGAACACTGCTGGGAGAGAATCTCAACGTCAATACTTTCCTGACAGGGTTTTCCTACTTAGCTAAGCTCTTTTTCAATGGGGGATGAGAAGCAAGTATGACAAATATTTTTCTTCCGATGTACAAACAGGTCTGTGAGCTAAGGCTGTGAAAACTGCCATATGAAAAAGTGACATCAAGATGGCAGGAAAGCTGACATCATGTGCTGAAAGAGGAGTGACAGCAAGGCTGACAGAGAAGCTTAACTGGGCAGTCAAGTGTGAAGAAAGTGCAGCCTGACAGGTGTCTGTAGATGACAAGATGGGAGAAAAAAGTGCCAAGAACTAGTAACTGTCTGAAGAGGGGATCCATTTAATTAATTAATTAATTTATTTATATTTTTATTGCTTGCCTTATTGCCCTGGAGAACCACGCATTTTCTCTGGATTGCAGTGAAGAAACTGTTCTTGATTTTACTTTGCCTTTGCCTCAGTCTTGCAGTCACACTCCCTTAACACTTGTTGTGAAATCTAGACTCTAATAAAGTCAAAGGGAGTTTTGCCATCAAGCTTAGTGGGGCCAGGATTTTACTCAGTTCATATGTCTGGCAGTGTCAGCAATGTTGGACTTGCATAGACCAAGGTTAAATTTGACAACAGGAAGGGAGCTTTTCCCACGTTTCCCCCACTTCTCTTCCCACAAGAAAGATGTAAGCTGCTGTTGAAAGACAGTTAATGGTCCTTAGTCAGATCGGTGTAAACAATATGAACTCAGAAGAAAAACACCCATTCTGCAAGGTGTAGGCTAAATACAGCCTGCAAACTCCGTTTGTCCAGCTTGTAACCTACTCCCAGGAGTAGCTGCAACAGCAGCTTGGGAATGAATTACATAGCAAATTCATGGTTTTTGGGAAACATGGTACTAGTTTGCATGCCAGCTCAATGGAGAACTCTATGAACACTTTAGCTTGGGCTAGGTGAGTTGTAAGTGCTGGGGTAGAAGGCTCCCACTGGCTCTTAAAAGGAGGTATTTGCCCAGACAGCCAGAAAAAATCGGGAACTACTGATTTAGATCACAGTAAAATTTTCTTTTGAGATTCTTGTCAGTGCTTCCACCATTCAACCAGGAAGAAGTTGGGCTGCCAAATGAATTGAGGTTGAAACCTGTTTCTGAGCATATCTCTGGGTTCAGTAGGACATAAATGTAACAGATGAAGTTTTGATTCTTTTGAAGTCTATAGGAAAAGTACCCTTGACTTTGATGAGGTCTGAATTTCATCTTTTTCCCATCACCTTCTTCTTCCCCCTTCACTTAATTCACCTCATAAAACAAAAGCCGAGACCCATGTGTGTTTTTGTATAGCAGTCTAGATCCCTTTGAGCCATGCTCTAGTGTACAGGCTCCATTTGTATGTACAAAAGCCAGCTATACATATGCAATTGTAACTGCATGAGAAGATCCTCTACAACCTTAGGCTTCAACTTATGAAAATCTGATTCTGGAAGCTTTATGGTTCCAGACTTTTAGGGAGAGTCAGGGAGCCAAGGGATGTGTCTGTCTGCTACAGTTTGCAATGAGCTTTTTACTTAGGAATAAAACCTGCAAGGGTGCTGCTGTTTACTTTAACAAGAGTCCCTTTGAAGGCATGGTAAAGCAGGATCCAATTTTGTGAGAATCCAATAACGAGAATCATGAGGAAAAGAAAAGGCCTTAATTGACTCTGTCTTTAAGTTTTCTGGAGTCCTTTGTATGGATCTTCTAATGTGTTGAAGGGCTTAACACACATTTTTCCTCCATCTGGAGTCAGGGGGTGAACGGGCCCTGCTGTTGTCAGCCGCACAAGTAGCGCAGACATCACGTGTTTCATCCTCAGAAGTTCTGCAGTTACTTGGCTTCAGACACGTGGAAGTTTTACCCGAGTAACGACAGGGAGATAAGGCTCATTAGCTAATTAATTCCCGCTACGCCCAGCTCACACCCCTTCCGTAGTAGCCGGTTGGGCACAGGTGTGTTGGACATGCAGATGTGCACAAACATGCCCTTCACAGAGCAGCATCTCCTCTCTGTGCAGTGGCTGCTGTGCCCGAGCACGTGTTGTACCGCTAAGGGCGGATGATTTGAAGATACGTTTTTGTTACACAATTTAGCCACCATGCCCTGGGATATCTTATGTCTCATCTTGGTGAAATTCCCTACCTGTGTATACCTTGGTGTTCCAGATGCTAGAAGTTAATTATCCTACAGCAATCTGATACCTGTGTTACCTCACAGCTGTATTTGTGATGCATTAAAAGGTGCTTTTAGCACGGAATGTGCGATCATTAAGCTTTAAAAACATTTAATTGGGGGAAAAAATTGGAACAAGAAAGGACAAAGCTCCCGTTGCAGGTTTGAAGCCCACTGAAAGCAATGCTCTATGCTCCCTCTGCTGGCACCAGGACAGCCAGTCCTTCCTCTCCTAGACTGACACTATTTCAGCATGAAAAGACATACATTTAGTGGCACTGCTTTTGTTAGGTGTAATAAATAATAAGCCATTTAAGATTTTTTTGCCCTCATTCAGTTTTTCAGAAACAAGGATTTGAGAAAGAAACAGAAAGCATATTAGGCTACACGATTCTGCATTTACACTTATGTCTAGCCTGAATGCACTGCTCTTGTTACATAAGCTACAGACAAGTAGGGAAAAAGACATACTTAGGGTATCATTGATAGAGAACAGAGCAATAGCACTATATTATTTCTATTTTCAGGATTTTTTTTTTTTTTTTTTTTTTTTTTTTTTTTTTTTTTTTTTTTCCTCTTGAGAATCATATCTAGGCTGAGTGTTGCTATTCTGTGACTTCTGTTTTTCATTCTAGCTGTTTTGGTGGTTCTTATGTTATTAATATAGGTAACCTATTTATTTAATTATTCAATGAATGTTAAGTAAGGCTTTGCTTTTCCTTTAACTAATGGTAATACATGGTAATATTTTCCTTTAGTAAATGACAATTTGCGCTGGTTTAGTGAGCTATCACAGATAATTCATTTTTTAACTATTATGACTTTTAAAATCTCTCATTTGTGAAATTATATTTATCTATTGTAACTGTCAAATTGAAGAGAAGAATTATTTTCCAACTAATTTTTATGCAATACTTTTTGATGATTTTGACAAAAAAATAATGCTGACATACTAATATTTTATTTATTATTTCTCTTATCTGGATATGCTTTTGTTTGCAGCGGCAGCATTGGTGTAAGTGAACAAGAACTATGTTTTTTCCTAACTTTAGCTAGGAAACAATGCAAAACATTTGGTTGAACAACCGAACCATCACTGGTCAGGTACCTCTTGAGAAAGTAGTGCAAAGCTCCCCTTGAGGAGTGCAGCAGAAGTGAGAGAGATGTACAGACATTGGCTCTATAGTGATTCTTCTGTGCTGTCCTTGCTGGAGGGAGGTGATGAAGATGCTGCTCATCAACCGCAGTCCATTGTTCCTATTTTCTGACTCATTTTTATCCACTTTGCTTCCTGCAAAGGAAGGATGTAGCTGGAAGAAGAGCTGTGTTGTCAGAGGGGTGATCTTTAAGAGCTTTGCTTCAGAAAAAAAAAATTGCAGTAGGTGTTACTTTGGTATAATATAGAGGCTTTGGTGTAGTGCAGATGAGGAAAGCACATCTTATGCAGACAGGCATGGCTGAAGCCAACCTCAAGATTGGCTAAGGTCAAATTATCAATGTACATACACAGTACAGATCAAATAACTCTTGGAAAAATTTGGGACATTCTCAGCTTCAAACAACGTTCTCAGCTACAGTCTCAGAATACTATGACTAATTTTGACGTTTTGACTTACTCTTCTCTCTCCAAAATCAATGACAGTGGTTGACACTATGACCAAACAAATTTCTTGAAACAGAATCTTTATTTAGTACAGAGACACTTCAAAGAAAACACATTTGAAACCAATTCAAGAAATATATGCATATCTAGCTTTTCCCTGAGGCTTATCTTTCCTTAGATCTGAAGGGCCTAACAAATTTCAGCACTCTCCAAAAAAATATTCTTTCTCTCTTTCTCTTTTTCTCTTTCTCTTTCTCTTTCTCTTCTCTGTTTCCTTAATAGCTTCTGATAAGTAAATACAGCACGATAAGAAATGTTTTTCCTGTTCCACAATGGGACAAGACATTTAAACTTACATACACAATTGACACAAAAAATACCCTCCCCCTTCCCAAAGATCATTGCTGAATAAATAAAAGTAAATAAAATTTTGCACTTTAAAGAAGATGTAGTCTTTTATACCAAGCAAAATATTTTCAATAGACAAGCATATAGTGCTGGAATTCTTCAAAATGCTGCTTCAGTAGCTCATGTTGAATCAGCCCTGGTATTGCTCTGGCAACTTCCCCATTGCTGTCTGCTCAGGGGATTAGCTAGGACCTGGAAGGACTGAAGGGAAGAACTGCACATCAGTTAAGCAGAGGAAGACAAGGGAAGAGAACATGGGTGGAAGATCTTTTTTGAAGTTAAGCAGTTAAAGAACAGTGAAATGAAGAAAAGTGCAGTCAGAACTCAGATCGAGGCTTGTACATTGTATAACCTAAAGCAAAACTTCATAGTATGAGCTTGTATTTAATTTGGGGGATGCAGGCTGATGAAGAAATCAGAATTGGGGTGATATAAAAATTTGTCTGAATTTAAGCCAAATAATGGACCAAAATACACAATTTCCTTTAGCAACCACAGGTTTAAAGAAATGTGATTGAGGGCCCTGTTCTGACTGCCAAAAGGAAAGGAAAAAACTATGTGAGTTCTCTGTTGATAAAGCCTATTGCACGGTCTCAGAGAAGACTGTGGTTCAGCTTCTGAAATATTGAGTTGGGATGTGACAACTGTTCACAGTAGTGGCTCGAGCTAAGTGAAGTGAGTGGGTGTTTGCTCTTTATTTTCCCGTATACTGGGAGACTGTTGGTCTCACTGGGGAAGAAGCAGCTGATGTTTATTTCTCTCACTTAAATGAAAGTAGTTTTTGTTTAAAGCTGAGAGAATTACTTGTCAATAATTTATTCAGAAATGTTACAATCCCACAAAAGATTTTTCTGATAGGAAAAGACTCCTTCCCCATTTCTGTCTAGCTTTAACTATATGACCCATGATTATATTTTCCTTCACTGTCCAGTTGGGAGTGATAGAGCAGCTTTCGTGCTTTGGAGCAGCATCCAGTCAGGGTCAGCCCATTCCATATGGTAATTTCATTTCATTGACTAAATTGCAAACATAACTCCTAAAATTATTATTCCCATAATTTTATTTAGCAGCCTGATCAGTTGTACAACTGCCACAGGTACCATTCTGCTGGATCAAATATCAGTCTGTCTCAAAGGTTTGTGCCAAATTTTGGAGGAAGCATGATCATACACTGGTTTCAAAGTCAGATAGTATTACATCTCACAAAATTAGACCAAAACCAAAAAATTACCTTTATACATGCACACTCAGAAGGCAAATCTTCCTCTACTGGTAACTGGATTTTGGAGTCATTCTGCAGTTTGCTGTAGCTGCTCAAGCGTAATCTCAAATAAAATGTTTTGCATTCAGTGAGCCCAGAGAGTCATGAAAATGGATTTTATGGACAATGCATTGTTTTGTTGTGATACTTAATTTAGCATTATATTTCTGTGCTTATTAGTAGCACTCACTTAATGGAACAAAGCTATCCAACTCATTACCTAAGGAATATTTTGGCCCATAGGCCAGTTCTGGTCCTCAGGACAACTACAACATCAGATAAGAATTGTTTTTCCTGAGAAAATATGTGTGATATAACCCATCCCTCAGTAGTCAGGAAGTTGTGTAGCATGAAGGTGAATCAGTGTTGGGAGTATGAACAACTCACATAATATGCATTGGATTTGCACCCTGGAAAAAATAATGGGTTTATCATGGGTAGAATGCATGAAGGATGACTCCAATCCAACTGAAAATTTCCCCCCCTAGCTACACCTGTGAGAACCCTTGTACAAACATTTACCCAATTTACTGGATTTACACAGTAGTATGCCCAAAAATGAGATTTGAATGCTTGCACACATGAGAAGGAAATCACTGCTGTGCTAAGGCAGATGGACTGTGACAGCACATTTTCCTTTCCAAGAACAAACCTAAGGTTAGTGATGATGAAGGAATTAGGGAAAGGCTAATGGGTTAAATGAATGTTTAGAATTCCACATACTGCAAAGAATTTTTCTATCTTCCTGTCTTTTTTCCTTTTTTTTCCTCCAATTTCAATAGCATAAATAATCTCCCAGACACTTAACCTTGTCTGTAGCTACACTGGAAAGGTGAAATTTATCTTCAGAAACTTATGGTTGTTGTTAATGGAATATGGTTAATGGACAGAAGCACACACTTTTAGAGTATTTCAAATGGCTGCTGCAGGTTAAGATGAGAGGCATAATGCAAGTGCTCTCCAGTAGCTAAAAAAACCCCAAACTGAATGACTAATTTGGAAGTAGATGTCTTTAAGTACTGTGATAGATTCATCACAGAGCTCTTTATTAGTTCAGGTGGAAATCACTGTAATTCAACTCCTATCTCTATCTCCTATCTTCTTTTTAGCCTTGGATTGGGAGAGCACTGATAATAAACTGGCATTTCATATAAACACATTGGATTGCTGTATGTATGCAATATGTATATGTAAGACAGAAAAGACAAAAGGTATTTCTTTAAGTTAGTTCCGTACTACAGATACATACTGGAGCAATTAATATAATCTAGGATAATATTAGAGGGAATAAAATGCAACTGTGGTCATAAACTTCTTCTTTACACCTGCAGATGGACAAACTGATTATTCTTCTGGATACTTTTGCTAGATTTAACCTCTGTTCTGCAGGGAGGTTTATCTTTTCTGTATGAGAAACAATATTGACTTGTGTTGCAGCGTGCTGGCTGCTGGATCAGCTGTCGCCAGATAACAATGTATAATCGCATACTGCCTACATGAGAACATCCTGTTGCCTGGTCTCCAAGAATAACTTCACTGCAGAGTTCATTGTTCTGCAGGGTCACTGCCAGTGAAGTCATGTGCTGCAAACCTCCAAGAAGAGGAACAGTTACACTGGTCCAAAAATCCACATTTAAAATTTTTAAAAAACCCCAAAACAAACAAAAGAAGAAAAAGTCCCCCCTAACCCATCCTTCCCACCAAACCCAACCAAAAATACCCAAGCCAACAAAGCCCAGCAAAAGAGCCCCAGCGGTGAAAATTGCAAGGAGCAAAAATTAAGCCTGCTAAAGTAAAGGAGCTTTCTTTTCTTGACAAGCTTAACACTCCCTTTATACTACAATTCGTAATCATATGATTACACACATCTTTTTTTACTCTGGGGCCTCTGGCACATTTAACATACAGCATAGATTATTTTCTCTGATTTTCTTCTAGCTTGACACTACCTAGGTGTTATTTCATACTGCTGATTATTAACTGTTTGCAAATGTTTGTAATTTCGACATTCTTGTCCTTACGTTCTTTCTATCTCTTGCTGACACTGGTGGCAGTTGTAGGTGTCACAGCTGTAGGGGTTAAGGTCTTGCCTGTCTGTAAAGAAATTCAGTATATATTTATGAGTGGGAAGACACTATCATTCATTTTTCTTTCCTGTCTTTTAGGAGGTCTTTCCTCTCACCCACATTACTGTAACACTGAGATAGTTAATGCCTTAAATATTCTTTTAGTTTTTCTGTAACTACAAAAATAAGGAGTAAAGAAAGAAAAGGCATTTTCTGTGTATTAGGAAAGAAGTGTGTTCTATTTGTAATGGAAAGCACAGATATAAAAGTATAAAAGCACAGATATCTATTTTCTCATAATGGTAATTAATTTTAATTTTTCTTTATGTTTTTCATGGGCTCACATTGCTAATGGTGTATATATAATTGCCACAGTAGTATTTTATACTACTAAATGGGCCTTTATAGGCCCATAGAAGTGGACTTTCATTCTTTTTCTGAGTCCATAGTGAAATGGTTAATTTTAGATTACTGGTTACTAGTGAACAGTCCTCATAATGCAGGTGTCACCTGGGTTGCGAGATGAATAATATATGGTTTATATTATAAATTATCTAACAAAATAGTATTTTCCTTAAGAAACAGAATCTTTCAAAAATTAGATTTTTTTTAACAGTTATAGTGCTGAGTAATGCAGTGTTCTAATAAGTTCATTTCAAACTGAGCAAAATACATGAAATGAAAATTTGTAATTTTAGACTGGGCTTCCAAAAATTTGGTGATACCAGTTTTTCTGTCAGATCTGCTGGTAAACAGATTATGTTGTCCTTTTCATTAGAAGAGAATGTTTAATGGGAAGATAAAGCAGTTTGGTGTGGCATCAGAAAAAAAGCACTCAGACACATACAATACAGCTTCAGTCAGCCTGAGACACAAGTCTCCTGCACATTTCTTCCTGCAGCTTCTGCCAATAGCTTTGCTTCGTTTTGGAGATGACAGGGCCCACCGTGGTGATGGTGTGTTGGCAGCAGTTATATCTTCCAGTAAAATTGCACCATGTTTTCATTTATATTGATGGCTCCCTCATGTTCCTAAGGTGGTGCCATTAAAGGTGCTAAATTGTTTGTTTTCTTCCTAAAATACAATACTTCTCAAAATGCACTCTTTTGATAGCTCACATCACTGTGACACATACAATGTAAAACTTCTGAGCGCAATTAGGATTATGTTTTCCCATTGCATCCCTTCTGATTGAAGAGATTAGACAATGACAATACCTCCTAGGTCTTTTATTTTCTTACTTTGCCAATATTAACTTTTTCTACCAATGTTTCTATTTTTTCTGTTGTCATAACCAGGCAACATTAGGCATTTCTAGTAAGATATTTATTTCACTTATATTTTAGAGGATATTAAAACTCAGTATTTTATGTTTTCCTAATGGTGGACCTAATATTCATCTTTGTTAATATGTCCTTTAAGAGGTTATGCTATTTTTACCATTCACAAAAAACAGACCTAAAATGTTGTCATCTGAATTTTGAATTTTCTTTTATTTTGGAATCCACTTCATGTATCACATGCATGCATTAATTCATCCTTCTAGATTTTGTAATATTGAGGAAGCAAGGGTGACATTTGTCTCATATGACTTGAAACATGCCCAAGTTACATCTCTAAATGTAAATTAGGCTGGTTTTTATACCCCCAGGAGAAAAGTAGGTATCTCTGGATGTGATGTGTCTGATGTTATTCCAGAAGCCAACATGATTATGCAGAGTTTATGTCGTGGTTTAACCCCAGCTGGAAGCGAAGCCTCACAGAGCCACTCACACAGCGCTCCAGTGGGATGGGCTGCAGAGATGGAAGGGTAAAAGGGAAAACTCATGTGCTGTGATAAAGGCAGTTAGATAGGAAAAGGGAAAGTTGCACGCACAAGCAAAGCAAAACAAAGGATTCATTCATCGCTTCCCATGGGCAGGCAGGTGTTCAACCATCTCCAGGAAAACAGGACTCCCTCATGTGTAAAAGTGACTTGGTGTGGTGGTTTAACCCCAGCCAGAAACCTATTGCCAGGCAGCTGCTCTGTCACTCACCCACCACTGGGTTAGCAAGAAGGCTAAAAGACAGAAAACTTGTTGATTGGGATAAGGACAGTTTAACAGGTAAAGCAAAAGCCATGCATGCAAGCAAAGTAAAACAGGAATTCATTCACTGTTTCCCATGGACAGGTGTTCAGTTTTCTTCAGGACAGCAGGGCCCCATCACACATAACAGAGGCTTGGGAAGGCAAACACCATCACTCCAAACATTCCCCCTTCCTTCTTCTTACCCCCTCACTTTATATACATGATGCAATGTGGTCTGGAATATCCCTTTTGTCAGCTGGGGTCACCTGTCCCAGATGTGTCTCTTCCAACCTCCCATGCACCCCCGATTCCCTCACCAGCGTGGAAGTATGAAAAGAAGAAAAGGCCTTGGCTCTATATAAGCCCTGTTTAGCAATAACAAAAACATCTCTATATTATCAACCCTGTGTTCAGCACAAATTCAAAACATAGCCCCATACAGCCATTGTGGAGAAAATTAACTCTACACCAGCCAAAACCAGCACACTAGGAAAGACAAAAGCCATCACTCTCAACATCCTCCTTTTCTTTCTCCTTACCTTAGCTTTTTGTGCCGAGCAGGACAGTATATGCTATGGGATGTCCCTGTGATCATTAGGGGTCAGTTGTCCTGGCTGTGTCCCCTGAAAACTGCTTGTGCACCCCCAGACTACATGCTGGTGGGGCACTGTTAGTAGCAGAACAGGTCTTGAGCTGTGTAAGCCCTGCTCAGCAATGAAGAAAACCTGTATGTATTATTAACATTATTTACAGCGCAAATCCAAATCACAGCCCTGTACCAGCTACTGTGCAAAAAAAACCCCGAAAACAACACAAACAGAAAGCAAACCTTTATGCCAGCTAAAATCAGGACAGGTAATTTCCTGTTTGTCTATTGTGAAAAACCTAGAGGGACTGGCTCAGAGATATTGGTGCCTTCATTGCCCAAGATAGAACCTGTGAACCACACCCTAAATTTCCTACATTGTATGCCAAAGATAGGTCTCTTGATTACTCTTGATTTTTAAATACTTCAAAAGTACAATATGGGTCTCAATGTGGTCCTTTTCTGGACCTGTTCCAAACAGTTGAGGATGAGTTTGGAGGGGTTGGCCCTAAATTGCTTGTAATGTTTCTTTTCATGCTAAAAAGATACACAGTTCAGGTTGGTATCTTGTTTTATTTTTCCACTTTAAATTTAATTTTATTTCATTTGCCTTTCATTGGTAGAGTCTCTTTTGATCTTTGTACTTCTTTTTCCTCTTTGGTAGCTATATAAGTCCTTTTATTTTCCTTTTCCCTTTTTGGCCTATTCAGATTTAAGAGTCCTTGGATTCCTTTCCTACCACTCCTTCCTGTATGTATGTACTTTGAACTCTGAATAGCCCTTTTGAAGACACTCTGACCATTGCTTTGCCTTATATCTCCTTTCTTTTTTCCCCACAGATAAGTTTCATTTCTTTTGCAGTTTCTTTAAGTCTCCAATGCTTTTTTTCATTTTTTCATTTTCTTTTTAAAGATAAATTTTAAGCATTTATTTGTATCCCATATTCAATATTTTATGTTCTCTAAAATGTTTCTGGAAATGGGAATTTCAAAAGAAGGAAAGTGGAGTTGATTTCCTTACACCGTTTTTCTCGCTGAATTGTTTTCTTCTTGTATTGGATTCAAGTGCTCAGATTTCATGTTTCAATGCCCCACCTCCCAACAGCTGAAACTTTGACCCAACTCTTCATCTTTAGTTTTTGGAATTCACTATATGTGTTTGACAACTTTGCATCTGTATGCACTATCTAGAGACTTGATCAACTAAAATACGATCAGAGGTTTATGTCTTCCCTGGCTCTGCTCCAGAGTACTGGCCTAAGGGATATACAGGAAATTATTGCTGTAGGGTTTTTTTGGGGGTTTTTTTGGTTTTTTTGGGTTTTTTTTTTTTTTTTTTGGTTTGGTTTGGTTTGTTTTTTTAGTTTTTTTTAAAATTTATTTCTTGTATGCTTACCTGAGATTTTTACCAATTACTGTTGTCACTGTTAAAGTGATAAAATATGTGCTTTGAAAGCATTATATAACATATTTTACACCTAGTGATTTTCTTTACTCTGCCTTTCCCATGCATACTGCATCCTGTCTTTTCAACACAAGGGAATTATCCCACTAAGTTTCAGTTAGTCTTTCCAGATCGTAATCTCCTTTATTTAGTACAGCAACCTTCCAGTTGTTGCTTGTTTCCACACACATTTGAGTCAGACATTATATTCATGTTATCCTTCATCTTTTGCTTCAGAACAATTTTAGTTTCTCGCCTAATTTGTATGTTGGAAGTACAAGCCGGATTATCCAAATTAAGTGAAAGCTTTCCCTTTCCCTCCTTCTCCTGAAGCTTTGCAGCCTGCCTAACAGGCTCTGCCAGTTCTGAGCCCAAGAGGCTGGCAACCTGTCTGCTAAGGGGAGACAGTGTAATCCAAACGGTTGGCTGTGGCAGCAGGAGGCATTCCAGTGATCTGCGCACTCAAACCCCTCCAACCTACCCCATCGCATCTTTCCTTGGTTGGCTTCCAGCATTTTACTTTCTTCACCTGTGCTTCACATGGGGAAGTCTTCTGCAAGTTTCTTATCTGCATAGTTCCAATTAATTTTCTTTTCCTTACTGTCTGAAGAAACAGTTTCTTGTATTTTATATCAATATACTTTATTGGTGTCATTTGTTTCTTTAGGGAATATGATGATTAGAACTTCTGCAGCATTACTCAATAAATCTAGCAACACCTTTGTTATGACAGTCCTTTTCATCCTGGCTCTCTATCATGTTTTGCTTAGGTAATATTTTGAACTACTTTCCTTGTATGCAAATTAATCAGTTGGGACTGCTTATCCTTTCTGTCTTTCTGACAGGTCTCTTTCAGTGCTTGTGCTGTGGTCATACGTGGTTGGAACTCTTTTCTTCATATTGAAAGAATAACACACCTGTTGCAGGTGTTAGCACTGTTTCCACACATATTTCCCATCTGCTTTTCCTGTGGGCTTTCTTAGGATTCTTGGCACAAAGCTTTGCTTTTCTCCTCTTCTATATGTGGGGTCTTAATTGCCTCTTCTTTTTTTTTCTTTTTTTTTTTTTTTCTGGTAATTTCTTCTCTTGGTCTTTGTCCAGTCCCTGTTTCAGTCTGTCTTTTCCATTTGCACTTCATTTGGCTGTTCCCTTATCATTCATAGAATACATCTATTCCCCTCTGGGTTTGTCCATGGAAAGGTCATGGACATAGTTTTGAGCAGCTGTTTCTTCCTGTTCTTCAGGCTGGTTTGCAATGTCACAGCCTTTTGCAATGCTTTCTACATTAGCTGCACCCATCCTGTAGCTGATTCCTGACACTGCCCAGTTTTCTGCCTTGGTTTGCCATGTGCTACCATTTGCCTGAGGTGATCCTAGCTGCCACATATGACTGAAAACATGAGAGGGGGAAAAGTGGGGGAAAACTAGACCTGTATTTTCCTGAGGATGGAGCACAGTGGGAGACCCATCTTCCTGCTGCAGCTATCTGAGAGGCTGGTCACAGCTTTCTCTTAGCTTGGACAGATTTTGCTGCCAAATGCTGGGAGATTTGTTAGAGCCATGGGTAATCAAAGTAAGGGAAAAGACAAAGATCCTTTAGCTATGTGTGTAGTAATCATAATACTTTGTAATACTTTGTACTTTTAACAGTAATCATAATACTTTGCTTTCAAATATTTTTCTCTGGACAGAAAACAGTCTTGTGGGAGGCATACAGCCATTTGGTTTGAGGACAGAACACCCCATGCAATGTCATAGTTACAGACCCATAGGATGGCTTGGGTTGAAAGGAGCCTTTCAAGGTCATTTAGTCCAACCCCTCTGCAATGAGCATGGTTCCCCCATGCACCTGTGAAGAAACAGTAGATATTCTTGGGTCAGTAAATGAAAAACTAAGGAAAAAACCCCAGGCACTATTATTCCAGAGCCAGCAGGTTCCTTCTCTATATCATGCCCTGAGACACACCTCAACTGTTTTGTACCCCTGAAGGTGTTCAGGTGAGAGGGAAGGCCTGCTGCCTGCCTCCCTCTGGAACAGGTCCAGTCCTCTCTGCATTGACTGCCATCCTTCTTGTACCCATGTATAAATTACCTTGCTTAGTACGGCCATGTGGAGAATATTCATTCTCCACATGGCCGTACTACTGCCACATGCAGCAGAGAATGGTAGAAATATAAGGGACTTCTCCCTGGTTCAAGGCTAACTAGGCTTGCTGCAAGCTTTATAGGAAGCAGATTTGGGGTCCCTGGTGTAGTTCTTTACGTGGGTGGGTTATGGGGCCATCCATAGAAAGTGCATAGAGGTCACAGAGGCTCTGAGTTCTGCTTTTTGCCCTCTAGATTCTTTGATGTGAATTTGCTGGCATTGACTCCCTTCAGGCATGAATTCCTCACCAGAAGTCATGATGTGGGTTAAAAGCACTTTGTTTAAGGGAGATCTGAGCCCATTTCCATGCAAAGCAGGTTCCCTAAGGAGAAAAAGGTGTTCAGCCTTGCTCTCTGTATAGGGTGTTAATCAGAATATAATTTTCTAAAAACACTATCTAATTTTGCTATCTTGTATTGTTGACTTCTGTTGATACTCTGCTCTGTGGATGATTTGTATTTTTATTTAATAATATTATTTTCCTCATTTTATGGAATGGCTATGTATATTTTACAGACCTCTCTAAAATCAGGTGGCTGAGTAAGAGTTGCAAAAAAGTGTATAGCAAACATTTCAAAAGATATTTTTGTCAAAATGAACCACAATCAAGCATATTTATATTAGGTCAAAAATAACATTAAAACTGGGGAGAGGGTAATTTTGTGGTCTGCTAGTAATTTTCCATTCTCAAGAAGCAGACTAAGTTTTGTTCAAAACAACTCAATCTCTACTCTCTTCGCTAATGTACATAGAGTGTTTGATATTGCATTTCATTATGTAAACCTTGCTTTAATGCTTCTCATTACTTCTGCTCAAGTAACCCTGAATAAATGTAGTATCTGGCACAAGATGCTATTCCTATGGCATTGTTTCAAAACTAGTGCCTTTGTGCTGCACAAAATGGATCTCTCAGTGACATGGCAGAGCCTCCACTTTAAATCTTCAATTTGGGAAAGCTGTTTCGTCTAACAAAAGCCTGACATCCTACATGAACTTCTAGATCCCTACCCCAGGGCATCAAGCCAGCAATGCAGGATTAAGACCTAGTTATGAAAAGGTCTTGAACTGAACAGGAATAAGGAAGTTTTGGTTTAGGGACTATATATGGAGAGCATTAGGGAAAGGTCTTTAGTCCTGTCTGTTAGCAATCTAAAATCATTTTGAAAATACTTTCTTTACTTTGCTGGCATGGGCAATCAGAGAAGCAGGAGAGAAGGAAGGAAATGAGAGACTATCTAATTATGCTTCTATAAATGTCCTCCAATACTTTGCTAATGTGGCTGGGGGAACTTTTTCAAAACTGAAGTAGACAAATGTGATGCTTGTCCAGCTGAAATGGGAAACTAACATGCACAATGTTTGGCTAGAAGGCTCCAGGAAAGCTTGACATTAAGTGCATAGCCATACTGCATCATTTGCTATGTCAAAAGCAGCCAACAGAAATGACAGCTGAAGCAGTCTATAACATAGCACTGTCTTCTAGGCTCTAAAACCTCAAAGAAATCCTTCATTCAACTCCATTCTATCTATCCTAGGGATGATATGATAATATAACCACTTCCCACCATTAGCAATATTTAGGTAGATGGTACAAATTGTCATTGTATACTAAATAAAATAAGGGAGGGAAGAGAAGTAGAGTTTTGGATACTTTATTGTAGGCTCTGCTTAACTGTTGGCTCAGTCCCAGGCTCTGGGAGGATCTTTCCAAACAACTGTTTCTGAGTCAATATGCGGCAGAGTTCTGGGTCTAATTTATTCCAGGGACCACCTCCAAAAGCAGTCACATTTTGTTTTGGTCACTGGCCCTGTTTTATTTATCAGCACAGACATAGCCATTGGGTTTGAGTTGGCGTGTGGCACTATGAGGCTTTTCATGACAATTTTGTTACTCCGTGACTTCACCTCATCAAACGTCAGCTTCAAAAACTAGCCTGTCCAAATCCCCATCTGCCCTGTTATATTTCCTCCATCCAGCACATCCAAAGTTCCAAATGTCTGTGATCTACTGTTTTATGCAAACGATCATCTTGTGGTTTGTGTTTTCTGTTCTTGTTTTGTTTTGTTTGGTTTGAGGGGGTTTTATTGTTACCTATGCTTTGATTTTGTTTGTTGTTTTTGTCATTGTTTGAAACTTTGATCTGAACTCAGCCCAAAAAAACCCAACAGAGTTAAGTTCCTTTTCATACGTGTTTTTCATGTCTGTGTGATTTTTTCACCAGCATGGCCCAGCCAGCACAAGTATCGGCAGAAGAAAAAGTTAAAAATATATTTGCCTTGCCTTATGCTAATTTCTATTAGAAACATAAAATGCAATAATTAAGGTTTCAACTTAAGATGTAGGAATTTTACAGCATCCAAGTGTTATAAATCAAGCAAATTTGATTTAGAGGGAGATCATACATCTCAAGGTTTAGGATTATTTTATTTCCTTTTAAAGAAAGTTGAGAAACACATCTTTGATGGATGTAATTGTGCTTTGTGAAGGCCTGGAAAGTGGCCTAGTAAGCTCTTGCAATCAGTGACCTTAAAATTATGCATTGGCATAAGAAAACTATTTATTAAAGTGAGAAACATAAATATTGATCTGGGGTCTGTGTAATGGACAAGATGGTTTCCATAGTTCTTTTGGGAAGGGAAAAGCGCACATGGTAGCACTACCTGTCCTCAGCAACTTCCTGTTTGTGTAGTCATTCATGGTGCTGGCATATACAGGGGAAAGTATTCACAGGTGTTAACACCCTTACAACGTTTTAGGAAAATACCTTTCTTCAGAGTTTTAGAATTTCTTTGTTTGAAATTACTCATATTTTCCTTCAGAAGGGAAGGAATATTTGTCCGCTACAGAGAGGATAAGGCTACTCAGTCCATTCAAACTGGTCTTTGAACTGCATCTGTTTATTTTTGGTACCTTATGGCTGTAGAACTTAACCTATCTCTTACAGTCATACTTAGTTAAGGTTCAGCTGCTTTTTTTTTTTTTTTGCAGTTTACCATTCCTTTTATTTTCTACTGACCTTTTCAAATGTTATGCTATGTTATGTTATGTTATCTAACATGCATAGTTTCTTTTCATTTTTGTATTTAGATGGTAATCAAGAATTAATTTGTATCTGTGATAGCAGAAAAAGTTTTCTAACTGACACTTATGAGCATATGCTGGACAGTAAATATTATGAAGAACATGTTGGAGCTGCAAATGTTCTTCAGTAGCAAGCACACAACAATCACAAATATGCTCACAAACAATCCATCAAAGCACTTTTGAATGCCACGGCAAATCTCTAATTTTAGTGTAAGTGGGAGGTGTGATCTGTTCTTGTGTGTGGAAGAGTTACACTTTCATCAAATTATCTATTATTTCAGTTTTGAGTTTTTTGATTTCAGAAAATATTTAGGGCATGTTGAGAAATAAACCCTTTGTTTGACAAAGGTGCTACACAGCAAATCATATCCTTCAGGATTTCACACTCGAGAATTTTTTTTCTATCTGTATTTTACTCAATTAATCATCTGCGTCAAACAATTACCTACCTAAGGAGAAGTATGTGAAGGGATGTGATAGGTTCCAGAGTATTTTATTAAAATATATAAGTTCTCAAAATCATAGCTCTGGGATTAATAATTGATAGAAATTCATGTATTTTACACATTCATATTCATGGTGCCTCCAACTCTGGAATCAGTGTTTCTGCAAGCCATTAACCTTATATTGTAATGCAAAGCCTCCAATTCAGTTGATATCACTAGATATCAATTGCTCCAAAAGTCTGAGCTTTTTTCTGCATAGAGTTTGTATTTTAAAAAGAGCTGGCATTGTGCAGTGTTGACAGCAAAACATGAAAAGTCCTGCTGAGCTTGTCTATACACATTTTGCTATGGCTGAGCATAAAATTCTTTGCTATGCAACTGAATGAATATCAAAAGAGAATATGAATACATGTAGCAGAGAAATGAAGTGTTTTTGAAAGGACTTTCTTCTGAATGAAAGAAGAACAAAGCAAGATTGGCTAAGAATCAGGAAGCTGGTTATATTTTTTCCTACCTTGGGTGGCTCCGAGGTTTGGTTGGGTGCCAGTTAACAAATTAGGTCATTGATATGTTACTTCTGCATATGGAATAATTCTTGATAACTGTATGGTCTGTCCACACATGTGAGGCTAATCTTAATTTCCATCATATTTCTTTCTCATCTGGGGAAAGAGTTTTACTGTCAAAACAAAATCTACTGATGCAGATTTCATCCCCCCCACCTCCCTCACCCTCACCAAATAAGAACAAATGAAAAGGAAAGAGCTTGTCAGAAGTTATTTCATTTCAAACCACCTCTCATCAAAAAGAATAATAAATAAACCTGAAAACCGACTCTCAATCCTCTTAGGCCTGTTATGTTTCAGCTAGAGGAAAAGGACACAGTGTAATTTTCAGTGACAGGTAGGTAAAAACCTTTTTAGAAATTTAAAGAGCTAACCACAATGTATTAAAGTAAACGTATATATATTATTATAAGGATATGGGCCTGGGTTCTCTCGGAGTATGGAGAACTAAATGCAAAAAATTTACATTTGCTAAATGCAAAACTCCAAAATGCTACTGTTAGGATCAGGCAGTGATTGACACATTTTTTGCACAAGATGACTTAGCAGGAACTCAGCTTCCTCCCCCTGCTTTTCAATTTTTAGCATCTATGAGTTTGCCAAATGGTGTGCACTGATGATGTCTGCATTTGGTCCCCTTCTGGATCGCCTCCTTTCTCGAGTGTTCCCAGTTTCTCATGTGTTCAGCAGATTTCCAGCCCCCACCACCGGCACCGCACAGCCCCGTGCCTCCACACGGCCACCTGGCAGGGAGACAGGCTGTCTCCCAATTTCATCTCCTGCTCCTCCTCTCCCATCCGGATTGACCAGCAAAAGAGGCAGAGGAGGAGAGGGAAGGGGAAGCGGTGGCTGGCAACAGTTCCTATAGGAAGGTCAATTAAAGGCTGAGAGTTGGGAAAGAAAGGATTAAAGAACTGACTGGGCTGTGATGGTGCGTAGGGAGCAGGGAGCTGGGGATGGCTTGGAGAAGTGCAAGAGAGGAAGCAGAAGTGAATTTGGCCACAGGAAGATTGAGTGCGCAGTAGGGAGGATGAACCACAGGAATGGGGACTTTGGAAGCATAGTGAAGGCAAGATGATTGATGACAATACCTGATAATTTAGGGAGAAGGAGACGCAGGAATAGGAGAGCAGAATAAGATGAGATATTAGGATTTTTTGTATCCTGTCATATGAGACAGCCCCTGCTACGCTAATCAAGAATTTTAATATAGTAATTCTTTGAATGTTGTGTAAGATGTTGATAAGTATGTTTTCTGTAAGTTATAAGTTAGGTATGTCAAATGAGAAGAGAAGGTACCTTGCAATGGAAAAACTCAAATAAGATGTACACTGCAGTACACATTATAGTGTGTACAAACAGTGCATTTCCATATGCTCTTTCTTTTTAATTGTCCTTTCAAATCTTTTTCTCAAGTAGGTGTTGTCAGTTTTTGTACCATACCTTATCTTTTGCATGCACTCTCAGAAGAACAAACATTATTTCTATGCAGCCAGACAAAGGATTGCAAAAGAGAAAGCTGACATACTGAATCCTTTGTTGTAAGTCAATATGTGTATCTATATATTTATGTATAAATATTTATATTTCAGCGAATTATAGGCTGCTGTGAGAGGTTTGTGTAGAAGACTGAATGATAAATCAGGCTTTTTTTTAGCCTTTGAAACATGACTTTATTGGATTGGTATTTATAGACAAAGCACATGTCAAATGATTAGTTCCTTTTTTTGTTTGTGATCATTATTATTACATATTCAGAGCAGCTATTCCTTAACAACTCTATCATAAATTAACCCCTGATTGTCTGCACTAGTTCTTTGGCTCTGTTCCTAACTATGCCAACCTTTCCAAGATACATGTGCTATAGAAAGGATGACACTCTAGCAATCTGGATTCAAGTTAGTGCCAATAAAACCAGAGATCTCTCTTGTTTTGACACAGTAGACAGAGCATGGGTGACCTTGGAAAAGCCACTGAACAAACAGTGAGTTTTTCTGGTTTGGCTGTACTGTGTTGGTTTCAGGAACTGCCACCCCTAAGAGCTCATTCTTAGCCTCCCTATTGTATTTATTTGTCTGGAAAATCTGAGATTTATTGATCTAGAACAAAAAAAATTGCATGATGATTTAATGTACTCACCAGAGGATGGGTGTGCTCACATCCTGTGCCTCTTTAAGGCTTGTTTATATGAAGAGCAAAAAAAAGTATACTCACAGCAATAGCAATTTCTGCTTCTACATATTGGGGCTGGATTGCAGTTTATTCTCAGAAATAGTAATGGTTTTGTCATCCGGTTTAGTTTCACTAAATCTTCCCATTTTTGGAAAATCAGGAATAGATACTCATCAGCCTTGCTATTTTTGGTTTATTTATTGTTGTTTTGTCCTATAAGAACATTCTTGAATACAATTTTCTGAAGGGACTGCAAGTTACTCAGAATTTATTGTCCAGTGTGTCTGCATGAAAGAGCATTTTACCTTCATTAACAAAGTCACAATGCAAGCTTGTGTTGTTAATGTACAAAGAAAACAAGCATTTCTTCTGACACTGAATATACATTTTGGCCAAGAGATCTGTTCTGGGAATCCATATAAAATTACAGACATGCTGTGCAAGGTTTTTATAAATGAATAGCAAAGGTATTTTTTGCCATGACATTTGTGCAAATGGAACTGAACGAACCACGGAGACGCTCCATCCTCCACGTACACTGTCTCAGAAGGGTGTGTTACTCTTCTCACTACAGCCCTGCATTGTCTCGTCCCTCCAGGGACACAGCTGATACTAATCTCTCACCTTGTGCTGCAGTCAGACAGAAGCTTTATTAATAATGACAATGGCACATCCTTTGCAGCGTCTTCCTGCTTCACTTGGAGCCTTCTCAGATGTTATCTTCATTGTTTCATAGTAGCTATAAATACAAAACTATTTACAATGAATTGTTTCCAAACAATTAATTACTGAACTATGAACTAAGTTTATATTGGCTTTGTTACTCCCTAACTCAAAACTGAGAGCTGAATCAGTTAGAAAAATGCAATTCTTCATATTTAGGACAGGAAAGATAGCTGATCTATCATCATGGAGTCATTTTCATGTACAAAATATGAGGTAGCATCTTGGACAAATGTGCCCCTGGATAATTTCAGTTTGGAATGCAACCTCTAACTAGAAAAACCAAAAGACTTGCATTTTTCATTTGGTGATTTTATTTAAATTCGATTAATAGTAACTAACATACATGCTACACCTTTTCTTGTTTGTAAGACTCAAATGAGTCTAGAAGTGGATAACACTAAACATGTCAAAAAATGGAGAAACCAGAGATTAGTTTACATACCCAAGTCACGTTGCTCTTCAGAAATGGACTGTCAAAATTAGGTCTTTAACTGCTGAGACAGGAAATTTCCACCTCTTTGGCTGTTTTCAAGTGATGTTGTTGGGGTTTCTTGGTCATAGGCCTCAACAAAAAGATTAAGTATCTTAATAACAGATATGAATGAATAAAATTAGGTAAAATATATGTTTAACTTAATAAGGTCTTCTCTTTACTTTTCACACAGAACTAGAAGCAAAAACTCTCTGAAGATTTGGAAAGAATCAAGTTTAATGTATTGATTTTTAATTCTGTATCCCAGAGTTCATAAATTTGACTAGCACTTACCTAACTACCATAATTGTCAGTGGTATATTCCTTTCTGTAGCTCAGATAGCAATTAGAAACCTTGTTCTGTGAAAATTGTATATAATTCTGGGCTGTACATACTCTGTAATTGTTCCTTTTTACCCAAAAAAATGTGAGAAATATGGTATTCTACAAAATATGGTATACTGCAAAACATAGTATACTACAAAGTAATAACCCAGGCTTTTCAAATGAATTTGAACAGCAAAAGGGTTTACTGGAAAGGATATTTGTGTGTAAAATCATGTGTACGGGGTGATATTCCTAGTACTCTACCAAAGTGAATTTTCATGTGATGCTGAGTCCATGTAAAAAAGTTTTTTCATTATGTGACGTAATAGAGGCTGAAGTGATGTTTCTTCTACCGTCATGGTTGTGCTGCTGATCTACTTTGGTTACTCTGAGAAGCATTTTATTCACAATTAAAATGGGAATGCAAACATAGGGAGGAAAACCTGAAGTTGAGCACTACAGCAGAGTCAGACTGGTACAGAAAGTGAAGTGCTGAGGCAATGATGATCCCTGACACCATGTGCAAACCTAGAAGCCTTTCATTGCTGGTCATAATGGTATTTTTTTTCCCCTCCTTAGTTCCTGTGTAGCACGTTCATATAAACAGGAAGTTGAGGAGGAAGGAGATTCAGGAGATGGAGCCATCCCAGAGGAGCTATCAGCAGGACAAAAGAGATGATGGAATTCACCAAAACTCCACCTCTCACTCCTTCCATAGACATGCAGTTTTCTGTCTCTCTTTTGGGAGGCAGGTTGCCAGGGGTAAGGCAATAGTAATCCACTGCCACTGTGGATGCAAAGTGTTGTGTTTCTGACTTTCACCATGGGAAGGTAAAACTAACCTTCAGTCAAACACTGCAGTTCAATATTAGGTATTTTAAGCAAAAGGGTTTTAGCAGGGTCCAATGATTTTGAGACTGAGAAATATCATATTCCAAAGTACCAAGCGGCCTTTCATGAAGACAGTACAAAATGTTACTCAGAGCTTCTGTAAGAGGCACAGAAAACCCTTCAGAAAACATCCTTTCTTTCAGCCTCAAACCTTTGGGATCATGAGCCATGGCATGTTAAACAAGCTGCTAACCTCAAACTGCTGAGAGATGAAGTCAGGCAACTGTTAGAGTATACTCATGAGGAAATGATGTCATGCAGCACAGGAGATATATCCCAACCATGATTGTCTGCATCAGACCCTTCTCTTGAGAACATCAGCATCACCAGCACTTTTAGTTCCCTGAGAAATATTATTGACTCCACAGTGTCAGCCAGAGAGAAACAGAAATCCAATTTCCTGTTCCAAGACGGGGAGCAGTGGTTCAAATGCATTAAGCTCTTGCCTAGATTGTATCTTGCCAAAAACTTAAGATTAATTATTAATTCTTCCTCCTTAAGTGCAGAATATGCACTTGGTGGTCTGGAAAGCCAGAACCTACAACTAATTGCTTTCAATTTCCATACCTGACCCTTCACAGCCATGCTTTCCTATCCCATTGAAACTCTGTTTGAATGGACAAGGTAATTTCAAAGACAAACAATTTACATAGAAAGATTCTGGTGGATATAAATATTTAAATTAGAGTTGTCTCAACCTGGATATAGAGAGGAGAACTGACATGAGTATACCTGCAAAAACCAGTAAATGGAAACATAGGAAAATAAAATTCTGTAGTTGCATATTCATTATGTTCATAAAGTCAGTTCCTGGTTATAATCATTATACTTTGATTGTTATTTCTGGTTTGTGGGAATAAAGAGAAACTAAATTTTAACAATAGAGTTTGGAAAGAAAATGAGACATCTGTGGTCTCGTTGGGATGTGAGTAAAGCCAGTAGTGCATTTTCCATTAACTTGAATTTAATAGAATCTAAATTTGATTTAATTTAGTTCTCAGTTTTCTTTAATGCATTTTATAATGTAGTTTAAAGAGGCTCCAAATTTGAGATGATAAAACATTTCCAAGTGCAATGCAGCTAATATTCAAATAATACTTATCCCTAGAAGTATGTTACAGTGGTTGATAGAGATATCAAGAGAAACAGCTTCAAAGCTTGCTGATATTTAGAATGGCTTCTTGGTGTGCTGCTGTGGCTTTGCTGGAGCTGCAGCTAAACAGGTCTTCCATTGGCAAAGCTTATACTAATTTTCCAGACACAGGAAGTCCCGCTAGAAGAAGATATTTTTGGCATTATCAGTCAATAACCATTAAGCATTTCTTTTACTTGCTTTGTGTGACTCATTCAGTGAAGTCCTTGTCTCACCTGCCACTCTGCAGTGTCTGTAACACAGGTATCACTGTTTTGGACAATGGAGAGTAGGGCCCTATACCAGCTATGCCAGGCACAGGGTGTCCCCAGAACAAGGAAGAGTGTGACCTGGGAGCAGAGTGTAAATGTTTTCTACAAACATCAGAGAATCCCAGAAGTCCATCTAGAAAAATGCTATCTCTAACTGCGTCCTCTTACTATGTTCCTACTTTAATTTTATTTTTTAATCATTCAGTGCAGAAAAAAACAAACAAAAAAAAATCCTTTTACTTTGGTGAGTATAATAATGTTTTATAGAGATTTAGCTATTTAGCTAATAAGGACTGAAGCTATAGAAAGTTCTGCTCAGTAACACAAGAAGTACAAGACAATTTGAAAGAAATAGTCTGAGAATGTGAGAGGTGAGCCTGAGTGCTGGTAGTTACATGGAAAGAGAGTCTGATGGAGTTTTGCAGTAGGCTGCAAGAGGGGAAGTGTAGCTGCTGTGTGCTTCAATGTCTTTTCTGACTGAAATAGAGTATTCAGAAAAGTGTGCTGAATATTCTCATGTCACTGCTCATATGTGCTACAATTATTTCTTGGTTGTGATGTCATAAAAATAGCAGGGAAGTGTGAACCATATCCCTGCATTCTGCATACATACATTTTGCAATATGGTAAGAGGGAGAATGCAAGCCCACTGGAATCTGGCATATTAAGCTTGTTTCATTTTCTTGCTATTTCTGTATAGAGGGTATAAATTTGGAAAAAAAAGTGCCTGAAAAACCTGTTCTTAAGCTGTAATAATGTGGTAGTGGTGAAACTATTTTGCCTGGTCTTTTTAAAGGAATGCTTTGTTTTAGAACATCCTCAACTGAGGGCATGTTTCTAATGCAATTTTTTTATCCACTTATTTTTTGGGAGACTGCAACATGTGTTTTTCCTCTTCCACTTTTTAATATTTTGGTCTCTGCTGAATACACATACAAAAACTTCCTTCCTTTAGTTAGAGTCCACAAATGAAGAGCTTTTCTTTCTCTGATTGCAGATTAGCCTGCCAAGAAACAAACTCTAACTGGAGAACATCACTTTAATTTATTTATGGGATACAGATGACAAGGAAGTCTGTCCTCTTCTCAGGCTTTTTGGAAAGCTTTGGGCTGACCCAGCCCAACAGAGTTCATATGGCAAAGACAAACTATGCCAGGAACCAAAGCCAATAGTCACTGCAAACCTCTGAACCAAAACATTCCTGTAGTGCTTGAATTTCCCTATAATTTGTGTAGATTCCCTTTTTGTCAATGAGGCTTGCAGTAGATAACTAGCTTAGTGCAATCAGACTAAACAACTGTGCTATTCATTCAGCAATTAGATGATAGCAGTAATGCATGCTTTATGGTTTCCGTTCTTCATTCTTTCCTTTCTTTCAATGTCCTTGGAGACAAACCCTGAGATGTTTGGCAAAGAGGAGGCTCTTGCTGAAAGATATCTTTTTTTTTTCCTTTTAGTGTTGTTAATAAGTTATATTCTCAGAAGTAGGACATCAGATCTACATAGGAAGAAAGGATCAGCTGGAGAAAAAGCAACTTTGCAGTCATTTATGTACATGAACGTTTTCTTTCATCTGTTTCAATGCTGGAGGAAGAACTTTTTTCTTAATCACCAGCAGCATATGGCTTAATTTAGAATAAAATAAGTATATTTTGAATGCAAATAGTTTTAACAGAAATAAAGTAAGGTATGTTTACTCTATAAATGACCTGGGAAGGGTGTAGTGCTAAAAGTGGAGAATTTTGCTTTTGTTGCAGAAGATAAATCTTTGTGAAAGGGTAGGTTTCAGTGCTTCAGCTTTCAGTTAGAAGTTTAAGCTTTGGCCAAAATCAACTGTGATTTTTACCCTTTCCTTGCTGCACATAACTTTTCTGTGTTTGAAAAAAAAGGGATATATATGTGTGGTTAACTCAATAACATTGTTAGTGATCCTATTAACTAAGGAGCAAAGTTTACCTTTGTGTGTATTAAAAAAAAAAAAGTGTAACCATGTCATCAAAAGTATTATACTGCTTAGAAAATGTTTTCTTCATATAGTTGGAAAGTAAATGGTTGCTTAACTACTACCTTTGCAATTTATTATTCTGGCAAGTCTTCCTTTGTTTTACATCAGCTTCTGTATGACCTCAGACAGATCAAATAAATTCCCTGTACTGTAGTTTCCCTATTTAAGGGCTAATCCAAACCCCACCAAACTTAATGTGGGCACTGAGAGATTAAGTACTGGAAGATATGGCTGTTGTAGCTTAAAACATTACAGCACCCAGATGTCAAAGAATTACTTCCCCAACAGGAGGCAAGGAAGGATAGGATATGAGCCATGTGTCAGTCACTATGGTTTACTGTACAAAATACTAGATTAAATTGCACTGAAAGTATGTGCTCCTTAATAAACTGAGCTGTAAATGTGACAGTTGAGGCACAGATTCATATCCTGTTCTGTTGTTCTGCAATATTGGTGATGACCTAAGACAGATGACCAAGTCAAAAACATAGGGTAGTTACTCCTCTAGTGATAAACATGAAAGATATCTTCCAGAGTTTTGAAAATCCTACCTCAAAAATTTTAGAAAATGTTGATTTCTTTAAACTGCTTGAAGATCCTGATAAAAGGCAATGAATAACAATAAAGAATCATTGTACATCTCAAGGGAAAAATGGTTACATTGAATTTTGAAATGCTGAAAGGAAAAGTAATGAAAAAAAGGAATCTCCAGCTGACTCCAATGCATTGGATTTCTATTCAGACCACTTCATTTGGTTTCCAAATATGCTGTTGTGAAACACCTTTCAGCATAAGGACAGCCATTTTTCTCACAATGACAATCATTCATGACAGTATGAATGTTTTTGAGGACTTGAAATGGAAATAGAGAAAGATAGAGCAATGAGAAGCTAATGGGGCAGCTGGCATTCCAGCATGGTTTGACTAACCAGGGAGTTGAAATACCTTAATGTTGGGACACTCCTCGGAAGCTGCTCTAGTGCCTCTCTAATCACCCACTTGAGTTCAGTGAGCTCAAGGTCACTCCACCTTTTTTAGATATTTAGCTGGAGTGCTCATGATTAGAATCTTGTTGCCCTTGGTTTCCTGTCTTGTCAGTAGTAAAGGACAGATATTCAGAATCAACTGGCTTTCTCTCCATGGTGAGTGTTTGAAGAAGGAGAAAGAAGTGACAAGACAAGAGGAAATGGCCTCAAACTCTGTCAAGGGAAGTTTAGACTGGATATTAGAAAAAGCTTCTTTAGTGAAAGGTGGTTAGGCATTTGAACAGCGTATCAGGAAAGTGGTGGAAGTGTTAAAAAATGTGTGGCTGCGGCATGTGGTAACATAGCTTAGAGGTGATCATGGTGGTGCTGGTTTACAGTGGGATTTGATGGTCTTAGCTTTTCCAACTTTAATATTTCTCTGCAGTATGGCAGCTGGGCTGTGGTCTGCCTTTTCTCTACTGACACCTTAGGGCAGCCTTATTGTTACAACAAACAACTTTAAGTACTGTCTTGCCAAGGGCAGAATAGTTCAGAGGTTTTGTTTTCAAGTCTGAAGCTGCAATCTTTATGCAAATTCTTCATATTACTTTTACTTTAATTGGACCAAAGGTAATATGATACTGGTAAGAGTAAAAGGGCATAATGTGAATGGTACCAAATCATAGATGGCTAACAGTAGAGGATCAATACAATATTGATTTAGATGTTACCAAAAAAAGAGAGAAATTTAACCCCCACTCCACAGAAAATCAATAGAACTAGTGACATCTGCATGTTAATTATTAAGGCCTGCTTTGCAGTAGTGGATGAAAATTTAAAATTTCAGAAAACTGATACTAGTGACTAGATCATGTACCCTACTTAACCTGAGAGAAAACAGCAGTTCCAGAACAGAAACACGTATATAAATTCTCCCACATGATGACTGTATTTGTTCAGTAAATACAGTCCTTTAAACACAGGAAAACACAAATGGAACAGCTGTTTCTCTGGGTTAAGGCTAAGGGGAAAAAAAGAATAAATTCATACAAAATTATCTTGTGGGACAAAAATTAAATGCAAAATGCACATTAAAAAAAACCCCAGTAATATGAAAAATATACTATTTATTTTACAGTAGAAATGTTCTTACTGGTAAGGGGATGGCATTGGTTGAGTTCTGGCTGTAGTGAAGTCTTGGAAATAAATGTGTGGTTTTACAGGATATAGGCTATCATGCTGCCTTTGAGCTTGGTGTTTTTCAATTCTGGGACATAAACAGTTACCAGTAGTGCATCATGAATAAATTTACTTTATTTGTACTGCTTAGAGTACAAATTTGTAGTGTGTCGTTATTTGAAGTTTGGTGTAAGTCTCAATTGAAACATTAAACTCCTTATGAACTGGAAATCTTGGAAATCCTTCAGAGGAAGGCTTTTATTTATGATATTGTAGTCAGTGTTTCCATTATTTTCCCCTGTTTTCAGAGATTTATAACTTAGTTGTAAAAAAATCATTTTGGACTGAAATTTGACATACGGGATTGAACTCAAAGAACGATGTTTTTGCCCAGTTTGAAAGTAAGTCTGATCACACATAAACTGGAAGACATAGAAATGATTAAATGTATTCTTTAGGGGTTGTTTTGCGTTATTATTATGTTGCATTGCATTGTACCATTTTCTACAATTAATCCTGTATGAATAACTTTATATTTCATTATACATTCCTGTTTCTCAGATAAAGAATAGAGTGATTACGGCTGTGCTTACCACTGAAATGTAGTATGGTTGAGTGTTTCTGTAGCCCCTAGAAAAAATGGTGATTACCTCTCTTGAGTAGCATAGCTCATTGGTTTGTTGCATAGATGAATTCTAAGCAGATGAAATGTCAATAGAATGACAACTTTTGCCAGCTAGACATTCCCAAAAGTCAAACAGCCAACAAGAAATAAATATGTAAATAAATAAATTCCCAAATTAAAAAAGAGAAAAAAAAAAAAACAACCCCAGACCCAAAACAAAACTCTAGATGATACTGAATAGCTTAGAGGCAGCATAGCTAAGTCATTCTAGTTTCTGCAGTCAAATATGGGATAGGGTGATACTATATATTTTTCATTATTTTCACAATCTCCAGTTCTGTTCCTAGCTCAGAAAATGACAACCTTTTCACATTCCTGTTACTTTCCCATTGCAACATCCCAGTAATGATGATCAAGTTAAAAAAAGGCTAGTTTTTGAGATTAGATGATGTTCACAACTCTGCAGAGAAAATTCATGTGGCCAGAGCTCAGTTAAAGTTGAAGCTGGCCAGTACTGTGGGGGACAATAAAAACAGCTTTAAAAAATATGTTAATAGCAGAAGACAGTCCAGATATTACATTGTCCAGTTTCTTGATGAGGATGGTCAGCTCACAAACAGCAACATAGACAAGGATATTAACCTATTAGAGATCATTGAAAGAAAAATCCATTAAGATGGTGAAGGAGAAGCTGTATGAAAAGCAGCTGATGCCACTTGGTTTGTTCAGCCTGGAGAAGAGGGGACTCTCAGGGGAATCTCGTGGTGGTCAGGGGAGGCACCTATCCCTTCCTCCTGGAAACCACTGATAGGACCCATGGGAATGGCACAAAGCTGTGTCAGGGGAGGTTTAGATTGATATCAGGAAAATGTTCTTCACCCAGAGAGTGGCTGAGCTCTGGACCAGGCTCCCCAGGGAAGTGGTCACAGCATCAAACCTGACAGAGCGCAAGAAGTATTTGAACAATAATATCAAAAACCTGGTGTGATTCTTGGGGCTGTCCAGTGCAGGTCCAGGAGCTGGACTTTGATGATTCTTGTGGGTCCCTTCCAGTCAGGATGTTCTGTGATTTTGTGACTGTTTGGTATTAATAATTTGGGGTAAAATATCTGAATTGATAACTAGATATTGCAAAATGATGAGAAAAGGCTGAAATAGAATTGCAGAAAATCAACACCTAATTTTGGTACATGTCTATGGGTAAAGGAATACAAGAGAACAGAAATGTATACAGAAAGAAAGAGGGAAGAGGAATGAGAACAGTAGTATGTGGACTAAGTTAGGGAGGATGTGGTTAAACTTTCAGAGATTAAGGAGTGAAGTTAAGAATTTGGGGAGGGATCAGTTAAGGAAATTAAACCTGTAGTGTTGAAAAGGAAAAAATGTATTTACAAAGATACCTCAAGAAGTATAAGAAATATGCTTGAGAGCAGTTTTATTTAATGTTTTAATTTGTGCTTTGTTGATAAAGTGTGTGCTATAAAAAATGAGCCATTGGCAACACAGTTAAATGATACAGGCAGACCTGACAGACTGACAAACCTGAAGGAAAAGGATTCTAATAATTCCTGTTAACTTCGGCAAGATGACTTCCCAAGAGGGAAGGCAGGATGTGCTAATTAATCACAGCAATGTGATCCAGTACTGGAAAAGGCATATGACACATAGAATATATCAGAGATACAGACTCAGATGGGGTTTTGGTGGGGCCTCCTTCACATTACTTACAGTTTTGACCATCCATATGTTTAGAAGTGTGTTAAGCTGAAACAAGGAGGCAGGAAAGACAAGATAGCTGGGGAAATGCAGTTTCTGAGAGGAATCTGAATAGACATGGTATTTAACTTACTGAAATGAAGACTGGGATGAGGATTTCATTACTGTCTCCAAATGTAGTAAGGGCTTAATGCCAGAAAGGCAAAAAGCTATGATGTGGGCCAATGTTCATATGAAAACTAGATGCATGTAAAATAATCAGAAATATGTGCAAATCAGAAGAAAGTTTTTAACTGCTAGAATATTGAAGCTCCAGAACAGATTGAATAAACAAACAAACAGCCCAACATTCTCTAAATGATGCAACTTCATAAGTTCATGAAGGATATCCTATGATATGGATGTCTGCAACAGCAGGAAAAAAAACTGATGAGCCACAAGGTCCTTTTTCTCCTTGGTAAGTGGCCTGATTTTTAAAAGTTCTTATTTCTTCAAACTTTCATTGTGTTGTTTTTTCTTGAGAGTACTCATGATTTTCTTTTGAAAGTCTTAGCAGCCAGGACCTGGTGACTGGAAATATTTAGTAAGTTATAGATTTACTCTATTATGAAGAATCTATTTTAGGGCTATAGCAAAGTAAACTTTCAAACATTTATATTCATTCCATGATATATGTGTTTAATTTAGTCTTGTGGTTGTTAGCCTGCTTATCTTGCTAGTGCGAGCCATGGAAAGTAAGTGAGCAACCAGTTGACTCTTTTGCACATCATCTAAACAACAGTTTTGTATTTCTTTTTTCAACCTCCATGACTTTCCTTTTACTCTGTCACCTGCCAGTAAATATTCTCCTCCTGAGATGATCACTGGGGTGCCTTAGCTTGTTCCAAATTTTAAATAGATACATGTATGTTTCAGAGGTTATTCTAGGTTTGGTGTGGCTTTCATGAATCACAATGTGTATAGCTTTGTACTTACATATTTGAATGATTGATCTTGGCTGGTAGCTGTATTAAATGTAGTATTAATTTTTTTTGAGCATTGCTGAAATCTTCAAAAGATTATGTATTTTGTCTATTATCCTTATGGTATAAGGTGAGAATTCATGATAACAGCTCAGGATGAGGATAAAGTTATGTAGATTAACTGTGGCTTCAAGGAATAGTGGAAACAAAGAAGAAGAGAAGCTCAGCAGAGAGTGACTGAATTCTCTGTTTTATTGCTTATTACATTTCTGTTGGTGGGATTTGCAGTCTGGCAAGCTACCACCAAATTAATGAAGTTCGTGGACTGGAATTTCACCCAGAGTGATAGTTATTTGTATTGACATGTATCATTTCCTCTATGCCCTCTGGGATTTTGTTCTGTACCTGTGCTTTCAGGAACACAGTATATATTTTTTCGCCAGGTCTGTGAGATCCAATCTACTAAAAAAACCATTGGTATTTATCCCCTAATATTAGCTTTGATCTGCCAAACATACTTCATATCAGTGGGCAAAAAGAGGAGTGTGGGCTGAACGTTTTCCACACTGATTTAATATGCCATAAAAGCTTGCACAGGCCACTCCTCAGTTCCTGCATAGGCCTGCCTACACTACAATGAAAGTCTGACAGCTTCTACCTGGATACCTGGATTTAATAAAAGATCAGCTAAGCAGGTGTTGATATCCTTAGCTATAATTTAGGTCACAACTTACGAAACCTGGGACACTATGTCACTGTGGTTTGCTGTTAAGGGCTGAAAGGACACTCTGTCACTGCACAATAGCTGTTGATATGTGCCTTGATTTCCTCTATTTCTAGCAAAAGTAGAGCCTGGCTTTTGTCTGTTAAAATGTACACTTAGAATTGCCTTTGTTTTTACTTCTTATTTTCATAAGCCTTTCCCTTATTAATCCAACTTTTTAGTCAAAATAGGACCATAATATTGAATCTGTGAAACAGTAATAATTTTACTTGGTACATTCTGACAGTCTTGCTAACTTCAGTTGTACTCCTTTTTTTTTTTTTTTTTTTTTTTTTGATAGTGGACTCATTTTGAGAAGCACCGAATAAAAGAGCCAGCTGATTTGTGCCCTGGACAAAGTGAGACAAAGTTGCTCACATTCATGCTACTAAAGACCACTCTGAAGCAGATATTTCCTAGGCTTAGTGGTCCAAAATGGAGACTGTGAGTGAGCTTAATCTGCATGAGCAATCAACAGTTCAGTACTTGAGTCATTCCCTGGCCCTTTTTCATTCAGCAGTACAGTTATAGCTTTAGGCAATGTCTATATTAGTAAATAATGTGAACCAAGGCCCATCCTCTGGTTCTGGGTGTGTGCACAGCACAATGTGCACCCATGTAACCAAATATTCCTTTACCTCTGTGGAGGTTGCCTTCATATATAGCAAGAACTGAGAGCAATCTGTGGCATGTGCTAGCCCTAAACTGGGAATGGTCTGGAAGACTGGCATTGAGACCAAAACTCTCAGATAATGTAATTAATAATGATTAAGTAGATTAGCTGTGAGATGGTACTTTAGTTTACGCCCTGACTCTTTGAATTTTATGGTCACATGCAGTAGCCACCAGTCCATCTGCAGGGTGGACCTGGATTTTCTTCATAGGAGAACATTGCTGAGCTCTCACAGCTCTTTCTATCCCATCCTTCTGAGTCTGGTGACCTTTGCCATGCCTGTGTGCCACTCTCTTTCCTGCTTTTGGCATCTTGTCCAAGATTCCCTTTGCTCCAGGCTTGTCTCTATACTTAATCTCCATCACCCACCTCCTCTGTACTCCATATTCAGGATAAGTTTTCCAGCTCTCCCACTAACTTCTTCCCTTCAGCAAGCTTCTTTCCCTGCTCTTATCCTATTCTGTTTCCTTTTCCTTTTTTTTTTTTTCCTTCACCTTATTCCTCCCAATTTTGCCAAATTTCTCCTGTAGTTCTGTTAACTTGGCTTCCAGTCCCCATATCCCCGTGCTTTCCACATCTCCACATCCCCTCCCAGGTTCCATGGCAGGTCTGTTTCCCTCACCCTGTGGCCTGCCAGTGTGTACCTGGGTGTCTACAGACAACCCCAGCTGCTCCTGCTTTCCATATCCAAGCAGCGGCAAAAATTTTTTCAGTGCCCCTTCCTGTGTCCACCTCTTGCATGGATGGAAGAAACAGTCACCAGGGAGACTCAAGCCGTCCCCTGTAGTTCTAGTTTTCTTCCTTCAATTCTAGTTTTCTTCCCTCAGGAAAGTACATTTGGAAGAGCAGAAAGTGTAATGAGGAACTGTGTCATACCCAGTGAGGACCTCCCTTTCATGGAACCATAATGTCTGAATTTAAGCTCTGCTTTACGTAGCCAAAGTGCTTCATAAGTGTCTTTCTGTAATGTTTCCTGTTGGCTGCATTTAGTCACAGAAAGTGTGAATGAGAAACAAGTAAAGGGACTTCAGCAGAGATTAGAGTCCAAGACACTGAGCCTACAATTCCCTGCTGAATATGGTAAAAAGGTTGACTCTTGAAATTTTTAAGTGCAAAAGTTTCTATGCAGACATACATCATAGAGAGAAAGTCAGCTTCCCCCTCTCCATTTTCCTGTTACCCCAAACTTCAAACTTTTACTTTCTGCATAAAAACACTTGGACTTCTCCAGGAAAAGGTTGCCAATATTTTTTCAACATTACTAAAGAACAAATTTTCTTTAACCTTATTCTCAGAAACAGCTGTACCATTTTGGATGAAACTTCCTGAAATATTTCTGCCTCAGGCAGACACCTGGCATGGAAAATTTCAGCCCAAACATTTTAGGTTTGGCAAAGTGATATGCAGCTGAAAACAGGCTTTATAATGAGAAGTGTTGGGTAACTTTAATAAGAAGCAAAATTACCAGCCTCACCCCAGTACCAATCCTAACTGATGTTCCAAGCTCTATGATAAAATACTTAGTTTAAATGAATGAAGTCTTTACATATCAAAGGACCAAAAATAACTAGGAACATAGTCTTCTTCCAGGTATAACAAGCATTTCCAACTTATGGCTTAGTGATGTAAAGAGAATGAAGTAGATTAATAACAAAGCATAAAATGCAATCTTGAATTTGTGTCTATTAGGAGAAAACTGAAGTGTGTGATGTGCACTGACAAAATATATAATACCTTTGTTGCTTAGATCTTATGTGTTTGAGTCATTCAAAAGTCAGATTGTTTATTTCCAAACACACCCCAAAGTTTTAGCTGGAAAACCACTTAGACATTAAGATGGCAAATGTAAGTTCTGAACACAATAGCATAATTTATTAATCTTTCAGCAAGTCACTCAAAATGTTTAACAACTGCTTTTTCATTTAATTCCCCCTTCCAGTACAAAAAAGAACTTAATTTCCTATTTCATTTGTTCTCCTCTCTAAAATATAGCCCTGTCATGGTAGTCATGTTGTTCTTTAACCAAAATAAGTTAATAAATATGAAGGCGTAGTAAAATTTGTTCTTCTATGCAAAAATACAGTGAAATAGCTCTATGGTTTTTATATCTGTAAAAACACATTTTATTGTACTTTTAATAGAAATAAATTTAAACAATATGTATTTATTTATTAAAAGAGAAGTTAAGCAAAAAATAAAAAAAAAGAAAAAGAATATTGAGGTTAAGGTAATACTGATATTTTATAGCCAGTCTGCATTTTGAGATTTTTGGGGGCATATTTGGAGTGTCTGAATTCTGTTCAACATACAACTTTGGTGGGTTTCAGGCACCTAAATATCATAGAATATCTCCTATTGCTCTCTCAAAAAACAGTATGTAAGCTTTAAAGACTCTTAGAAATGTAATAACACCTGGTCCTCTGCAGGGCCAGGAGCTGGACTTCAATGATCCTTGTGGATACCTTCCACCTCAGGATATTCTATTCTATTCTATTCTATTCTATTCTATTCTATTCTATTCTATTCTATTCTATTCTATTCTATTCTTCTTTGTCCTAGAGAAAGAAACACAGTCCCTGAGTATGGGACTTCACCCAGGAGAGAAAACTGGGTGCCCAACTGAGTAATTCATGGTTCATTTACTCTTCACCGAAGTCAAGAAGAGGCTTCATCTCTTAGGCACACTTAAACCTTCCTCATTCATCAGTCCTGAGTTCAGTTCAGATAATGGGAGATGAAAACCAAGAAATAGCTTAGTCTGTATCCCGCAAAGAAGAAAGGAGAGTTTGCTCCTTTAGTCAGAACTGTCCCCTGTCCTGGCTTATGGCTTTTTCTACTGGATAAAATGTACAAACTGCATGGGAAACAGGGTCCTGGTTTTCCTTTTTCTCTGGGACTACTCTTACCAGCAGCCTCAGGGTGAAAGTGGGAAATCTAAGGCTTTCCTCCATCTTTCATTAGAACTGTGTGTAATAGTAACTTGGTAGTAGAGGGAAAGTGGTCAGACAAATTATTTTGGAGCCAAAGCTCCGTATCTAAAATAAGGGTCCTAAAATCTCATTTTAGTTTGCTCTATACTTCATGTTGTAGAAGACTGTAGAAGCTAACATGAATTGAACTGCCTCTGTGATATGATCCCTCAGAATCTGTCCCCAGTCTGCTTCTATCAGTAGAAAGAATATTGTCTAGATCTTGCTGTACAAACAATCCCTTTCAGTAACATAAATGGAAACTGTTTGTATCATCTAGAGCCACTTAATACTGACAGTGCTTAATTTCATTTATGTCAAAAGCTCATTAGATTTACAGCATGAAACTTTAACTAGTCATAAGAGATGCTGAATCACACATCTGACATCTGCAAATTGTGGGATTTTCCTTTGCTAATTATACCTTTAGTGACCAATAGAACTATTTTTACGTGCATTTATCCTTTAAACACGTACCTTTAGGGAAAAAAAAAGTACTTATATTAACTCTTCTTCACTGAGTCAACTTATAGCACCTGTCTTAAGATACTACATTAAAAAACCACAAAAAACCAAAACAACCCCATACAAGATTAACAAGAATACAGAAATTGTGTCTGTGTCAGAACAAGACACGTGTAATTAAAATCATGGTCAAGGTCCTGACACATTACATACACCATCACTGGCAAACAGCTTTTAAAAAGTACCAGGAACATTACACTGTCATGGAGTCAGAGGAGTGCAGGGAACAAAGACACTCCACTTTCTGAGAAGATTGGCTGATGGGAGGGATCACCTGACTGAGAACCATGTCACTGCAGAGAAAAAGGACAAGCCTGTGGAATCAGCAAATGGATGTGTCCTGTCACTACACAGCGGGAGCAGGGAGGAGAAACTCTTTCTTTTTCTGAGGACTGAGCAAGAAGTTGAAACACCTATTGTGTATCACATATAGCCTCATGTATTGCATGGTAGTAACACAGGAGCTTGTTTTAGGAATTGCTGTTGGGATGGCTGTTAGTCAGCAGGAGAGACACCTTCCCCACTGGTAGGATGCAGCGGTGCTCAGTATCCTCAGGAGGCACCAGGTCAGAGAACTGGTAACTAACTTGGATGTTTGTACAGCCCTTTTACAGCTTCCATGGTACATGTGAAATTCAGACAGCATAGACTGAGTGCCCTGCAAGCCACAGACTTGGTAAAAGTGTAAAACAGTTGTTTCTAATGGCATGACTGCGACATGCCGTTCAGCAAATGTGACTTGGGGCCTCATTACTGTGTCTCCACTTCTGACATTTATAGTTAAATGATGTTGTTGATTCCGGCAAGAGATGTTACAACTTCTCTAATTAAAGGAGGGGGAAAGAAAACAACCCAAAACAATCTTCTTGTTCCTTCCCAGATTGTTTCCATTTACTGCAAATAAGCATGAGTTCCTGCCTGGAAGCACTATCTGCAAACTGCAGTCAGATGTAAAAGAAGACTAATCAAGCTTGGGAACCAGGCCTTAATTAGACTGCTTGGAAAACAGAGCAGAAGAGCAAATGAAAATTATTAACCATCACTCATGATTCCTGTTTCTAATTTTAAAGAGGAAATCATGCATTAATCAAACTCTAGCCCTAAGCTCAGAGATGCATTTTAGAAGTATCCTGAAACAAGAGGAAATCTTTTCAGTGTTTAGAGAAAGCAACTCCTGATCAGCTAGTATGTGTAGCACAATATATTTTGACATGAAATAAGCTATGTTTCAGTATGCCTAGATATTGTTGGATCCAAGAAAAACAAAATCAGTACCAACTGAAATGAAGGCACATGACAACAATTGGGGCTAAGCCTGGGTTTTGTTAAAGGAAAACAGAGATGAAGCGTATGCTGTTTTCATGGATAAAGAAAAGATACGGAAGGGTAAAAGGAACAGTGTAGTACCATCACTGCTATTGTGTGCTTTGGTCATAGAAAATAAGCTCCTTTGTTCACATAAACAATATTTACTACAAATTATTTCTTATAAAAAACAACAAGCACAAGCATAACCTCTACATGTTACCCAGAGTTCACTTGAGATCATGTAATAGGATTTATCAGAACTTACCTCATAGTTTCTGTTATATTTGGACTATAAAGATAACTTTCTATATTTTTGGCAAACTCATGTGAGTTTTCTGGCTGTAATTCAGAAATTAGCCTTTTCTGGTGAAGTCAGATTGAAGTCTTCAACTTTTGTGGAAATCTCCAGAATGAGGAGAGAAAATGGACTCTAAGACTATATTAAACATTGCACCCATTCTTGTTGGAAACATCACATTACAACAAATGCTCACTTTTTTCAAACACAAATATCCAAGCTTCTTTCTTTGAATTACAAACAATGCTTTCTAGAACACACCAATTTTCCCTCTAGCTGTCCAAGCATTTGCCAAGTATTGCCTATTCAGATTTCTAAAGCTAGTGGTTTCATGAAATGGCATATCTAGAAGTGTTGATGGCATGGATGTTTGTGTTGCTATTGTGACTCACAGACCACAGTTACTGTTCTGTGAACAGATCAAAATATGAATAACAAATGAGAAAAAATGCTGGGTTTTTTTTGTCTATCATGCTCTATATATCATGCTTTGATAGGACTAAGCAATGAAGTTCAGCGATCAAAGTTGGTGGTTTGATAGAGCATTGTGATCTGGAGGAATGGGCACGGATGAGGGTTACTAAGTACTGGACTTCAGTGATAGTTTTGGCATGATTTCTTCTAAAATCTTGATTACTAACTTCCACTGTTCAGCCCTAGGAAGAAAACATTTTGAACAAACTGAAGATTCATACTCCAGTTTAAACATTTTGAACAAACTGAAGATTCATACTCCAGTTTGGTGCCATCTCCATGCATGATATAATATAGATCAGAGCATTTTCGTTTTAATTGAAAAATTAAACTAGCTTTGTTTAGTTGTTTTGGCTGAAGCTTCCTTTTNTTTTTTTTTTTTTTTTTTTGGACTTCTAAGGTGCAGCCAATTTGGGTGATGCCCTGGCTGCTAGAATTCAGTTGAAATGCTTTTACTAAATTAAATATGACAGGATTTCAACTCCTTATTTCAATGGATGACTAAGGACAAGATAGAGCGTGTCTAGTCTAAAAATTGGTGTAGGTGCCTTGGAGGTGAAAGATGAAGGTTTAAATCCTCTTACTCTGAACAAGGAGTTAGACACACATTTCCCATCTGTGATGTGAGTGCTGTAAATGCCACAATGTTGTGCAAAAATGTAAGTGATAGGAGTATAATGTTTTGTAACAAAGTAGGTGAGACTTCTACTTTGTTCTAGAATGAAAGTTGCCTCTGCATGTATTATTTGCAGCCCTTTAGTTTAGGCTGTAGTCAGAAGCAGAACTCAGGTGGTAGATAAGGACTTTTATAATTCAGAACACTTTTCTCACTTTTAGATTCCTGGAGGGTTTTCATTGCTGTGCCTGGGAATAATTAGTCCCTTTATGGACAATGGAGAAATAGTTTAACAACGTTGAATAATTATATTATTTTTTTAATAAGAGCTGTAGCTCTTTCATTTGTCATCTTTGTCCCTTTGGTTTTAAATTTAATCATTACAATATAGCCTTTTTTTCTAAGCAGTACCACAATAGCAAAGTCTGCTGATATCTGCCTTGTTTTCATAGTTATGTGAATGTGCCCTGCCAAGTTTTCCTTTCAGGTTAATATACTATTCTGGGGACTACCATGTGATTTCTTGTAGTAATTATTTTTCCCTGCTCTCTTATCCTATATCTGCAGTTATCCATCAGAACCATACAGCTATCAACACTCACAACCCAGAAGTGGAAATGAGCCTGTCACTGTTCGTTCCATATTTATGTACCAATGTAACAGCCTAGTAGAAATAATAATTTGATTAGATTTTGAGTGTGTTCCAACATTACATACTTATGTGCCATGACCAGTGCCTCATATCTGCTAACCCCACTTTTTTTTCTCTCTTGTTTTTATCTTGGCATTCATTTTCAGTCTTTACACGTTTGCAGTTATTATTGTAACTACATGTGTTTGGGTAGCAATTGAGAAGTTCTAGGTGCTTTCCAAACATTAAAAAAAAAAAAGCTCAGTTTCTTGGCTATTGTAATCATACTTGCAGGTCTATCTCAATGCACCCTCTATGTGAAATATGCCCACAAGTATGTGCCTTGTTTGATTTATAGCTGCTTGTGTTTTTCCAAGTGACTTGACTGTTGAAGAACTCCAATGACTGCTCTGTTTGTGTACTTTAGCTGAAGCTGGCTCAAGCACTTAGGACTCTGCACACTGGAACAACTTATTCATGAGGTTTGGTTTTGCTTTACGTTCATCTGTTGTTAGTTCCCTTTGCTCCACTGTTTTGTTTTTTTTTGTCCTGCATTTGGTAATTCTGAGCACCATGCCTGTTCTGTTGCTCTCGTCTTTTGATAGTTTCACCTTGTAGATTTTCAGTGACTGAATAATGGTGTCACTTCGAAACAAACCAGAAAGATATTTGTATGCTTCACTCACTCTTCTGGATTTTTCTTATTGCTCTCATTTGATGTCATTGTTGTGTTATGATGGAGGCTTGGCTGGAACTGTAATCATTAAAATAATTGGAAAAAAAAAAAAAAAAAGCAGTGATGCCAGATGAAGCACAGTCTTTTTTTCTAAAAGGAGCTAATCTGGAGCTTTGAGAGCACTGCACAGTCTCTGAAATAGACATAAATATGTATTCTACGAATAAGACCTAGTTTCCCACAGAAAGTAAGAGCTTATTGCTTCTCCTTGTGGTTGCTTTACCAGACTTCTCCATATTTTCCATACTGAGCTTTATAAGGCTGCATTCACTCTTCTTTTCTTTTGCATGCTTCAGTGCAGGTTGAAGTCTTAACCTACCAATTACCCAGATTGTCCTTTGATTAGAACTTGCTCTTGCTCCTACCAAGACTGCAAGCACAGCTTTGGTTTGCAAGGAAATGGGATGTGGGTGTGGTGTAGCTGTAGGCTACAGCCTTGCAGTAGCTGTAGCATGTCTTCTGCACTGGGGATTGTAATTGGCTCCTTGCTAACCAAGCTACAACTGCTTCCAGCAGACACTTGAACAGCAATCAAGCATGGGGCATGACTGCTGAAACCATATGAGAAGAGCTTTGGAATGTGACTGTTAAATTTTTCTTAAGGGAAAAGAACTAAATGTATTTTGAAGTAGAGAAATGTATATATTTGTAGGTGAGAAGTATTCAAGGAGACTCTTAATACCAAAGTGGCTTATAATAGAATCAAGCATTTTGTTGTATTTGGGGATTTTAGGACAGGGAGGAGACAATCCTCAAAATTGTGTCCTTATTATCTTACAGAGTGGAAAGCTGTTCATCAACCAAGGAACTGGTCACTGAGGCTTTGTCTAAAAAGTCAAAGACAGCTGCGGATTGGTCTAGTTCAAGTGTAGATGCTTAGCACTAGTTCCCTTGGGAGAAGATATATCATGTAGGAAGCTGCTTTGTATAGTCCAAAACAGATGTAGGAGCAAGGCTATAACGAATTGATGAGGACAACAATGAGTCCAGTGTTTGAGGCTGATTTCTGGCCTGGCTTTATTTACAAAGCCTTAGGAGTCTGCCTGCATCCCTCACATCTCAAGCTGGACTTAGTTCTGCCGTATGGAAGATAGGTTCCAAGAAGCTAATCTATGTTGAGTGTACACAAGGTCGAGGGTTCAGCCACTTTTACAAATTCACTAGTGAAATCGCTCACCTGAGACGTTCCCAGTTTAGCTTTGTTTTACTGCTCTATTGCAGAATTCCTCCCTGACCTTGGAGAAAGTAACTTCTGTGAAAATATTTTGCCCACCAGTAAAATGAAAACTGCAGTACCTCTATATCAGTGTTATGAGGTGCTGCCATTCTTTGGGAACAGGGATGCTACAAATTCTTTAGGTATGTGGATGCAGAGACTCCCGCAGCAGGGAGATTTCCAGAGCTGATTCAGAGTATCTCTGCAGTTTACAGGCAGGTCTACTTCCAAGTTCAGAGCCAAATTTGTTCTTAGAAAAAACATTTAGGCAATAAGGAGATGACCTCACTGAAAGACATGAAGAGGTACATCATGTACAAAGCTTTCTCTTTATTTCAGAATGACGGAAACATTTGTGGTGTTCAAATACACTCCTTTTCCTACTTATCTGCCAGGGATATATTGCCATCTTACTTTGTTTTTAAATTTCACGAATAAATCATTGTAAAACAAGACAGAACCAGCAGATAGCACAAAGTGTAATAAAATCCTTCAGAACTTGATTAAAAAATGAAGAATTTATGGCAAAGAAAGCTGGAAACTCCATTTCAACATTTACAGACAAGGAAAGGAATGATATTTGTTTATCTCTACTCTTTCCATAGATTCTGCTTTTTCCTATGTCTATAAAGAGTGCTTAACATTGATGTAACTTGAGCTGAGGAAAGTCTTTGCAAGCTAATAAACAGAAGTGCCTAAAGATTGCCTTGCATATGGCAACCTGCATTCCTGGTGTTGACTGCTCTGCTGCAGGGGCTGCTGCTGCTGTCTCAGTGTTGGTATTGACAGGCCCGCTAGGCAGGCTGGCTTTGATCTAGCTTTTATGTTCCTTTACCATAACACAAGCCAACTTTATTGGACCAATTAAAATTGCAGTCTTTCCTTCTTATCTCCATAGGGTAGGCCAGGGATGGAGCAAACTGAAGTTAAGCATTTTCATTTATACTGGGTTTATGAATTCTTGTTTGATGTCTTAAACTTGAGTTTATAAAGTGCAATTTGCTTTGACCATGCTTGTCATTTATGTAGTAAATATTTTAAGATCAAGGATTAAAAAAGTATTAGTTGGAGATATGTCATTTTACTTAAAGCTCTTTTTGCAACATTGATTACAAATGTACTTTAATTGGTCAAATGTCAATAAAATGATATAAATTGTTTAAAATTGCTTATATTATTTTGTTAAAATGGAGTTTTGAAAATATGACATTCAGAGAAGACCAAAGTGAAAATAAGATCAGAGGTGATTTCATAAGTGTCTTTAAGATATAATAGTCATGATCTTGACATCCTTCCATTCTATGCCAGAATTATGTGGCTCCAAAACATGCAATCAGCTATCTCAGATTATCTAGTCATGATTAATATTATTTTTAAGTTATTGTTATTTTTCACAATATCATCTCATTCTGTGGCTGCTGTTCCACCAAGCAGAGGCTAGTGCTGGTACAAATGAAGTATACAAATTGATTCCCATTTTGGTGGGCAGCAAAATTTCAGATGGATTTTAGCTGCCCATGCCACAGCACTTCTTCACTTATTGAGTATGAGCACCAGTCCTGATGAAATTTTCACAGACCTTGGTGAAAGCAATCTTGGTTTCTAATTACAGGCTTAAAGTACAAATATAATAATCTATCTTGGTTTACTGATGTTATGCGAAATGAGTGTATTCTTTTATTATTGCTCCCATATTATTAAAACTTCATTTACAGAGAAGGAAATGGCCCTGTCAAGGGTGTTTAACACAAAAGAGCTGTGTTTGTTAAATATGGTGTTATAGCTGTCCTGAGAGAGCTGGTTTTGATGCCTTACAGGAAACATGAATGTCCATCATCAGTCTGTTTGTGTAAAAGCCTAAACATTACCACTGGCTTGCCTGTCTATAAGCATCTCTTAAGGACTTGCTAGTCATTGCATGTCATGTTACAATTATAAAGTACTAGCAAATTATGTAGTAACAGAATTTTCCTAGGCACTGGAATTCAGCTCTTCTTTTAAGCTGAATTCCTTCTCATGGTTTTGGCAGAGCAGCTTTCAATCTTCCAGTCATTTCTCAGGCTTAAGAATGGGTATTCACACAGATGAGGGACCATTTCCAATTTCCAGCCTGGCTAAGGCCATGATGTTTCAGAAAGGAGGAGAATGTAACAGACTTGGACAGTTCCACATCATTGGATCTCAGGGCTAGAGAGCATTTTGGCACACAGTTAATTATTGGTGTGAGCTGACAATAATTCTCTCCTGTCTTTCAGGACTCTGATCTAGACTTGTATTATGCTAATAGTTCCAGTTTTAGGATGCAGTGTGTTTATAGGAATAAAAAATACACTGTAGGAGGGATTTTAATACAGGGTTGCTGAGATGGTACTCTATTTTAAAGGATTGCTTTATATAACAGGAGGTCTCAAGAAGCTTGATAAGTTAATTCTGGTGAATTTTTTGTTGCATTGTCATTCTGAAATTCTTAAAGGAAATAAACATGCCAAGGAGTAAGACTTTTTCACTGTCCACAGCCCATTTATGAAAACAAGAGGGTGGGGATTTTTGTAGGGGGGTGGTTGGTAGTTTGATGTTGGATTTTTTTCCTCCATGAGTAAATCTAAAGGAACTACTCTGTAAATTTGGTGTATGTAAGTATGTGGTATATTTATAATATTGCAAAAATCAAAAATTACCTACTTTATTTTCTGCAACAGCAGAAACCAATATTGACTGGGGACCAATATTTGAAAAAAATAAAATGGAAGTTTTATTAATTCTAAATTCACCTTTTGCACTTTTTAATTTTTCTTTGAAATCATAGCCTTGTCTCCTTTAAACACAGCCCATTTGCTAATCACTGTGTGTGATTACAGCCCTTCCTCCAATCCCCTTGATTGCTGTAAAGGGGTGGTTTTGTTTTTGCTAAACTGACTAGGAAATACCAAGGAAGGAAAATTTTTAAGAAATTTTAATTGCAAAAAGGCAGCCTAATGAAGGTAAAAAACTGTATGTTCCCTTGAAAATTTTTTCTTTTAATTAGCAAAAACCAGTGGCAACTGCTGGTACAATAATTCCTATTTTTCTTCTATAGAAGAATCAGATATTTTCCTTACAGCTACTTTTCAGATAAGCTGAACTTGTGTGAAATTTGCAGAAAGTCAAAATAGAATGGCCCTAAAAAGCAAGGGTTACCTAATGTTTATTTGATAGACATAATATAGACCTATATGTTTTAGCTCATTTTCCTTATTAAAAATACTTCAAGACACATAACGGATTGGTAGGCAATGAACAGCTTCTGAAGCTCATTTTGAGGAAAGAAAAGAGGAAGACTATGTCCATGTATTTTAAAAAAAGACTTTGCAGTCTGTCTCAATAGTATTCCTTTTATTCTTCAAACCCAAGAACTATAATTTCAGAATAATTACTAATATAATCTGTATTCATTATGCTAAAGCTTTGGACAAATTCAAGCCAGAAGACATATCTCAGGAAACTGGCATTCATTAGCTGAGTGCATCAAGTGTGTGGTCAATCACTGTACAGTTTCTTCTACGAAAAGACTTCCTTGATTATAATTTAGTGTGGGAACAATAGTGGGAAAACCAGAAAAAGGATTTTTGCAAACAAGATGGCTTCTTGTGATCCATGGTGACCAATCATACTGGTGGTCATTTGGTTTTTCTTTATATGTTTATACTCCCTTTCTCAGTATTAATAACTTTTCTATAAAAACAAAACAATAGCAATTTAGATTCCATGCCACAGTTCAAAGAATTCCACTTTAAAAGTTGGAGAAAGAAACATGATTTTATCGTAAATGCCAGTGTGATGCAGCATCAGTGTATGCTCCTGTTGAGTGACACCACAGTAAGAACTAGCCTCACCTGGCTTTAGCCATCTTGGTGTCTCTAATTCTGGAGCAAATACATCCTGGAGGAGGGACTCCATTCATGGGATTCCACTGAATTAAGAGTTTGACTGAGTCAAGGATGCTGTGACAAATTTCCTCAAACGCTTTTAGAAAAACCTAAGATTTGGTCAATAAAATGTCCCACCATGAGTGATTCCCAGAACTCTGGCTACATCCGATTTGGTTTATATTCCAGTAATAAAGTAAAAGACCAACAGAGACTCAAGGCATAGTTTTAAGTAGGAATGAAATTATGTGTAACTAACACTATCCCATCTACAAAGTTTTCTGCTATGATAATAATGACCTATATAGCAAGAAGTCATTTGTAGGCTGTTTTCATGTGCATTCTGTATTGTGTACAGTATTGCCTGGAAGTAGAGGAAATAATCACTCTATAGTTTGGTAGGATAAGAATAAAGATAAGGATAAGGATAAGGATAAGGATAAGATTAATCATCTCTAATAACACTGCTGTTTAGATAGCAAGAACTTCTCCTTCCAAGGTTGTGAAATACTTGTAAAGCTCAGCAGCTGGAAAATATCTTCAGATGCTTCCACAGTATTTATATTCTGGTTGTAGGAAAAAAACTTAATTAATTTTCTTTGTCACTGGAAACTTTCTGGAGAGTTTAAGGCAATCTTGATATCATTGCCTCTTTGAGACAGATCAACATGTTAGAGAATTTATCTGCAAGTCATAAATGTTATGCTTTTCTTTGCTCTTTTTTTTATAGTCAAGAGTTCAATTAAAAATTTTAAAAGAACAAAATAATTGTGCTCAGGAAACATAAGGACATACACATTCTGAAATAAAAAATAGCATCTTTTTATATGCTAGGTATAGTTTTAATGAGTGTCATATATAGGAAATAAGAAGGCCTCAGGAGAGCAGTGGTACATCAATGCACACCACAACCATATTTATTCTATTAGGTTCACAAAACAAAACTTTTTCTTCTTGTAATGAAAACCTGAAGTGAAGCACCACAATCAGTTCAAAGTTGCTAATTCCCAGTTAGTAAATTGCCAAAATGCAAACTGTGCTACCCACTAACTTCATTTTTGCTCTTCTATAAATTTTCCACAGATACAACTTAAAATTTCTTCCTCTTAATTTTTAGTTTGAACATAAAGGTTGAACTTACTGTCAAACCTGACAAACAAACTTTCATTGGCAGCCAGCTGTTCCTTAAGAGTTAGGAGCCAATGGGAACCATACAATCAGCCAGTGCCCAGACCCATGGAGCAGCAAGGTGAGCAGGACAGACTCAGAGGCAATGGCCAGCTCCAGCTAAGTCCAGATCATGAAGCAGCACCACTGGGATGAGACAGATCTCAGGTCAAGGAGGAAGGTTGGATTTTTTTCCATATGTTCACCAGTCATGGTCACTGTCATCATCGCAATTAGTGCTGCATTTCTTAGAGATAATGTCAGTGCTTCATTAGGTAGAAAGACCAGACCCTGCGCTCTTTGCTCTAAGCTGATGGGGTGAATTAAAAACATAGAGAGAATCTGTGGGAAGCATAGATTACTCTGCCCATTTTCCAAACTGTGAGGTGGAAGTATGATCATGTGAGTTGTCTGTTGTTGTCCTTGGAGTCAGAGGTTTGGGAGAGAGACAATGTTCAATTTTTCTCTGTAATTACCTTCCCTAGAGTAAAAATCTTGCCACCCTCACAGTAAAGAATTTCTTCCTAATAGCTAATCTAACCCTATCCTCTCTCAATTTAAAGCCATTACCTCCTAATCTATCACTATTTGCTCCCCCTATAGTCCCTCTCCAGCTTTCTCATAGGCCTCTTTCAGGTACTGGAAGGCTGCAATGAGATTTCCGTGAGGCCTTCTCTTCTTCAGCCTGAAAACTCCAACTCTCTCAGCCTGTCTTCACAGGAGAGGTGTTTGCATGCTCTGGACATCTTTGTCTTCCTGTTCTGGACTCACTCCAGCAGCTCCATGTTCTTCTTATGCTGGAGGACCCAGAGCTGGATGCAGGCACCATCTTACAAGACTGGAACAGAGGGGCAAAATCACCTTCCTTGACCTGTTGGCCATGCCTCTTTGAATGCAGCTCAAGATAAGTTTTCTTCTTGGACAGCCAATGCACGTTGCCAGCTCATGACAAACTTCTTGTTCCCAAGTCTTTATCCCCAGGGCTGTTCTCAATCCATTCTCTACCCAAGCTATACTTATGCTTGTGGTTGCCCCAACCCATGTGCAAGACCCTGCACTTGGCCTCCTTGAACTTAATGAGATTTGCATGAGCCCACCACTCTAGGTCATCAAGGTCCTTCTGGGTTGTTTCCCTTCCTTCCAGCGTGTTGGCTATACTGCACAGCTTGCCGTCATTTGCAGACTTGATGAAGGTCCCCTCAATACCACTGTGCCTGTCACCAACAAAGGCGCCTAAAGAAGTGTGCTGTGCACTTCCCGTAAAGACAGAAAGGGGAGGAGAGAAAAAAGACAACCACTTGGTCAATTCATAAGGCAAAACACTTTTAAAATAAAGTGCTAGAAACAATATACCCATTCTGGAAGAAAATAGTGGCCTATTTAATCCTTGAACATACTATGAAGTGGTAGTTTGTCAAAGCCATATAAGGCCTTTTATAAAGTTTTTAAAACTTATTTCTACATCTGCCTGGCCTATTTCTACATCTACATAAACCTATCTCATGTAGTACGAAGTTTGCATCCATCTTTGATAATACTTAAGCTTTGGAGTTGGTAAGAATTGAGTCAGATAGAAAAGGGGACACTTTTTAAAGGTGCAAACACAATTCATTTAGGACACTTGGACATAATGAAATATTTTATTCTATACGTGTTTTGAAGTTATTAAATGTATTTATTCTGCAATTAACTCTGCTCATATAGCACTAATATTAAGGCTTGCAATAATATATTTTAACTGCAGAAAAGAATCTTTCTATAACTTATTTTACTGATATTTCTCAAAATTCTTAGCTTAGATTTTAACAATGGCACAATATTGGCTTACTAGAAGGAAAGAGGCTTTCAGAGAATATTCTTCACATGCTCCTGGTTTAAAACCACTAAATGCTTTTTTTTTTTCCAGTTTCATGTAAGACAGCATATGTGTTAGGCATTTAATTGGGCCCTTAGTTCTTATTCTTGGGCAGCTACAAATTGTTTTCTAAAGTCAGTCTGTTCTGTCTGAATTTTTGTTTTTGATACTAGGTAAGTAACAGTCCTCAGCATAGCTTTATGGAATTACAGGCTGTGAGGCAAGCACTTTGCATGCCAACCAAATTTGCAACAGACTTCAAGGAAGTTGGGAGCCATCATTCAAAAGAATTTCATAAAGCTCAACTGACTGCAACTGAAATCAATGGGAGGCTTTTCTTTGACTTCAATGGGAGCTGAAACAGATGCAGAAGGGGCACTTTATATGGAGACAAAACTAGTTAATTTAGGATTTTTGTACATAATTAAAGAAGCACTCCATTATTCACATATATGAATGCCAACTTGTTGTACCATGTCTTTTATGATTAACAATGGTTGGATAGTAGCCAAATGAAAATTCTGGCTACTTCTGGCTGTCTGGCTTAAATGCAATGAAACATAATGTGCCAGATTCTTGCAATACCATGTGTATGCCAAGGATGATCTTTCTACATCATATGCAGTTATTTTACATCGGATGAGTTTGGAGAGGTGGGATTCATTAAAGACCATCTACAGTCTTGTTAGGAAATATGTTTATCATACAATGGTGTCAGTGTAACATGTTCAGCAAAAAAACCTGACACTGACTGTAAGGACCTGTGAACATTATTTCATGCATTTCCTAAACTTTCGCAAGAATAGCCTCTTCCATAGCCACAAAACTTGAAGACACACTCCGAGCCGAGCCATACTTCCCTCTGTCCCACAAATATTCAGAAACAGATGTGTAAATACATGTAATGTTGTGTAGTCCTCCGCAGTTCACTGAAACTGCCATATTTTTACTCAGTGCTTTAGTCAAAACTATTTGCCTCTTCTTCCATGTGTATGGTTGTATAATACTCCAGTGTATCACTGTGGCAGTGATAAAACTTGTAAATTACATGCAGACATATTTCAGATATTTTATTTTAAGGGTCCACCAAAGATATTGTTTCTAGGCTGTTGCTGGCTTAGCCATATTATCACTATTTCTACTTCCTGTATCACATTAAATGCAAAGTCTTACTCGTCAATAAAAGTGTCTCACAGCCTTGTCTCCCTAATTGTCTTTATCTCTCTTAGTGTCTGGACATAGATTTTTTTTTTCTTTCATTGGCTGCAACACTAAAACTTTCCCTGTATTAGGTACAATTGCAAGGAAGCAATATTTTTCACCTGCTGCTCCTGGTAGTTGAACGTGCTCTCTTCAATCACCTGCAAAGCCTCAGTCATCTTTCTTCAAATTCTTATTTAAAACTTTTGTATTCTGATTACTAAAAAAAAAACAAACCAAAAACAACAACAACCGAAAAACCCCACAAACAAGCTCTTCTGGAAGAATATGGCTGCCTGAATGCAAAGGCTTTGTTATGGAAATACACACAAAAAAAGAGCTACTTTTTATTTTCTGGGCAGGTTAAAGACTGTTGGGTTAATTTGCGTACTGAAGTTTGAGGTCCATACTTTTTACTTCCTTCCTGGGCATAGCAGACCAATCTTAATAGCAAGTGTCAGCCAACAAATGTTAACGTCAGAAGAAAGGAGACCTCATAAATAGAAAACAAGGTACAGATTTATTCTGATGGGTTTGATGGATTTGATGGGATACCTTCAGAAATTGCATTTTGGTCCAATCTGGTCATATTCCTTCTATTGCTAATCTCAGTGATCACATTTGCCATTGTACAGCAAGAGACATAATTATTTATAATAGCTGATGAAATAAGAACTATAGTTACTTATCTTTTTGTAGTGACAAGATGAACCATTTGTGCTTAAACAGTGCTTAAGCAGTGCTTAAAAACATACAGAAAAGAACAAAACTCTTAAGAATTTTATTTTCAAGGTAAATTCAGGATGATATCAGGATTTAATACCCTATCTTCAATCCAACAAGGGATGGTTTTGCAGTTACCTCAATGTTTGCAGGGTTGTGTGACTCATGAGCAAATTGCTTTCATGGTTGGGTTGCATTTACATAAGTCAGTGTATGAATTTTACATGCGGATCAACAAGATGGGACAGATTTAGGTGTGGGCATATTTATATAAGGGATTTGAATATGGCCATGGAGAGCAGAAAGCAGAATATCTGCACTGCTACATTTGATACTTCAGGCAGAAATTGCTCACAATCATACTGATGAAACTTTAAAGAGACTAAATTCATACAAGGCATTAAATAGGATTTTGTCAGAGAGTTTGTGGTAGAAGTTGAAAGCCAGTGACATCCCAAATCCTTAACTAAATATGGATTGATGCCATGTGTTAATCCTTCATTTACAGCAAATGATGTGGACCTCATCCCAAAGATGGCAACCAGCCATATTAGCCTTTCCAGTGAAGAACAAAATGCCACTGAGCTTTAGAGTGTAAAGGGAAACTACATGCCTACAGTTCAAATAGAAAAAAACTGTGCACATTTTGCAGTGTCTCCTACTAATCTAACGTGCACAGCACGGCATATTGATGTAACCCACGGGAGGGAGGTGGCTCTTAGTTCCACACTGAAAATTCATTGCTTAAGAGGTGAGGGGTGGACACAGAAGTTTGGTAATTAAGAAGATATTGCTTAAAACGTAGGAAGATGATGAAGTACCCAAGCTAATAGAATTTAGAAAGAAAGGAGATTGGGAAAGAAAGGAAATTGAGCATGTTAAGCAGGACTTTCCCATGGTGAGCCTGCGCTAGTTGTGGACAATGCCTGCATAAGCTTTCAGGTGTTATTCCAGAACTCACAGAATAATCGTCTTCATTATTCTGCCCAGCACCGAATGGAGACTGGCAGGCCTGTGGTGACCAGGGTCACCCCATTTGCCCTTACTGATGACTGGGACATTTGCCAGCTTTTAATCACCTGGGACCACTTAGATCCCTAACATTCTTGAAAAACCCATTGAGACAAGTTTCACAGTGGCATCTGCCAGATCTTTGAGTACCCTGGGATGAATCTTACCTGGCCCCATAGACTTATGGAGAACCAGCTGGAGCAGCAAATCCAGCCCAAGTTTGGGCCTTGTTTGGGAGCTTTTCATTCTTGCAGTTTCTCATGGCTGTCCAGCTCAGGGTTAGGGGGGTTCCAAAGCTCATCATCAGTGCTGAAGACCAAGGCAAGGAAAGCATTAAACATTTCTGCCTTGACTTTGTCCCTGTTTGAGAGGTGATCATGCTCATCATGTAAAGGGCCAATGTTATTTCCTGACTGCATTTTGCTATCAATATACTTTTAATTTGATATTTTGATTAGTATTCCTCAATCAACGCACTAACACATAGGCCTGGAAAATACTTCTTAAGTAGAATAATGCTATGCTGATAAACTTCAGTCAGAGGAAGTCTGAAAAAAAGGTCAGTGCCTATTCTATCAGCATGTTTTCTCTGAAAATCATTGTGTGTTTGAACCAGAATTGTTTGTGGGGGGAAATTGCTCTTGCCTGGACTTCTGAAAATGAAAGGGGATAGTAGTGCTTTTAAAAGGGGTGTTAAGAAAGTTTTGTATGAAAACCACCAGGAGCATGTGCAAGTGTGTTTCTCCATCCATGTGTATGCCGATGCATGTGACAGAAAGAAAGAGGGGGCACAAAAAGAGAAGGGGAAGAGGATGATGTCTTCAAAAAGGGCATGAACCAACATCTGAATGCTGAGAGAGGAAATAATGAATTCTGAAAGCTGTGGTTTTTTTTTTTTAGCTTTGTTAGTTGGAGAAATGCTGATGCTTTATCTGGGATTCTGCATGTGAATACCAGAATCTGCAACGGTGTTTTAGACTGGTCTTAATGGATAGCTGAGTTTTACGATACCCATTAATAGTTTATGATATACAGAAATAGACTAGAAGAAGAAAACCTTGTTAATGTACTAGCTTGGTTTGAAAAGAGATACAAACAATAGAAATCCCACTAAATTGATTTATCGCATTTCAGTAGAATCTGGACAGCATAGTCTAGCCCTGTTGAGGATTTGGTTTCTGGTTGGTAGATGAATTTTGCTCTGACTCTTTAAGTACCAGGATAGTCCTCCTTCCTCTTTTTCTGCATTACAACAATCATATCAGACATGGATTTGCCATTGTTCGTAAACCACAAAGGATCTTTAGCTTAGGGAAGAAGTCTGGTGCGTGGAAATTTTAGACCAACTTAAAGCAAGTGTGTTAGTGTAATAAAACATTTCTCATGAACTTGTGAACCTGTAGCTCTTACAGATTTGTCTCTCATGGTTTACTGTATAAATGGTATGTATACTTTCCTTACTAAGTATCTGTCAAAATGATGCATATCTTTCACATAAAAAATGTCTCCAAATGCATCCAAATATAAGATATGTCCAAGAAGGCAATGAGCATGCTAAAAGGAGAAAAATTATCTACATGCTTCAAATAGCATTTCTGAGTGCCATCTATCCCTCTTTTTAATGAAAGACAACAGTGTTGTTTAGTCAAAGACCTCTGTCATCAATAAAATTCATATAAATCCACAAGAATTTGAGCAACAAGTTTTTCCAGTCACTTTGATCAGATTGCCACAAAGCCACTGTGACATACTGTCATAGAGTTTTCAGTTTGACTATGCTCATTTTTGACAGAAAAACTATTTCAGAAAGCTAAAAAAAAATTCAAATAAATGATGACTTTAACGCAGCTTTCAAGCTTTAATCTTAGGTTCCCAAATGACATGAACACTACTGTAGAGTAATGAGAGAAAAGAAATTTTTAATGAACACTTAAAAAAAAAATTGTTGTTTAAGACCTCAGTTCAGCAAAATGCTGAATCAGTTTTTAGGTATCATTAAAGTAGACAGGATCTAAATATGAACTTAAGTGGTTTGCTAGGGGGACAGCTTCTGATTTGGGCTATTAACCATGGCATTTTTCTTAAATAAAAATATTGTGACATTATTTAAACTCATTATTCTGAATAAAGAATCCAAGTTTTTGATAGGAGAAGGAACTTCTTCTGTTAAGGGACTGTTAGTTTTTCTAGTTTTTAATTTTTTTTCCTATGGGGTTAATAGTATCTTGATAGATTATGACATTCTAACAGATTGAAAAAAAAATCGTAGAAATTCCTTAAAAAATGTTAAGAGAACGGTAATCTTCTGTTGATCCAAAACCTTAAAAGTAGCAGTCTTAGTACAAAGATAGCTTCATTTTATAAGAAGGACATGACAACAGTGACCATATGTTTCTAAAGACATTTTAGAATGCCCTAAAGACATTTTGAAATGCCTCAAACACATTGCATAAAACAAAATCTTGGTGGAGAAAGATTTCTATTGTCATTTTTGTAGAATGCTGGGCCTAACTCATTCTTGAGTAATGTGACCATCTGAATCTCATTCTCTCTTGCTTCAATATTTGCTCCTTCCAAATGTAATATCCTTCGTCCCTGTTTCTGACCTGTCTCCTTCCTATCTCCCCCTTCAGAAGACAAATGTCATTGTCCAAACCAGCAGTTTTTGTGACATATCCTTATCTCATGAGACAGGCTGTGTTTGCAGCCTAAGCACAATAAGCATTTTTGGGCTGTTAAAATGCCCCAGCAGCCATGTGCCTAGAATGTGTTGGACTTGAGGATGTGCTGGTCAACCTTGCATCAGAAGTGCAAAATTCTTCCTGATGTTGTCTTGTTCAATGCTGCTACTCCCATTGGATGATCAGTAATCTGGAAATATGGAAAAATTAATGAATTCTATGTTTTTGCTTGGAAGAAGAAAACATGTCTTGCTACAGACATAGGATGCTATGTCTTGGTCTGAGGAGAACACAGAGCAGGCAAGGGCTTCCTACACCAACTTTACTTCTTACCACTCTTTTTGATTCAATCCGATGCCATTAGCAAATTCTGTCCTTAGAGTGAGAAAAGAATGATGATGAGAGAGAAATGAGCATATTTTGATATTATTTATGTCACTGTTTTGTTTTTGTGGGGTTTTTTTACAAAACGAATGTATGGCAGCTACTAGTACATAGGTATCAATATTTTCTTTCACTATCCACAGATATGAAAAGAAAAATTTCCACAGAAACATGCCTTGCTTACTGTGACAGAGTTGACCCTGTTTTGCCAGGTAGACAAGGTGCGTCATTCCTGAAGGATGCGTACATTTCTTACAGTTGTTATTCAGTTTTAACTCTTTATTTGAGTGCTAACTGAAATATACTGTCTCACTATGTACTTACAAACAAAGCATGTGAGAATTGCTAAGTCCTACCTTTTAACAGCACAATTTAATAATCAGATAAAATTATCTTTATATTATTTCTTTAAAACGTCCTAAAGTTAATTTGGTGTTTCTTTGTATCGTGTATAAGAGTGATAACACGAATAATTCACCCTCTACATTTGCTATTTGTTTGATCAACTCTTGTTTTATATAGGCAATATTTCAGAAAAAAAGAAAAAGAGAAGGAAGAATAAAAGAAAAAAAGAAAAAAATACAAAGAAAACCAAAAAGTAAAAAAAGAGAAAAACAGTTCATCCTCTCTAACAGTCTGTCATTAGTGGTCTAAAGAGAAAAATGATCCTCTTGCAAGACCAATTTAAGTAGAAGTTGAGCCAGAGTCACTGTTTCTCCTTGTTCTCAAGTTTCTGATGGTTTATTCCTGCTTTACTAGGTGACAGAAGAATTGGATGGCACCTGCCCTAGGTACTTTCACTGTTGTTATCTCTGTAGTCAGAGACTGTTGTATTTACACATGCTTAAGGGCACACCTTTCAAAGCTGTCTAATCTTTTTCTACAGTGCATGGCTGAATTTCTTCCTGACCATATCTGCAGTTTAAAATTACAGGAGCAGTTCAGAGTAAGTATATCTACCTATACATTATTTTAGGCACATCTTATCTTTTAAAGGACTATTGATAAATCCCAAACTAATTAAATGCCATGTCAGCTTCCCTTAATACCACATGAGACGAGTAGGAAGGAACCAGAGATAATTTCTAGCTTGTGGTAGAGAAATATTAAGAAGTTCAGCACACTGTTCACTGCCAGGATCACTGTCTCAACTATCACTTGCTGTTTCAGTCTGTTATCTGTCAGATAAATATTAACATTCTCTGCTACAAGAATGGAGGGCCCTGAACAGAAAGCTGAGCGCTTAGACTCCATCATGGCACTTCTTGAGACAGAAGGTGGAAGGACAAGATGCCAGGCATCATCTTGCAGTATGAGCTTTTATTCCTGTGGATGCAGTACTTACCTGTTCAACAGATCTGACATCCTACAGAACAAATCCTGCAGCAGTGGCTGCAGAACTACTTTACTGGTGTGTCTTGGGTCTTAAGAGCAATAAGAATCCACAAAGAATTATTTCTTTAATATTTAGGAGTGTGTAGCTGACTTTCACATGGGGAATACTTAGAAAGGGGGAAAGTATCCAGCTGTTGCTTCCTGGCTTTCACATCTAGAGACAATGATTTAGCTCTGAGGCACAGTAGATAGCAAGGAAATATCCTAGGGCTGAGATTCAGCTGCAGGTGGTAGTCAGTTAATTGTGTCCAGATGTTGACGAACAAAATATCCAACTTCAGTTACAATCAGCACACATCTTGAGAATCTGTCAGTGGAGTCTCAAGTACTATACACCTGATCAGTGTATGTGTTTATCTGAAACTTGATTCTGAGTCTTCCACAGATTTCTTTGCAAACACCAACTGGAGTATACTGGCTGGTTACACAACTGGCTGATTGTTTAGCAACGACAAAGTGATGTTTGAGATGTCACAGAATATCAGAGATGTCCTTGTCAGACCTACAGATGAGGGACTTCATGTATGAGCATTTCCGAGTTCCATCAAACATGATGTTTGGCATGAGATAGTCTATGTCATCTTTAGTGCTGCAGACTGATATTTCTATTAATGTTTATTTTTAATGTAACAGGATGAGTGAGAATACTGACTGAGAGGTGGGCAGCAGATCCAGCAGAGAGGCCAGGGATGATGGCTGCAAAGAGCTCTGCATGCCATAGCCAGCTGCAGAACTGGGTCTATGAATACTTGGTGTAGCTTCTTCTGGGAAAGGGCTGCTGCCATGGGACATTCTTAGAAGCAGATCTTGTTTTTCAAAAAGTTTTGGCATTAATGACTTTGTAACACAAAATCCAGATCTTAATGCTAAATCACTATGGACTGCATGTACATGTAATAATAGTCAGTATTATTTGGTGACAAAATCCTGCTGGAAAGGACAATTCTGTTTCTAAACAGAAAAAAAGTGCATGTATTCTCTGTTGTACCTGTAGTGTAGGTGTAGTTGTACATGTATTGATCCACGAATATTGGCAGTTTGGGAGTAATGACAATGTATTTTATTAAACTGGCCTTGCTTTGCTTAAATAGATAAATAACCTTTCCAGAGTTAGAAGTTACTATAGGAATGTAAGAATTTCCATTTGCCCTAAGCTTTTAAGATCACAAGAAAAACAAGAGCTCAGAGATAACCCATCCACTGAAGGCCTCAGTTCTAAACAATACCCAGGGACATTCCTGATATTGGCAAGTCAACTGAATGTAGTTTGGACTTCAGAGTTTTCTCCTTTTAGTGAACCAGAGTCAGAAAACTGGTTGGTTGAAACCAGAGTGAGATGTGTTGCAGTACACATAGGAAGTGGTCTTTTTATTCTGTATGTGTGTGTATTAGTGCTTGTACTGAATGACTGCAAGGATTGTCTCTTGTTCTTTCAAAGACAAGTCATTCATTAGGATGTTTTACCTTTACTAAAAGACACGTTTTCAACTTTGGCATGGCCACTGGCCAGAAAAGCAATTTCCTCTTTTTTTTTTTTCCCTTCAAAAAAAAGAGGTTGTAAACCATCAGCCTGTATCAGGAAGAAGGATTTCAGTTTTAAAGGTGAAATAACATTTGGTCCTTTTACATGATAAATGAAAGAAATAGGATACACTAATGAAAGAGAGACGACATAGCAATTAAAAATGCCAGGAGAGGGTGGTACACAAGTCTATCCTCATGTTATCTTAAAGTAAATTAGCATGAGAGGTTAAAGAAGCCAGACTTCTTTTACTACATAAATTACTCAGCTTTCAGTACAGATTTTACAAGAGCACATATTACTTACCTGAACAACTGATAGTGTGGTATTTATCACATGCTGTCTCCATTTGTAAGGTCATAAATTCCCTTGCTGTGGTTGCCTGTAACTTGTTTTAGTGCTAAGTGTAGCAGTAAAGTGCTGGAAGAAAATCTATAGATTCAGCTTATAATACCTGGCTCTGTTTTATCCTATCTTGAAGGAACTGAGAGATAAGGCTGAGGTTGCCTAAAATGAGCAGATATTGGAATAATTGCTACTTAGTGTCTTAACTGTCATTTATACATTGATTCCTGGCATTTTAATGGATGAAGAAAGAAAGCTTTTTCTTCCTACATTAAACCAAGGTATTTCAGCTAGGTATCTCCCCTGAAAACTATAGTCCCTTGCAAGTTATACACATAAATCAATACAAATATAAAATTTCAAATGGTAAATGTACACATATTAAGATATATTGTATTTATAGCGTATAATTTATATTAAATTAAATAATAAAAATAATTTTTAAAAATTACTGTACTGTTTTTACATGCGTCCTGGTGAAGGTAAAATTCTAGTTTGACAGTCTGTTAATTTCAAACAAGAATGAGGCTTTTAAGTTGTAAACTCTTAAGGTAGAAACTTATCTTTGCTTTCTTATATGTGAAACTAGCCTCAGTATCTGCTTATACCCCAAAATATGTTATGATTATTTCCTGCAGACCTTAATCTGTCTTTTATCTATATATTTTTTTGTTTTGTTGAGTTTGTCTCTCAATTTATGGTATATTAATTCTTACTGCTTTATGGTGACTTTTTTGTTACACTGGATTACTTTTAATTAATAATTATGCTATCTCAAAACCAATGGAATATGCCATTTCCTGCAGATCTCGAGCATACTTTTGACTGTGAGGACTTCAAGTCCAACAAAATTGTGTTTTGTTTACAGATATCTCAGTTGATCTTCTGAGACATCATGAGATGTCTGGAAATAATTTGCTATGGATACCTTAACAAGGCAGAATCAGATTGAGGTATTATTGGAAAGCAAGCTGTAGCATTCTGTGATTTGCATTTCCCTAACAGGTATGACATCTGCTTGATGACTCCTGGAGCACGGTTAATAATGCTGCTGGCAGGGTTTGCTCTTTTCTGCATTTTGCAGATGTTACATCCAGTGATGTGCAGTTTTATGCCTCTCCTGAGGCATTCATTAAAAAATCTGTGGTGTTGTATGCATGTTGTAAATTATGTGCTACAGGACAGAGATGAAGATGACTTTCTCAGGTCTTTCTCAGCACTATGACATCTGTTCTTTGTGACAACAGGCATGTCACTTAGGAGGTCTTCAAGACTACACATATCCTGTTGAAGAGAAAAAGAGATTATTTCACTGATAGGCATGTACTACTGCTAAAATGTATTCAAATTTAAAAGAAGGGTTTCTATTTAATTATGATACGTATTTACTAAACAAACCACAAATACTTATCAAAATTGAGCAGTTTACACATTAAGTAGGCTGTTGCCATAATCATCCTGTTATACACTCATGAATACAGAGCAGAACTAATCCTGTATCTCAGAAATTGAGGTTAGGGCAAATTATTTCCTCAGGGCTGCAGAAAGATGTGTCAAAATCAAGATTCAAAAGCAGAAGTGTTTTGAACACAGACTTATGAAACTGCTAGTTTCTACAAAACCTACATCTTAATTATTTATTGGCTCAATTCAGACACCAGAACTCAGGTATCTGGTGACATTTGGGATGACATGGGGCATATGGGACATGCTCACATGCCTAGGAGGTATTACACAGGACCCTGGGGTACCCAAACCCTTCTGATGTAGGACCTGAAAGGCAGCATGATATTCTAAGATTTATTAGAATATGTACCTACGCTCAGGCAGCTGAATCAGCTCTTTACACTTTCTTTCTAATTTTTGATTTTATTTAGATAGAAGATTACCCAGTTTATTTGCTGGCAGAAGACATAGAAATACCTTAGAACAACTTCAGTCACATGAGTAATTGCCAAGGTGTCAGTAGTGCTGCAATTTTTTGATTTATTTGGAGTCCTGAGAAGAAAATCCAAGAACCTGTTACCAGGACTTCATAACCTACATCAGTGAACAGCTGCCTGAAAGCACAGATGAGCTCTGGATGGGCCCTGGTCCTCTGATTATGTATCCTACTCTTCTCTCCCTCATGAAATGCATGTTTTTCATTTTTTCTCATGGTCACTGTCTTGATTTAGGAAGGATATTCTCCAATTTAGTGCTCCCACTAAAAATCACATGCCTTTCCTCCTCCCCCCCACCTCCAATTGGAGGCAAAAAAGACAAAGATCATGGGTTAAGATGAGAACAATTTATTTGAAATGCAATAAGATAGGAAAATGAACAATAACAGCAGCAATATTAATAATAACACATATAAGAAAATAAATTATTCACGCAGAAAAACTCTGCGATAATAGACAATACCAGACAGCTCCCTAATCATGTTTTCTTGACCAAACAGAGCCCCAGCTCCCTGGAAGATACTCCCCTTCCCCTGCCCCTGTCAATGAGGTGAGGTGTACAGAAACCTCTGTCCCAGTCCCAGCCATGCCCCTTCCTGGCTACTGCAAAAATTAACCCTCTCCTGGCTGGCACCAGGACAGTCACACAGGGGCAGGGAAGTAGGATTTGGTGTGCACTTGACTACTGTAACCAGTATGAAGCTGGGATTTGGTTACTATAAACATCTCAGGCTATCATCAGAATATTCTGCCTGGATGTTGAGACAGAGATACAGCTACACTTAGCTGCAGAAATCAACCTTTACATAGATTGTGACATTCTTTGAGCTAAGCCAATGCAATTTTTACTTGCTGTGTTTTCCACAATGTCTTCAAAAGCTGAGGAAGGTACTAGGGACTTACTTTAAAAGAAAGAAAGGGTAAAAATTTTGAAATTTCTAGGATATTGAAATTGCAGCTTTGTAATACCCACATTGTGAGTCTACAGTGAAGAAGGCTGCTGCTCTTAGCTTTACAACATAAGGTAAAAACATAACACAAGACTACCCACACTGAGTCAAATTAAGGATTTATCCTGCTGTTAGTTTTGAGAGACATTAGACACCTTGGCAAGAACATGACAAGCAATCAAGTGAATGTGCTCTGCACTATATTATCTGTCTAAAGCAATCTAGGGTGTCCCAGATGAATGTCATTTATAATATGAAATAATCCTTCCAAAGGAAAACTACACAGAGGTGGACAGAGGTGTTGTCTTTTTTTTTAATATTTCTTGATAGATTCCTCACCACGTCTCTTTTCCTAGATGCTTTTTGAACCGTGTGAGAAGGAGATATTTTAAAAATCACTTCCTTGTTGTTCTGAACCTGAATTTTGCAGTCCTCATGTCTCTGGGAAGTGCACTTCAGAGTACTTATTGCACTATTAATGAAAGAAATTTCAGGCTAATCATTAACAAGTGCTTAGCCTAAACTAATTTTACGTATGGAACTGAAAAGTCTCTGTGTAGAAATAGCAGCTGGTGTCTTACTGAGCCTGAGCTTTAGATAGCAACAGAGAGGTGAAAGGCTCTTTATTCTGTTCACACTGCCAGTCTCCTGCATGACAGGATGCAGGATTTAAATGTTCAGCAAAGTGATTTCCACCGATATGAAAAAACTCTTCATGGTGAAAGCCCAGCTGGAGAATTGCACCTTGTACAGAACTCTAATACTATGTTATTAGTAGCATCCTGAAAGTAATTTGTGACAATAAAGAAAGAAATAGGGCCATCAATCAGGCCGCTACTTCCTTTTTCAACCAGAACACATTCAAACCAATTGTAAACCCAGATCTTTCAGTCTTCCAGTTTAAGAAACTTTTTCTTGCTGATGCATAGCCTCAGGAGGAGGAACTCTTGCAAGATGCTTGTAGTGGTCCATATTTAATTCAGTGCAAATTCATAAAATAAATTTCCGGGATAATTAGCTGTGTCTTCAGTCATGTGCACACACACTGTATTTTTTTCCGTAAAAATATTTTTTCCACAAAGCAGATTTATGGCTTCAAATAAATGCAAACAAAAAGGAATATTAATAGTAATGAGCTAGTGCCAGATTTTATGACCAGCTCTGGTAAAAAAGGAGTTCAGCCACTTTGAATAATGGGGTCTGTTTGATCCTACACACTGTTTCATAGATCCTGATGGAAAGCTCAAGAACTAGGTAGAGAAAATGCATTTGAGTCTTTCATTTCAAATGGAATACATTTGATAGTAGTACTATTTCAAAAGAGTAATGTTAAAAAAAGCTAATACCTACATAAACCTCAGGTTGAAGAGTTCTCTAATACTATTTTGGATCCTGTGTATTAGCCTTCTCAGCTGATTCTTGGATCTCCTTGTTTAGGAATTTCAACCAAGCAAGTTTCTAAGTATGTTTTGCCAATGATGCCAATTGGACCCAATAGTAGAAAAAATTATATAGTTACAAGTCTTCTAAAATGTGCTTTTTTTCTGTATGAATGAAGTAAGGCCTAATATTTAGAATTAAACAAACAGATCCAGCTGAAAATTTGTCTATTGACACAGTAAGTGAAATTTCCTCTTTCCACAGACGTTCTTCTAGGAAAGTGTATATCAAAATGCACTAAATATATTAATGAATTGTTTTGACTTTTTAGGAAAAAGAATTGCAATAGCCCATTTTTTCCTTTTTTCCCTTTCCAAGCAGCTAGGATAATCAGCAATATAAAGCTGCTTCTAGGAAGTAGGAATGGCTTGGTATTCCCTGAAGGAGTACCTATACTCCAGGGAATGGGATGCCTCCTCGAGCCCACCAAAGAGCAGAGGTGTATCCTGCTGCAGGGAGACCCTCAGGGCAGAAGATTTCACTGAATTTTCTAACCTTTGTTCAAACAGACCCTGTAGGATCCGCCAGCTCGGCCCACTCTATGAATATGCATCATTTCAAAGGCCCCCTTAAATAATGCTCCAGCCTTTCAAGCTTCCCCCCAGGGAGGATGCATTTCCAAGAGAGTGATTTTGTGCCACTAGTGGTCAGACTTTCATAGGAGAGCAGCACCTGGCATTTTGCAGTTTTTAAACAATCTGCTTTTCTACTCAAGTGCTAAATGGTTAAGTCCCTAAAAAATCTGAACTGAAAGCAGGAGGAGATTTATACAGGAAATTTAAACTGAGACATAATAAAAAATTAAAAAAAAAAGAGAAAAATTACTTTTAATGAAGAACATCAGAAGCACAGCATTTTCAAAACTCTTTGTAAGGCAAGATACAGGAAAGAAATCTTCAGTGTTTCCCTCTTCAACCTTCAGTGTATGAGTATTTTTTCCTTGCTGTATTGAGAACCTTCCTTTCTGCTGTATTGTGTCTCAGGGTTAGTCACATCATTTTACATTCCTGCTTTCTACATTTATTTTAAAAATTTGGCTGGAGTATGACAGATCTTATCATGTTTGGCAGGATTTGTTTTGATGATGAATGGCTCTGCAAGTCTTTGCTTGCAAAGTATGACAGTCCACGTGCATACTCTTAACTCTCACTCCATTTATTAGTTTAGTTGTACGTGGTTTTGTATAATTCTGTGTATTTTAATTAAGATGTAGAGATATAAAAGCATATTGGGGGGAGGTCTGAAAAACAGTGCTCAATGCTCTGAAATTACATTGATTTTTGAAGTGATAGCAAATGTAAACTTAAAAAAAATTGTTTGCGAAGCAAAACTTATTTGTGAAAATAAACATTACTATTGTAGACACAAAGTTTAAATTTTGTTCATTTGAAAATTTTACAGTTGTTTTAATTTGGCCACTTTTATGATCCTCTATTAGTAATTTATAAATCGTCATGAGAAAAAATTGCGTAGCTTAGAATATCTGGAAAATGTTTATTCTTTTATATGTATACCTAGGCAACGGAAATAGTTTTACTTAAACAAAATAATTCACTATTTGTTATTGTATATTTTAGAAATCTGTCATCTTCTCAAGGAACAGATACCATATTACATGATGTAGGCAGCTTAAAGACACAAAGCAAATGTTTTGTAAATGCATAATCTAAAGTTTATAAATTATTTATGTATACAACCTGATGTTTAGAGTCCTTCCTCATATTTCAGTGACTGCACTGACCATCTTATTGCCTTTAATGGAATTTCTTACAGCTCTAAGCGCTTGCCAGCATGAACTGTCAATTCCAAGCAGTCCTTGATAGTGGGGAGTCATAAAATACAATTTTCTTATTGACTACAAATTAAACTTGAACTGTTGCATAGAAAATCGATTTTCGCTGGCTTATTCAATAATTTATTTGTGTGGTGAATAAGCTCTTTTGACCTAGGATTTTGAGAAAATATTGATTGAAATGGAAAACAATTAAATACCAGAAAAAGGTTGTGTAGGTTCTTTATTCACTGTTTTGATCTTTGCTTGTTACAGGGATCAGTCTGAAATGAGACAGGCCCTCCATCAAACTCCTATAATAATCTTTTAAAGCAACGTCCACATTGTCAGAACTGAAAGGATATAATTTTAATCTATCTGGTTAATTTTTAAAACATATTTTGCAAAATCTGAAACAAGTGAATCAATATCAAGTGAAAGTTTTTCTGTGCTTATGAGTCCAGGTATTCACTGATGATTCATATAATTACATATTGATTTGGTACAGTTATCTATGTCATTAGCATAGATAACAACATTATTAGTCCCTCAAACAGTTTCCAGTAATGTGTGAAAAGAGCACTTGCATTATCACGTGGGATTTGAGCCACCTGGGGAGGGAGCCTTGAGATCTCATGAAGTCACCAGTGCATCACTCCAGGAATACCTGGCCAGGTTGGAAGGAGCTTTGACCAACATGGTCTAGTGAAAAGTGTCCCTGCCACAGAAGGGGGGTTGGATAAAGATTTTTCCCTTCCAAATCAAATGATACCATGATGTTGTGGTTTCCTGGAAGTTACAGAAATAGAAGAGTACCAAAGAGTAGGACTGACTGAAGTTACTTAATGTTAAATCTCATTAGGGTGGAAAATAGTGAATTAATCACTCAACTAGGAACAAATATTTTCTTACATAACTAATAAGAATTGGATTAATATTTTATATTTAGCCACAGAATGACCCAGTGATGAAAATACATGACTCTTTTGAAAGCTATTTTCCTGAACTTGAAAGTAACTGCTGACATAAAGAAGGAAAACTTTCCTATTAATGGGTTGTTTGGGAGAGACCAACAGATAAAACAAAAGAAAAAAAAAGTCTGCCACACTGCAGATTGCAGCTGAGAATACAACCACTGGATAAAGAAAGGTAAAGCCATAAAATTTCTGAAAGTTTCATACTTCATTTGTATTAGGAAATTAGAGGAATTATTTCAATTCTTAGAAATAACCCTAGCTAAGATATAGATTCTATACAAGATAAAAGTTATCTTAGCCATTCAGAAAAAGCAAGTATATTTAATAAGTAGCCATTTGAAGTCATAGAATATAATCAGATATATTCAGTAAAAAAAATCTGTATTTGAAGGAGGAGAATTAGTTCATATCTTTCAATGTTAATGAAGTACATTGTGCTTCATCAGCAGCTGTAACAGACATTAAGTGACAAAATAAAGAGTGAAACAATTTTGGATGCAGTATATTGTATGACTTGTAACCAACAGTATTAAAGGCATTGGCAGGTGAGGCTTTTGAGACCTTCCTGTTGATTTCAAACAAGGCATACAAAATGGGGGACTTTCCAGGATGTTGAAACAAAGCTAATGTTGTTCTAATACTTAAGGAGAAGTATTTTATGAGAAGTGTTTTATGAGAAGTATTTTATAAGAAAGTTTGACCCACATGTCTTCATACTAATTCTGAGCAAGAGGCTCACAAATGAAGCATCCACAAAATAATTAAATATAATTAAATCTAATCAGAATACTTCAGGGATGTTGATATTTTTCAATAAATATATAGGCCTGCTTTTCAGGCTGGCTATTATAAGAGAAATTTATGCTTGTCCGATATTTGACTTAATTTCATATGACATCTGAAAAATTGCAATATCGAAAATTCAGGAGAGACAGTCTTTCTTGTATCCTTACTTCAAACAGGACTTGAAAAATTTGGAAAAAATTGAGAGGTTTCAAAATGGACCTGCAAACCTCTCTTCACAGTTGTCATGAAAACATATTGTCTACTTCCACAAAATCCAAGTCTTTTCTTTACAAAAATTAACCCATTTTTCTTATACACACTCTACTCCATGCAGTCTCACTGTAGCTGTTTGTGGCTACAAGCACTTAATGTTGTTTTTCTTTCATACAAGCAGAGTTAGCCAAACTTGTGAGGGAAGGTGATTTTTAAAAGTTTCTAGGCAGGCATGTGCTAGAATTCACAGATGAAGAGGCCACTGTCTTAGTTCATGAAAAGGACAAATGAAAGAAATAAAAATCTATAAACTCATCCCATCCATTCCCATGTACCAGGGTAAACAATAAGAGGTGGGCAGGTCTATAGCATCCTGGAAATTTGGGGACTAAGCCTGGTTTTGAGTTGCAGCTTTTCTGTTATCCATGCTGCTCACACACCGGTCTCATTTACACTCTAGTCTGCAGAAAGTCAGCTGGCTCTCTCACTCTCTCAGGAAATTTCAGGATTTGTGGGGTTGGAGCCAGGGAAATGGGGGCAAGGTTCAAAATATATGCAGTTGACCCAAGCCTCATGGTTGTGCAAACTTAATCTTGAGCTCAGTATAACTGTCAGTGTAGCCATCAAAACAAGTTCTTTGCCTTATTTAGTATTGGGCAAATATTAAGCCTTTCATATCCATTCTTCACTATTCCAGATCTTATATTCTTCTTCTTTTCTCCTGACTGAACTGAGAAGTCGAAATCCCATTGAAGTAACAGCTGCTCTTTTTAGCCCAGCTGGCGCTCTTACAATAGGGATATTTGGAGAAAACTGGTAAGTTGGTGGGGCTGGCAGCCTTGAACTGCTATGAACTGGGTCTGCAAAGATGGAACTCAGTTTCTGTGCAGAGCTGAAGGTCTGTCTCTATCCACATCTCTTTCAGGGATTAATCCTTTTCTTTGGAAAGACAAGTAAAGCAGGTGGGACTTCAGCAATCTCTGTCTCCTCCCTGGGATCCTCATGGGGAGACACAATTGAACTGACAATAAGAAGGCAAAAGATGCTTTTTCAGAATGCTGATTATTACACAATTAAGAAGTCTATGGGAGCCCAGGGGAAGAGCTGCATTTAATCATGTCAGCACAAGGGACTGTATGGTCATGCAACATATACTACAAAAGTTGGCTGGCCTTTCTTTGCACCTTCAGCTTCAGCCTCCCATCCAATCCCCCTCTCACTCTTCTGTTATCCAGCAGAATCTGGAAAGAAATCATTAGACTGCATGGCTGTTCCAATAGCAGCTGCTTGCAAGGCGGCCTCGGGAGTCCGTGTCGATTCCTGTGCTGTGCAGGGCTGCTCAGGGCTCTCAGGAGTGCTCCTGGCAGCTCCCCACTCTCACAGCTCCAGCACAAAGTAGTGTGCAGGCTCTCAAAACGAGTGGAGAGAAGTGAAAGTAGAAAGAAGGGAACAACATGGCTTGCTGTATGAATTATCTGTGTGAGGGAGAGCTACAGCTTTAGATTTTATGAGGTTTCTCCCTCATTTTCTCTTAGTTGTATTTCTGTTTGACTTTTTGGATTTGCCTGATTTTTCTCTCTTTATCTCTTTCCATCTCCTTTTCCATATTTTCCATTGTGCTTTTATATGCCTTCACCTCTTTTTATATTCTTTCTCACTTCCTCCCCTTATCCTTCTATCTTTTAAAATCATTTCATTTCCTTTTGATTTTAGAAAGATTTATTCTGTTTCTCTCAATTTCCTCACATATTTCTTTCCTTTCTATTTCCTTCCCCTACTGGTCTTCCTAAACTGCTTCTCTTTTTTCCTTCTCTGCCTGATTTACTCTACTCTGCTGTCTTCTGCACTGCCCCCTTTTCCCTCCCTCCCAAATTCTCTCTCCATTATTCCCTATCTCTGGGTGCAGGTGCTGCACCTGCAGCAATCAGCGACACTCTGGGAGGGGTGGAGTGGGGTGGAGGGTGGTGGTGCTGGGAGGGGCTGTGCCACATGGATTCCTCACACCCTGCAAGCAAGGGGAGGAGGGTTCTGCCCGTGCAGGTCTTGGGACAATGGTTCCTGTCAACAGGATGGGGGAGTTTTATTTAAACGTGGGAATGTCCCATGAAAATTGAGACATCTGGCACCCTTACATTCCACCTCTGACTTCAGCTTCATCTGCTGCCGTTATGAGTGTCATAAACATGGGTAATTTCATGAGCCATAGGAGTCAGAGTACACAATAGATTGCTTTGCAGATGGTATGCCTGCCCTTAAAAGGTCTGGGTCTCGTAGAGCTGCAGAGATTGCAGCTTGGCATATCCTGGAAAGGGAAACATGAACTCAGGAATGAAAGATTCCACCAGTGTCATCACACACAAAATATTAAAAATATTGCAGTCACAATTTGAAACCAGAAAGGAAAGAGATCAAAATATGCAAATTAAAAAGAAATTATGCACCATTAATGTAGGAGCGATCGTTCAGCGCTGGTTTTAAGCACAAAATTATAGGTATCACATTTATGTGCCTAAATTAGCAATTTCCCAATGATCCATCTAGAATTACTGAAGACATCTCAAGCAGATCATTCAGAGCACTCAGGCTGATACTTTGCTCCTGCTAGGACCCTTAAAGGTTGTCTCTCTCTCCTAGTCCAGGCTGGATTTGCTTCTCATCACACCATGATTCAAGCTAGTCTTTGTCTTTCCTGCTGTTTCAATGCCTCAGAATTCTGTATAGCTTCCTGGAATATTTTTTCCACAAAAATAGGCAAAAGGATATTTTGCTGTATGCATTTGCTGTTCTGGTTCTGCCCTTTACTTTGAGATCACTAAGGCCATTCCCTCTGTGCTGTAGCAGTGGGTTGGTTTGCAGGTACTAGTCAAATTTTTGGCCCCAGTTATTTTGTGATTTTTAGCCACACTGCCAATGTGATAACCAGCAGAGGGTGTGCAAGTTAGATCTCTCAGTGCCCATGGCTGTTGGTGCCTCTGCAAGGAAATGGCCATCATGTAAATAGCAGAATGTGTTCATTTAAACAGGAGAGATAACATGATAGAGATGAGTTGACAGATGGATGAGACTAGTTGATGAGAGGAATGTTTTCTCTAAGCATTAAGAGGATCATAGGCACAATGTCAGATGAAAAATAAACTAGCAAGAATTTAATTAATATCATCTGCTTAATCCAGATTTTTTTTGGTTGTTGATTTAAATCAGATTCTTGTGCAGAAGTTTATATAAATGCCCCTGTTGCTTTCAAGAGTCTGTACTTCAAATTTTGCCTCCTAAGATACAGCTTAGGGGCAAAGGGGTGGTGGTGACAGAGGCTGCAAAGGGAAACAAGTTTCTTTCTTTGGGAACTGCATTCCTTTTCAGAATGATTTCCCATCTTCTATATGGGATAGAGTTAGCTGCTTTCCAGGAAGTCATCTCCTTTTATTCAGGCACATGGTAGATGTTCCAAATATAAGATGATGAAAAGACCTACAGACATCTCATATGATCCTTAACTGTAGACATGTTTCTAGTATACAGGGCCTAAAATCCATTTAGATGGATTTGACAGCCTCAGTCACACTTCCTCTGAGCACAGTACTGGGTCCCGGTCAGATGGCTCTAGTCATGGCAAGAACTCAGTACATTAGGTACCAGGAACTAAACTTTGCCTTGGGGTTTGTAATATCTGGTTCTTTAACCCCTTTACTGGGCTATTAACCAAAACATAAACTTGTCCCCTTTGGTCAGTATATCTAGCATTTCCTTTAGAAGTATGCTATGGGTCCAGTTGCGAACCCACTATGCGATGGAAAAACTGAAACCCGGAGGCCAGAGAGATCTAATAAATCTAATGTCAAATTATTTTGACAGTGAAATCATGTATTTTTGATACCACAGATAGGGGAAGTCAGTCACTGGGACCATACAGTGGTTGATCAAAACCCTGGAAGCACACATGTGTTTGAGACACTTGCTAGGGAACAGAGAGATGTTGGGTTTCCCTTAGAAGGGCAGAGATTTCTTCAGATATGGGCACATGCTTCTTACCAGATTTCCATGGACTTCAATGTGACCATGACATGAGAACAAAATCTTTTATTTATTTCAAAGGAAGAGAACTGTATCAAGTTTTTCCTTTGGTTTATCTTGATCTTGTTAGTCTCTGATGCCTTTCTACAGAATGATCTGGGAGGAGATATTTTTTGGTAAGTCATTACTCTGCAATATTCTTCTCCTCCAATAGATTCGGTGGTACAATAGTTTCTCTTGTTTCAGTGAGATTTATGCAATGGAGTAGTGGAGTGAAGAAGCTAATGAAACTGCTCACAAAAGGTGATAGTCCATCTGTCCCACACAAGCAGGCCCAGTGCAAACATAGGCTGTGAAATATTAGTTAGTCAGTGATTTTCTAACTGCAGTATGCTGAGATCTGGCTGATTACCCTGTGCCATCTCTCCTTCCTGCTTTCAGCTGCTAAATTGCATTAGCAATTAGATCATACTTTCCTAATACTTATTTTCCACATAAGTAATTACTCTTATGGGTACAGGGTGCTTCACTGGATGGTAAATATCTATGTGAGTCTGTGATACTCACTGGTGCTGCTTATCTTTTCCCTAGTTGATTTAGAAAAATTGATATCCATAACACAAATTAAATTATTATTCCATTTTACCTCCCAATAACATGTTAATTTCAAATTAACCGCCATATAGCACTCTCTCCATCTTTCTTTGATTTCTCCATGAAAACTTAAATTTTGTAAATGGGGAGGATGGCAGAAACAGAAGCTTTCTCTTACTGATGTCATAAATACAAGGAAACCAAGATTAGTAACAGTCTTTTAGAGACTTCTAATCTGAATTCATACCTTTGTAAAAAAGTTTCATTTTTTGGAACAGAGACCAAGACATTAGAGGTCACTCCCATTCTGTAGCAAGGGCTTCAGCACACAGTATAGAACTTGACAGAATGTGTGCTTCATAACCTTATAAGTATTCTCTTTGTCAATATTCAATTTTATTCTTATTATGCAACATCTCCATTGCAAGAAGAAGGGAAGAAAGGAGCCCCTTTTAGCATGTGCTACTCCATAACTCAAAAAACACTTTGTGGAAGAAATTTTTGAATACTACCAGTGAAGAAAATCTGTCCATTAATTTTAATCCTCTCAACATTAAAATGGAAATAGCTTCTGAGAATGTGCAATCAGGTGTTTCAACCACATATAATTTATATACTTCCCCACAAAAGGATTAAAAGTATTCTATGATGTAACATTTTGTGAATTCCTGTTTCCTTGTTTAGCTAAAGTCCCTCTTAAAAATATCAGCTGCTTATATATGATATGTGACTAGGAAGTAAGTATGAAAGTCAACAATCTTAAATTAATAAAGGAAGTAAAATTTACATACAGCTTATTGAATGATTGTGCAATTTTTTTATTTGTGACTTCATAATCTCTCCTTTAAAGTACCTGGAAGTAACAGTTCCACTGTCTTTGCATTCACAGTATTTATACTTTGAAAAGAAAATGTCCTTAATTATTTTTGAGAAGTGGACTGCTAATGTTTGTTTCTTAAAAAAGTTAAAAGTTGCAAAACAGCACACGAGATTATGAGAAGGGAGGGGAAAAGGCCAATGAAAGGGGAAAGAAAGATGAAACATTGATGTAATAGCCAAATGTTCTGTCCTGTCTTGTTGAAGCTTGACACACCAAGTTTTTCTTGCCAGCCTTGAAATGTATTATTAGTCAAACTCTTCTGAAACTTTTGAAAATATATTTTTAAACCATTTTGAGCAAAAGCTTGAAACCAGATTTTTTTTTTATTTCAAACACTTAATTGTTTAATCAAATATTAGAATGAGCTCACTAAGAGAGATGTGAATGGGATACTGCTAACTCTGCCATGAAAAATCCATTCAAAATTTAAGAAGACTGAAAGTGAATCCTTTTCATATGGGGTAGACTATTAGTGCCCTAATTTCAGATGCTAATATCCTGAACTGATGCTGAAAGCCTGTGATAATTATTACTTTACAAACAGTTACCTGACATATTTAAAATTTATGTTGAAATACATAGAGAAATAATATTTTTTCAAGCATATCTTATTACCAAGCAGGAGAAACAGAATAAGGGTCTTGTATCTTTTTTTTTGAAAAACAAATTTATCAATGAAGACATGCTAGATTACCTGATATTTGTACCTGATATTTGATGTAACAGTTGAGCAATGCCAATTTTCTGTAGGCAGTTTCTTCTGACACAATAATTATTACAAGGCATGGCTCTAAATTTAGGCCAGGAAGTCAATTTTAAAACAGAAGGATAATTTATCTTGAATGAATGATATCACTAAAAACATTTAGAACTTCAGCCAAATGCAACTGGTGGAATAGGATGCTTTTGTCTTCCTGCTTCTCCTGTAGTTATGAAAATACAGACTTAGACTGTTGAGTGAGGGAACAGGTGTCTAATGCAGAGTTCAGCACCTTTCTCTGTGTTTTGCTTTGCTTTCAGGAATCAGTTGCAAGAGACTGATCTAATAAGCAGCCTACAGAGTCAGACTGCTCTTGCCTAATCCCCCCCATCTTTTCACTGCTGTCTGCAGAGATATATGGCTTCAGCTGAACAAGTGGATCTGCTTACATCTGTTTGCATCTCTCCTGACTCCTGCATGGCTTTGTGGGTAGAGTGCATAGACAATCAAGTCTCTGCAGGCTAACAAAAGTGATTTGAATCCAGATCCTTGATTTCCTAGGCGACTGCTTTCATAATAAAATTATTATAAAACCCTAGGAAAATTATTATAAATCCTGTCTAGATTTTATAATCAGTAAAATTCTTTGCACAAGTGTTGGCTTTCATCTTAACATGGAAAGAAAGGTGTCCTTTCTGTAGGTAAGGACCTACCTAGTTTGTAAATTCAGAGTTGAGTAGGCACTCAACTGTTTGGATCAGCAAAAGCATATCCTCTTTAGGTATGTGCAATAACAGGATACTTGGGTTTGGAATAAGTGCTTCTTGGGACCTTGGCCAAGGATTTTTGGAGAGTGCTCTGGGACTTAGATGCCTGAATCCCATTGAAATTTTACTGTATGGGCTACTGTGAAATACTGGATTGTACCTTTAAACACTTATGATGTGGAAAACTTCATATGTTTGAGAAGACAAAGACTGTATCTTTGCTTCAGGAATAACTTGAAGCCTGGAGAGCTTCAAGAACCTCTCAGAGGCTTTTCATTAGCCTTTCATTGAAAAGCCTGAATTCAGGCCAGCTATGCACAGCCTGTGTGCCTATGGAATGTGGACATATTTCAAAGAAGGCAACTGTCAGCCATGTCTTTATCATGTTGCCTGGATGATATTGTCACTAGAACACATAAAACACAGGAAGGGAGTCATACTAGGGACAACTCTCTATCTATTTAAAGTTTGATTTGTGTTTTTGTTTGTTTGTTTGTTTTTGTTTGTTTGTTTGTTCTGTTTTCCTGATGTTGTTTTGTCTGAATTTTGAAGTTCTGACTATAACCCAGTTTTCTCCCTGCTTGAGCAGGTAACCAGTGTACTAAAGCGACTGCTATTTCACTACAGTGTGAACACAGAAAAGAGAGTATCTGTAAGTCATTACTTCCTAGGACATATTCTTGGGCCTGACACTCTCCAGCTAAAGGAGGAATGAGGTAGAATTGCAATACCTAAGCCCAAAATCCTGAGAATTCTTGCCTTATTCCTCAGTTCCATACTCCTGACTTCTACACTTCTTTCTGTGTATTCTTTCTTTTTGAAGAAAAAAAGAAGTAGGATACTACTTTTTGAAGTATCCTAGAAGCCTCACAGTCATGATTTTTCCCATTCTGTGTGCAATATACTGAGAGAGAAGAAAATCTGGAGCAGATAAAAAAATCAACTCTGTGAAAGTTTATCATGGGGTAGCATGATAAGAAACAGAAAAGTGTTTGTTTTCTGTATAGTAACTATATGGGATTTTGTTATGCCTACTGTAAAACCACAATGATTTATGAGAAGAAGCATTTTAACTATACAATGACAAGCTAAATGTTTCCCTGTGTGGGATAACACAACACTTTCTCAGCTGGCTGAGTCTGCTGGGCCATCTACATTTATCACTCTCATAAAGTCCCCTGAATAAGTAAAAGCTCCTCTCACCCGCTCTTGCCTGTGGCTTTTAAACAGGAAGGAAGTATCATTTTCTTCTGCCCTAGCACAAAGAGAGCTCTGAGCATCTAATTACAGTTTCTGTGAGCAAATGGAACCAGAAAAGCATTTCCCTGTAGCTAAAATGCCCGAGCAGAGCTTGCAGTCTCTCAGTTTTCCCAGACTAAGGTTAAAAATCTGCTCTTTAAATTATTCCATTGCTTTACAGAGGAAGTATTAATTACATTACTGCAAATGTAGATTGTGGTGGGATGTAATTACAGGGTCGGCTTTGTGTCTGTTGTCCAACAGAATTAGGCAGGAAGTGTTTGCAATGCCAGCAGTTTCAGGTGTTTTGCAACCTATTATATTTGCTGGTTCTCACCAGGTCTCACAGATGGATCAGGTGACTTTCTGCTGCCCGATTGTCTGGAAAATCCACAAAGCTGCTATTACTACAGGTTCATGGCTTTTACAAGGCTGATGGGTTTAGATTTTTAGAGGAGGAAAAGAAAAATATAAAAATCCATTCTTCTCCATTCAGCCCTTGCCAAATTTTGCTTTCTTCCTTTAATCAAAGACTTATTTTTCTGTTTGTTTTTGTCTCCTAGTGCTAATCCTCTTTTTTTTTTTTTTTTGTCCATTTTTTTCTGCTTCTCTGAAAATATCTTTCTTGTTATGGGGAGAAAATGGCTCTGTGTGCAGAGGAGAAAGCCATCAGGCTCTGCAGCAGGAGACACAGTGGGCACTGGGTTGCCATGACTGGGCACCACACTGGAACATGCACTTGACTTCCAGTTTAGGCACAGCATGGACTGTTTTTTTGTGTCTTTCAGGAAAACATCTTTATTTTTTTGGGCTTGGTGATGGTAGGAAAAAAAAAACAAATTCCTGCACTCTTCAGTTGCTGGTATCGTCACCAGGCATAATTTCAGCCTGAGCTGAATGAACATGTCCCAGAAAAATGCCTGATCATGGCTCAGGAGTGATAGAGACCATCATCTGCAGACACCTTTGGTAAAGATTCCTCGTCTAGGAGGGAGAGAGTTGGTTTGTATGGAGACAGGCTGTTCTCTCCCAGTTGAGCTGGGTGCAAATGGGTGGTCTGGGGCATAGTTAACTTACTTATCAATGAGTTTGGATATGTTTAACTTGAGCTCTGAGCAAGTGGCTGTCCATTTTTAAACATGCTTTCATCAAGAATTTGGGATGACTGTTCATCAGGGAAATAGATTTTAAAGAGGCAATTTTCTGCGATTTGACTAGCATTTTCTTCTTCATAAAATCTATTTGTACTGACTGATGTGCATTAACAATATGCTCTGGTCTGTAGAAATCTAAACGAAACAATCTTATCCACTGAAAGCAGATAGAGGGGGAAAGACAGTAAGATCTCTTAATATATCTTCTTTTGGATAAAACTGTGTGGCTAAAAATACCAACATTGTCCTCATCAGTGTGTTTCTGCTGCTGCCTTCTGTCCACTGAGCCACTTCCACTGAACACGTAATTTTGTCTGACCACGAACAATCAAACTGAGTTTGCCTGCCTGTTGTGGAAAAGCAGGACAGGGGGGAAATGGCAAGAAGCAGCAGCACAGGCTGGGACTTGTAACCAGGCCAACCAACACAGTTATAGATGAAAAAGGAAATAGCAATCACAGTAAAGACACTGCAGCTGTATGTTTTTCTGGCAATATTACTAGTTCTTTGATTTAGGGGGACAAGTCCTAAAAAGAAATATTCTGGTATTGTGGTTTTATCCAGTTCTGTAAAACCTTAAGGTCAAGATCAAGAATCATAAAACATTCATTAGCTTGATTCTTAGTACAAACATGAGAACGTTGTGGAATGCTCCATGTCCACCCATTTCTCTATGGCATTTATCTTTAATAGTATAAACATTCAGAATATACCAACACCAATTTGTCATGGCAAAGTCTTCGCATGCAGTTTTCAGTTTTCTATGTTAGCAAAGATGGAAGACATATATTAAATTTCTTTCAGCTCTTATATAAATATGAAAGGTAGATGCCAAAGCAACATGTGCCTTCAAAATTCCTAGAATAGATAGGATAGCTATTACATATGCACAGCCCCCATGAATGCCAGCATTTAAGATGTATATTCATGCATATACTGTGGCTGGTGTAGTGAAGTGTGGAAAGTATTTATATTCATACTTGAAGAAATGACCTTAATAATTCATTTTGGACTCCACCTCTCCTGAATTACAGTTGCCTCACTTGTGGAGTATTTTCCATATCTTGGAAAGACCCTAATAAATTCTAATACTTTCCTAAGTGTGGAAATAATTAGTAGTTTATGATGTCACAGATTTGAAAACTTTTTTCATAGCTGTTGTTGCAAGAAGCACATATTTCCTTTCTGTTCCCTCATGCTTAGCTGTGCTTTAAATTTCTTTCAGTGATAATTAGGGCTTTTTTAGAAAGATGCAGCATTTGTTTCAGATGTGCTTGGAACTAACTGGAAAACTTGCATGAAAAACGAATATATCCATGAGCTATCAGTGATAAGAAGCATAAATAGTTTAAGGACTGATATATATTGTATTTGAAGGAATTATTCTAGAGATGACTTTTCTAATTTAGCTGGCAAGGCTCATGTTTGATACGAACTAGTAGAGCCAATCATCGTGCTAAGGTTTTACAGACATTATTAAAGCACACTTTTATTCCTAAACAGCTTTGCATATTACTGGAACAAGTTAAAAAATATCTAACAGTTATTAGAATGTGAGGATTTCACCCAAAGAAGGAGGATTCTAGGGTGAGGATGGCACCTAAATTAAAGACCCAACAATGTTGAACTTCGTTTGGAATGACATTCAGAGGAATGAAGCAGTTTTAGATGGTTTTGGTTCGAGTGCAGGTTGGATCTGAACAATTCGGCCTCTATCTAGCAGTGATTCCAATGTGTGTACACATGAATGCAAGTGAAAACTTACTAAGAAAGCTTAGGGCAGAGTGGGAAAAAGATTGGGAACAAGTGTCATGGGATAAAGGAATTCACCAAAAGAGTAGCGACTGTATTCTGACTTGGTCAATGTATGTGATGCTAACTGTGAAGAAACCAACATTTTCTGTTTGCATCCAGTCAGATTCTCATCTTTTTTCACATCTGGAACTTACTAAAAGACAATGGCAGATGAGAGGGTTTCAGCACACAGTATGTCATCCTTTTAGCCTTCCAGAAAGTGGCTATTTAGCAAAAGAACTTGCTGGCTGCTTGGCACACTTCTTTTGCACATGAATTAGACTTTCAAGTGCTTAAACACTTCCTAAAATTTAAACAGATGTAAGCTTACTAAAAAGTTGTGGGAATGTCAGAAGATGTATACATATATACTAAACTTTAAATCTTCTGTGTATTTGTTTCCTTTTTGATACATTCTCCTGGTCTATGAATTTGTAGATTTGTATTTGTCTTTCACTTCTTGTGTGAAGGGAAGAGGATGATCTTTTACTCATCCTCTTCCCTTTCCCTTCCCAGTTGTCTGTCTCATTCCTTGCATTTCTTTTTCTTTTTTTTTGGGGGGTGGGAGGGGATTGTTTGTTTGTCTGTTTTGTTTGGTTTTGTTTTTTTTTCCCCAAAGAAGATGAAGCACCAGCTTTTAAGATAGGAGTCAGTAAAGACAGAGGTAGCAGCCATTCTAAAATTGTCCACGTGGTTCAATAATAAATACTGGGACTAAACAAATAAATAAATAAATAGAAACATTAGGAAAACGTGAAAGGATACTTGTAACATGCAGGCTACTAAACAAAGACCATCTTGTACACAGTGTAAAGAAAACATAATGACTACAACCTGCCCTAGGGTTTGAAAACAATTTACTGAGAAGTCTTTTACAGTGGCTAGCTTAGGAGCCATTTCTAATTAGGTAGCAGGTAATTCAAAATCTGTTTAAGTATGTTCAATAAATTTCCTTCAGCGTTTCAGTGTTATAAATCTGTCATGATGATTTTTTGGATCTTCAGGAATTAACAGATCCTAATCTCAGAGCTACAACACAGTCATATTTCATGACAGCATGTTTCAAAATGAATATATTTCCATAAGAAAAGTCCCAAGCTAAACTGAACCTGAGAGATGTGAACCGAGTAAAATATTTTGGGAGTGATTCACTCCTTGCAATTAGAATACTGTCTTTGTGTTTTGATAGCAAAACATAAAAAATGCCAGAAACCTTTGATTTTAAAAATTCTTTTTGATTTTACTCGAGGAAAGTGTAAACCCTCTCAAAGTATCTAACTCTATTCCCCCTTTTCATTTCTAGACTTCAGTCTGCTGCAGTGGAAAATACCTACAAAATTATTAGGTCTGTTTCCATCGCAATGCAAATTTAGGGAAAATGCACCCCATATGTTATGCATGCCTTTCTAGATAACATATGGCTAGATATGCATAGAGCATCAATGTCCTACTCATTTTCCAGGGTGAGGGGATGAGACATCTTGGATGACACACGTAATGCAATGTATGTTTGAGAGTTATTGTCACAGACAAGCAAGAATGACTCTGTGGGGAATCCAGCTCAGGTCTGGCAGGACTTTTGAGTTCAGTGTCCAAAACCAGGCAAACATGTACTGAGCTCACCTTAGAAGCAATGAATCTTTGTTCATGTACCATGCCACCATAGCAGGGTATTTTTCTGCAAAATGGATGAACTGTCCACAGGTGATGGACAGCCAATTGTACCTGCTGGCCTATTGCAGTGAAAGTATTCTGTGCCCCAAACATGTGTACAATGGAGGCAGCTGGGTGTGGAATGGAAGCTGTTTGAAATATGGAAGATGAAGAAACTTGTAAATAGGGCAGGCAGACTGAAAGTAAGGCTATGCAAGGACAAAAGAAGGAACCAGCAAATTATTTAACCAAAGACTACTTTCCAGGTTGGGAGAAATGGAATTTACAGCCTTGGAAAAGACAAAAAGAAGAATTGAAAACAATATGTAGACAGAGCTTTAAAGGACAATGAATATGTGGCACATAAATTAAATGTAGAAGAGAGAGCAAAATGTTGTCTAAGTCCTGTTAACACTGACTTTTTGGTAATGCGTCTACTTCTGACTTTTTTGTTTTTAAAGACAGTTGGAATGTTGTTAATGTGACAGTACTGCCTCCTCTAAGGTCTGCGTCTACTATCAGGACATCAATCCACTGATAAGTGAGTCCTGAACTGCCAAGTGGCCATGAGATTTACATTTTTAGTTCCATCCTTCATTGGTGAGTAAGGTTTGTCAGTTATTCCTATTGAATTAAGAAGAAGAAAAAAAGATCAACAATAAAAAGGAAATACATCCTTTTTTTTTTTAATACAACATCTAGAGAATTGTACTTTGCAAAATGGATTGCATGTTGACAGACAGCAATGTGTTTTTCAGACACTTTTTTTCATCTTTTTTTTCTGTGTTTCTTATCCCAAGAGTGGAGTATACTCAGTATGTTTCTCCTATGGGTAAACTCAAAAAATTCCTACTAAAACTGCTTTTAGAGCCTCAAAGAACATTCCTACTGTCTCTAGAAAAAGCAGAAGTGTCTATAGTAATATGAATATAAATGTTGAACATCCCAAGCTGGATAAAAAAAACCATTCTGAGAGTAACATAATGAGATTACAAAGAAAGAAAAAAGAACAGTCAGTGTTTAACAGCTGGCAGTTGTTTCACTCATACCTTCCAGGGCTATATTGTCAGGCACATGTCAATGGGAGCAGCTGTGCTGCTGCTATCAAGATCTGATCTGATGCTGTCTGTCCTTATAAATTTATGTGGTGATTTTGGCCTCCCTGAAGAGAAAGTCCTTCTTTGTGTATTTTATTATTGTGACCAATTGTAGACTGTCCTTTCTTTCTCTGAATATTCTTCTCCTCTATAAGCTCTTCAAGCCCACCACACTGTCTCAGTTCCCACTTCTTCCATCTAATTTTGCCCCTAATCTCTTCATCACCTGTCCCAGATGAAGAGATGGTGCACCTATCAGATTCCCCCCCTCAAGGCTGGAAGCAGCAACAGGGTGTCCACCATTTTCTTGGATTGCAGCATACTGAACATAAAGAAATCTCCCAAAATGAGACTCAGATCTTGATTCGGTTGCCTTCACATGCAGTTCCAGTGCCATTTGAACAATCCTATGACATTTGGCTTGGCCTCCAGGTACTCTGTGGAAGGCCCAGAGTAGCTGTAAGTCCCACCCACATTGTACCATGCCTATGAGCTTCATTTCAGAATATAAAACACATGAGAATTATTCAAATGGTACTGAGAACAGAAGTGTGCCTGAGTCAAGTCCTTAATATAACTTCTGATGTGTAGTTAAGGCATATCTGTGCCAGAGAGTTTCCATTTTTTAGCTTTTCTATTTTTCTTTGCCCTAACATGTAGCATAGGGTAGAGGACACTTGTGGTTTGTTCACTAACCTGGTAAAGGGCAGTCTAGTGCCTCCTCTATAACCTTTGTCAAAAGAAGTCCGTTAAGTGAGAAAGGTTAATGTTTAAGAGGAGGCACTGTAAATCTAGAATTCCTGAAGTGTTTCAGAGCTATAGGTAATACATTGCAGACTCACCTGGAAAGGAAGAAACATGGAGGGATATTCTTCAAACAGAGAAAGAATCTAAAGTTCACTTTTTGAGTGAAAGGCTTCATCACTTCAATTTTACAATGATCATTATCCTCCTTAGCATCTTTTACGAAAAAGAATGAGGCCCTAGTAGCTCTTTCAAGGAATGCTTTCAGATGATTATGCTCAGAAATTAATTTTAAGTAAAAATTAATTTTGTAAATAATTTGAATAAAACCTGCAATGGAGGTTAGCCTACATTTTGAAGAGTGGATGTGCTATTTAGAATAATTCTTTGAGTTTCACATTCCTATTGTCTGATTTCATGTATCTCCTTGATTGAAACACAGAATTTCCCGTTATAACACTTGAATGTCTCAAGAAAAACTTTAATGTGTTGTGAATTCTATTCTGAAATTGTCCACCAGAATGACAAATGCAGAACCTGAAAAGTACATTTAGAGGATATATTTGTCTTGATTGCCCTTGTCATGCATCACAAGCAAAATCTCAATAACTGAATCAGAGTGATTATGGGAAAAAAATACTGACAGAAAAAAAAATTCTGCTGGAACAATCTAATTGAGATAATTGTTTTGAAACATTTAGGGAAGGATGTACCTATAACAAAATTAAAATTGTTAATGCTAGAGATAAAATTTAAGAATGAGTTGTCTTTGGAAACCCTTTAAAATATAATTGAAGATGAGAATAATAAACTGTACAAGTTGAAACATTTTATTTATGGTAGTTGAGCTTGAAAGTGGTTCACTTAACTTTTACTACAGATGGCATTGTAAATTTGAATCCATATCTCCTGATCACTGCCTGAATGACTACAATAGTCATTTGCCAAGCATGGCTCTAATAACTTGATAGTGAATGATGTCACCTCATGGAACAGAGTCTCTTGGAAAAATTAAGATCTCTTGGGGTCACGTTTCAATCCCATAGAAGTCTTTGATTTTGAAGTGCTCTCCCTACAGGTAGAGTAGGTTGAAATGGCACCTGGGTCACGATCAAAACATCAGCAGAGAGGGAATCAAGAGATGCTCTGCTAGGTCTTTCACTCTGGACAATTATAAGATTAGCTTTACACCATGCTTGTGCCTTAGTGTAGACTTCATCACTGACAATAAATGAGTACCAAGAGTACAGTGAGGAAGTTGAGATACAAACCTAAAATGTTAGGGAATGACAAAGTAAGAGTTGGAGGCATCATTGTCACAAATGTTAAGAAAATCTGTCTAGATGGTTTTTGTCAGCTTCATTGGAAAGACTGTCCCAATGAAAATAAGATAGAAATTGAAATTTTTCAATAGCACCATTGTCAGGAAGGAACTTACTGGGTCATAGAGACTGATCTCAGTAGGTAACTCATCCTAAACAAAAACCCAAATTAATTTATTCTAAATGCGATCTGTGTACATCATCAAATTCAAGCTCAAGTAGCAATGCCATCTTGAAAATTAAATCTATTTAGGAACACATTTTGATTACACTTAGTCAAGTTCAGTCTCAAAATTACTTCAGGACCTATATGAGCCAAAGCTGATCTTGAACTTTTGGTTAAATTTCAGAGATGCTTTGGCTTAGATATGGTTAGAGATCTAATTCTAATTCCAAAATGATTTTATCTGTGACCATATTTACTGCCTCACTGTGTCAGAATACTCTTTTGTTTCTTCTCTATATTTTATCCTTTATTTATATAGGGAGAGCAAAGATACCCCCTCTCAGCTTTTATTTTTCTAGGTTAAACAAAAATAGCTCATTTTAGTTTCTGTTCATACAACAACATCTACATTCCCGATATTTTTTTCCCAGATTTCCACCCTTCTCTGCATCTGTTCTTATTTAAGTTCCTCTTTGTTGTACACAGTTGTTTATAATTCCTTTTACTACATTCTCCTCTATATCTCATTGCAAGGGAATAGTCCATCACCTAAGAATAGGTGTAGTTTTTTGCTCTTGTTTGTGCAAGTCAACCTTTTAATCTGAAAATTGCCAACCAGCTCTAAACTCTGTCACTCTCTGTATTAATCAAACAAGACTGCTGGAACAAAAATAACCAACCAAAAAATACCAAAACCAAAACCAAAACTCCACATACTTTACTTTTCATTAAAGACTCTAAGCATTAGTGAGAGTTAGAGAATTTTAGAGAGCATTAGAGAGCATTGGGAGAAAAAAAAATCTGATTGTGCCTCTGGCATGGAAAAAATGTATTTTCCTAACAATGTGTTTTCTTGAAAATCCAAGTGGTTGGGCAGAGTAAAAATGTTACACTCACACTTGAATCTGTTTCAAACCTGGAAGACATGAGGGGATGCTCAGCCATAGTCATTCTCGGCTATGTGATGAAATATCATCACATTTTCATTGTGATGAAAATGGCCTAATCTATGTCTGATATTCCCTGTGTGTCGTAGAGGATTTCAATCTCCTGTTCTATATTCGGGCCTATCTAGAATCTAAGGACAGAGAAACAAGATAAAATTATTAAACTGATGACAATAATTTGGGGCTATAAAGTTGCAGATGAGTGTAAAAGTTAACCAATGTGCTGTTGAAAAGGTTAATGCTTCCCTTTTAACACATGGCCAAAAGAGTATTAATTTTAAAGGCACTGTCCTTTGTCACATTATCCTAATTACACCTTGTAATAAAATATTCATACATGTTTAAATATTGTTGGATGCCTTCTCAGGTATACTAAATTCCCATGAGGAGCAGTCTATGGATCAAAGGTTTTACACTTTCTACACATCCGTGTGTTGGAGAAGTCTTGATAAATACATATGAGAGACTGTCTGATACCACTACCTGTGATATTGTGTGACTGAAGTAGGTGAGCCAGGCTTTTCTCTTCAGCTTTGTGTTGAAGGGTAAGATCAAATGCTGGCATAAACGAATGCAATTTTACTTGGTTGTGCCCTCCTATGTTAGTTGTTAGTTTTGCTCTATGTATTTATTGGCCAGTATGGCTCTCTACCTCCCTCAATGCAAACTCTCATGTTCTTTCCTTTACGCTCCCGACCACTTTTAAAGGCCAAAACCTTACAAATCTTTCATTCATAGCCCAGCAGGAGTTTTGATTTATGATAAAATAAATCAAAGTGCTCTCATCAGGAGGGTAGAAACTTATGATAAAATGATTCTTCCAGCCCCACTGACACAGAGCCAAATAGAGTATTTTTCAAATTTTAAATTGCATGTAGTACTTGTTAAAAATGACCCTCTCATTTTTCAAATGTAACCTAACTGTTTTTTCAGTTGTCTGTGGTAATAATTATCAACCAAGACTATTTAATATTCTCAGCTTTAGAAATATTTCATAATTTGAACTGATTTTTTAAATTGCTGTAGAATCTACTTTTTACAAAAAAAAAAAAGGAATAGAAATTCTGTTCCCTTATTAGTGAAAAAAAATAAGACTTGCAGATATGAATTGCAAAAAAAAAAAGGGTGAACATTTCACATGGCAGAGTAGCATTGAGTTAGTTTGGCACAGACAAATCAACGTGAAGAAGCCAATGTGAACCTCCTACCTCCTCCAGAAGAGACTGACTGCATTTTCTCTCTGCTCCAAATCCATGGATGGTGAGATTGGCTAGGCAACCTAACTAAATATGCAATTTACTGCTGAGATTCCTAGCTTAGACCTTCAAAAAATACTAATGATGTCACAAAGTCTGCCACTCTGAGGATATAGAGGGAGCTGTGACTTTGTAATGCAGTGATTCTCTGTCATCAGGGGTTGACCATAATCGGTCCTCAAGCATATTAAATTGCTCCCCTGAACTCGTGCACAGTAAGAGTGTAATACTGTAGGGGAATTAGCTAGTTATAAATGAAAATGACAGGATGAACTTTTAAATTCTTTTCCCATTCTCTTTGTGTGTGAATATGTGAATGAGAGATCATGAGAAATATTGTTATAGTATTGGAGCAAATGGATTTAGGTCCCTATAGCAGACTATAAAGTGTGTTTGCTCAGGAAGACATGACAAAGAGGTCAACTGCTAGTGTTTCAGTATTTTCTCAGAAAAAAAGGCAAAAATATCTTGGCTCAGCATGGTGAAACTGAAATACATTGGCTTAGTGAAATGTGCAGTTGGAGAAATTGTACCAGGACTGTGTAACAGAGAGCAGGAGAGAAGCAGACAAATTTACTTCTTTTCTGTACTCTTCTGTTGGGCCTTTTTCTGTCATTAATCATCGAGTCCAATAAGAGGAGTTTTTTACCAGTTATTTGGACAATACTGTATTTTGAGTTATGCTAGAGGTATTTGATGTTTGCATCTCTTTGGGTCAGTGTATCTCCTTAAATCCTCTTTGGTAACATACACATAAATTTAGATTGGATATCTTGCTCAAATCTAACTTCTCTCTGCAGTTTGTAAGGATAGACTATCTGCTTCAGGCAGTTGTTTATCCTGAGAATTATAGGTGCCTATCTCAATGAAGTAAGAGTCTCTCTCTTGAAGGACTCCTCTTCTGAAAGCACCTGTTTTTCAGCAGGGATCAGGGCCTACACAGCTAACTTCAACCAGTGGCTGAGTTTTCATGACCAAAAGAGGGCGAGGTGCCTGACCTTGCCTTAGGTGTAAACATAGACTGAGCCTTTCCCAAAATCCCAAATATCATGAGTTGGTCATAACTGCTGAGTGTTGGAAAGCCCATTTGTAGTCTTGGACATTGCTATTTGGAATCACCACGGAAAAGTAGATTAAACTATGAACACCACAAACAATTAGGTGTAAATTCAGCAGCTTGTACAGGCTCACTCATCTCTCTGTGAATAAGTGGTCCCAATATAATAAAGAGGAAGATATAATAGAACTGAGAAGTACTCATTTCTTGACAAATTGATAGCATGAAATGAAAAATCTAGATGCACAGGAGGGAATGCTTCAGGGACTGACTTACAGCCCCATACTAGTCTCTTGTAAGTTTGTCTCGTTTGCATGGGCTTCCATGAAGATTAAGATTCAGCATGGGCCAGACTAACTGGCCCTCCTTTGCTTTGAGGAAGTTATCTTCTTCAGAAAGATACCAGTCACAGCTTTCATACATCAAGGACATAAATGATAGTTCCATCTGGAAAATCAAAGCCATTATATCGTTTTAGTAAGAGATCATAGAATGAAATACAAGGAACCCCTAATTTTTTTAGCTTTTTTCCCTGGAGTGTTAAGGATTGAATTTAATGATCCATATCTGAAGGACATGCTTGAGGCTGACAAGGTCAGAACTAATTTTACATGTGGTACACAGATTTGAAATGACTCTCCTTAACCATGGAATGAATGATCTATTCAACTTCTCTCAGCAGCAAGGCTTAACGAGTAGTAGCAGATTTTCCTGCTGTTCAGGTATAATTACAGAATCACACAGGTGGCATTCAGTCTTTCTCTAATTTAGTAAAACAAAAATTCTTCATGTTGCCCCAAAGTTGAATGTTTTCTTTCTTTATAATTCTTCTTGGAAACAAAGGAAAACAAAGCCAAAGCAAAATGAATCATTTTCTTTCTTTGTGGAGAATGCCATGCATTTTGTGCTCGTTTGCCTATGATAACACTTTTATGCAGAAAAAAAACCCAAAACCCAACTTCACCAAGACAAACTTGTTGTGCTTGTTGTAAGCTATTTATATGCTTATGAACATGTAGTCCTTGCTGAGGTTTTGCCCATGTATGACTTTAAAAGATGCTCAAATTCCTGTCTTTTATTCTTAAATGCATATTCAAAATATTCGTTTCATAACATATTTATTCTTTGATTCACTAGAGCCACACCAGAGATGTCGAGATTTTTAGGAAAAAAGCAAATTATATTCTATTTCCTTTTTTCTACTTTTATCACTGAATTGATTTTTAAAAGTTTAGCCTGTCTCAATACATTTGCAAATAGTGGACTTGCTCTTAAAACTGCACGTCAACTATTTGCATTCTCTTCTTTCTACAATGTGGGTAAGAAGTGTTTATGCCAAAAAATTGAGAGCTATGAGTTTATTGAACAAAAAGTTTAATTGTTCTGAGTACATTCAGTGCTTCAGGTAAGTATAAGATGACTAACTTATTTTGCTATATCAATCATTTGTTGCGAAATAGAAAAAGAGGCAATTTCTCATTTCACCTAGAAATATACTGGTCTTTTTCTCTGAGGCAAGAGCAATTTTGTACAGACAGGAATTTTTCTCAATGAAAGCATCTTAGAAATGTACACAGAGTATGATATTTATATATTGTTCATTTAATTCCTTTCATTTCTTTGTATAACTACTCTATAAATTCTATGCGCATAATCTGTCTATACACCTACATAGTTTTTTTTTCTCTTGAATTTATTCTGTCCTCAGTTTCAGTTCTGTTCATTGTTTGCCTCCAAATCTTTGAGTAGATTTTTAGAAGTGTAGGTCATAAGTAAGTTGTCCCTGACATATACTCTGGCCATGCCTGAAGGACAATGGAGTCCCTAGAAAATTGATGAACTGGCAGGTTTGTACAATATCATGTGGTGTATGCTCAGATCCTAAAAGGTATATATCAGTGTTAATTCCATTTTGTAGCTGAACTAATAACCATATCTCTCAACAGCACTAATTAATGTAGGCTCAGTATCACATTGATGCACTATATTTTCTTCCAGTAACAAAATTAGATAAATGAGTGGTAATTTGTCGATTTTCAAGCCACATTCCATTGCTATTAGTCAAAGCCTACTAAATTGCAGTCTAGATAAATCTATATCTTATAACAATAAGGCAGAGATGCTACTAAACAAATCACATTTTTAGAGCCGGCTAGCTCAACAATTTTGGGCAAATCAACCTGCAATCTGGAACCCTGCAGTAAAACACTGAGCTTGTTAGGTGCCACAGCAGAACTGAGTAGACAGTGAAAATTAAATGAGATGGCGATAACTTTTATGATTCTATTTGAAAGCTAAGTTTTATGAGGCTTCTCCAAGAATAGATGAAACTAAAGCTGAAAAAAAGAGCAAGACCAGAATAAAAACTGAGGATCTGGGGTGGTTTTTTTCCCTACTGATCCAAAGAACAAAATGTAAGGAGTTACTGTAGAGAGCTGCACCCAGTGAATATTTTTTTAAGAGATCTGACAACAATTTGCAAAGCACAACTGAGGGGAAAAAACCAACAAAATTAATTCCAAGTTACTTTCTCCTTTCTCATTTATAGAGATAATTAAGGATCTCTTTACAATTCAGAGTAGATAGAAGGCTGTTCAAACTTAGGCTGACTGGCTAGGGTCCCTGGGAGGCTGTTCTGCCTTTCTGGAGCAAAGTGTGTGATGGCCACCCCTCTGACACCCCTGTGACCAGAGGTGCATGCAGCAGCACAGGGTGTGACAACAAAAGGTGCATTCAGCTCTTTACAAGGGAAGTAGAAGCTGCTCAGAAAACATTGCTTTTGGCCAAAACATTTAAAGTTAGGCTGGCCTATGAAGACATCTCCCTTAAGAAGGAACATTTATCTCCCTATTTGAGGCAATTTAGACAAATAATGTGTTGCGAGAGTAGTGCAAACAGGGCTTTAGCCTAGGGTATATAAATGTACTAACCACACATAACTGAAACAGATAGTTCTTCCTTCCTCTGTGTAATAAAAAGTTGAAGGTCTGCCAAAAAAAAGTTGAATTGCCAGAAATTCTGTCAATGTGAAGGCATCTTTCCGCCTGTAAATCAACTACACATTTAAATTACTTCCTTTCATAATCTATTAAAATGGTTTTGGCACAGTTATTCTTTGTGCAATGTTTATTGCATAATTTCATTTCATTCTTGGTCAACAGTTTTTATTATTAAGTCTCAAATGCTGTTGAAGGGGAGTATGCATCTTCTGTTTTATTTCTGAGTTGCAAAAATGATCTAAGTAAGTATAAATATGTTTTTAAAGTGGAATAGAGCATATTATCCTGAATATTTAATCCACTAGATTTGTCAGCTATTAGGAAACGCTTGGAACAATGTTTTCATGCAAAATGAACGACTTTCTAAATTATCTGTCGATAGTAAGGGTGTACATGAAATTCACTCATCATTATTTCAAACTATATGAACCTGCAGTTCATCAGGAAATGGTGACTTTTTGTCCAAAACTGCTGAAACATCAATTCTGAATTCATAAAATGTTCTAGAAGTGATCAAAATCATTAAGACTTCTGTTGCTAGGCTAAAGACAAACCATATGAATAGAATGGAAGTTATAAAATACTGTAGGACTGTTAAATTCAGCATTTGGAAGGAATAAACTGTTGCAAAACCCATAAAATGTTTTTGGCAAAATATCTGTTGCACATTACATGAAGCTAGAACCAGCCAAAAAACCACTAAATCATTAGGAGTCCAGTTTACTTTTCTGTATATTTAAAAGGGCATTGTAAACAAGATTTGTCCCTTGCTCCACACCTTCTTCCCCACCTTTATACTTAAAATGTAAAAGAAGGAAAAAAATGGCTTGATACATTTTCAGTAATGCTTATAATGAATTTCACACAACAATCCCCCAAAAATAAGGAAATTCCCAAAATGGAAGAAAATGAAGGTTGCTGGGCTCCCAGGCCCTGAAAATTTTTTTAATCCATCTGCATCAAAACTTGTACAGGTAAGGAAATGAAAAGTTCAACACACCCTTTTGAAAATTAAGAAACTGACCTATTGACTACTATTGTAATTCAATATTTGCCAATTTCTGGGAGATACCAATGGCCACTGCTTTTCAGCCTGCTGATACCCAGTCTTTACTGGTGCAAGGGGTGTTTCGTCCCCAGATGCAACACTTTTTCCCTAGTTAAAATGTGCCATAATTAACAGATAAGAAAATTTATTTATATGTTCCCTGCCCTGATTACAGCTATTTTGAATGCAGGTGGAGGAATTTAAGTAAATCAACAGGTTGACACCATTGAGGGATGTTACAAGTATCCATTGTTTCCAGCAGCTTCAGCCTGTGTCTCCTTTGTCCCTCTCTGCTGAAGTCTGCGTTGGATATGTGGGGCTCTGCTCAGGCTAAGGCTTTCAGCTGCCAGCTTCCCATTTGAAAATTCAGTCAGTAGAGCAACTGATCAATATCCCAGAGACACACATTGACATGGACACTGACACAGATGGCCATGCACAGGACTCACAGACAGCCATGTCCCCTCCTTCTCTTGGGCTGGCAGAGGCAGAAGGCCACTAGTGCAGCACACAGCACTCTCTCCAGTCAAAAGGACGTGCACCTTCATAGATTCCCCCATCACCAACTTGGCACTTCTGCCTGCCTGGCACTCACTGTCTGGCCCAGCTTGGATGTTACTTTTCATATTTACATCTATCTAAGCAGACGCAGAGTTTATAATTTTCCATTTTAAAATAATTTTTGTATGCGTTTAACAAAGCAATGTAGCATATAGACAGAACACTGGCCCTCATATAAGAGCTCTCAGTCTGTGCCAGTATGGTCTAATATATATTACCTCAGAGTGGCTTTCATCTACAGAAGACCAAGATACAATTTCTTTTGTACATATCTATGAATATCAGGGAGAAGAAGAATCATGGTTTGTTAAGAGCACACTGTAGGAAAGGTGCCAGAGTTCAAGTTTGGAGAATGCTCTTGGGAACATGGTATGATTCTTGGGGATGGTCCTGTGCAGGGCCAGGAGTTGGAGTGCGTGGTCCTTATGGTTCCCTTCCAACTCAGCATATTCTGTGATTCTATGACTCTGTAAAACAGGAAATCTTCCCCAGATGGTGTCGATGACAGAAGATACACAGGAGCATGACAGGACATGCCCATGAGGCCAAGGGATCTTAGTGTGACTGTTTACACAGATACACCCGGCTGGTTGCCCTGATCAAGTCTGTGGCAATGGCTTCTGCAGCTATTTGCCTGTTGTCATGAGAGAGAAGAAGCTGAGCATTGAGGCTTCTCATTATCCCAGCTTTAGCAACTGAAAGGGCTGTCGAGCATTGGAACAAGCTGCCCAGGGAGATGGTTGAGTCACCAACTATCCCTAATGCTATTTAAAAAATATATACATGTGACACTTAAGGGTAATATTTAGTGGTGGTGCACTTTTAAGTGCTGGGTTAATGATTGAACTCCATGATCTTAGAGGTCTGTTCCAACAGAAAATATTCTGTGAATCTATGTAGCTGTTCCTGAAAAGACAAAATAACAAACAGCCATTTTTAATATAGGAAAGATAATTCATTTAAGAACAAATATTTTCTGTTTGCAGAAAACAAAGTAAAATTTCATACAAGATCTTTTATTTACTTGATTAGAGTAAATTTAAATCACTCTGTAGAGTATAAAATGGCAACAAATGCCACATTTATATTTTAGCCAAATAGAAAAGTATACTTAAGACTTATTAGTTTCCAAATACACAATTTCCCTTGGCTCCAAGATCAGCTTGTCCCTGCTGCGAGCAACTTCAAAAGCAAAATATTGTGCTTGTGGCTGGACTTACAATCCAAGTGGCCACTTTTGGTATGCACATGGGCATTGAGAATCCTTGGGGTCTCATTCTAAAATAACTAGCATTAAAAAAGGAATAAAATCAGATTATAAGGGGAAATATTAATGAGTTTCCTTTTGTAACTGGCTAGATTTCTCTCTGGGGCCTGGTATGAATAACATGTGCTGACTGAAATTGGGTCTAAGCTGCAAGAGTTTTATAAAGTATTTTTCAAATTAAACCTGTTAATTTCAGGAGGGGTAAATCCAAAATTCTGGTTTAGCCCACTTGAGATATGCAAATACCATAGTTCTTTCATATACAACTGGTTTCCAACTGGCTTCTTTGCTTGTTCTGGCCAATGGAACTGTGCCTTGTATCCTGCCATGACACTGTGGGTGTCATAAGAAATTAGATGCTGAAAATTTGTTGGAGGGAAATTTTCCATACAGATCTGCTGCACAGTGTAGTATGTGGAAGAAAATTTATTTATTTACTTCTTTATATATGGGGAAATTTATCATATTAGAAACCTTACTGCAAGAGTTAGCTTTGTGCAGACACATAACAGAATAAAATAATGAGGCATAATGAATAAAGTATGAATAATGAATGCCTAATTCAAGTCAGTTCAAAACTTGAATGACCATTATGAACTGATTTCTTAATTTTTGGGCCCTACCTTTGTCTGTAGAATACTTATGCTGAATTATTCCAAATAACAAAAATAACTGAAAAAAACTATAAGTGTGAAAAGTCCAGAAAAAATAATATTGTAATATTTGTTAGTAAAGTTGCTAACTGTATTTGATTTGCTGAAATTTTTTTCAAGAGGTGCCTGAATCAAAGGCAAAAGACAGGTTACAATTTGTTTAATGACTTAAGTAACGCAGAGAGATATTTTTAAACTCAATTCCTTGAAATCAAACACAATACATCAATCTATTACAATGCTTATTAGTTTACTGAAAACTAATATGCACTTCTGAGGCTTCCAAAAATATTTGCCTTTGAGGATATTTGATGCATTAATGCTTCAGAAAAGGTGAGGCATCTGTCCCACAAATTATCTCTAAGTGAAGACTGAAACTCTCAGTGTGTTCAGCCAGACATGAGTAATTTATGTAATGATCTAATAAACTTTTATCCTACCTTGATAAAATTAAAACAGAAAGAGCTTCCCTGCTGACATTAACAGATGTTACTGTAAATAGTTTTCTTAAAGGCAGACTGGAGGCAATCATCAAGGAGTAAAGTCCCATCTACCACAAGTAAAGATTTACTTTGCCCATCAAAGGTTGAAAAAGGATATTGCTGTAAACAAGTTTCATTTAAAAAAATGAACCACCATTATTGTCCATTTGCTGAAACTTTTCTTCATCCTGGTTATCCTACATCCTTAACTAAAAATTCTTTTTTACAGTATTCTTAGAGAACTCCAGCCCAGAAATTCAGTGATAAATTTGTTTCTCTATATACTCACATGTCTGTCATAATTTTTGTCCTGGAATCTAATCAGAATAAGCACCTTGAAAACTGTTTGTTAAAACATTTAAAACCTGAATTGATCCATGCTATGCATTTTTATCTACCTCTAATATTTGTTTCAGGAACAAAACAAACAAAAAACCAACCAATATAATCTGTCTATTTAGCAGACATTGGAAAATAATAAATGAGTCTACAATAACTCATTTGGCAGACTCTTTGACCAATGACTGGAACTAATGGGTTCAGTGTTGGAGTTACTCAGCAAGGGTTCCCTTCTATAGGTTTAAAGACACAGCAAAGGAGTGTTGACCTTGCCCCAAAATTAATTGTAGACATCAGAGCAGAAATGTGTAAGTAAACATATTTCCTACTCAAGGGAACAGGAAAGACACTATTGTGAAGCCTGAAGACATTGCAGGCAATATTCTTGTAATTTGTAAAGAAGGCCTTCAAGATTTCTTTTGATTGTATATGGTATATATTTGATTGAACATGGTACTTTTTGAAAGTGTCAAGCTGAAATTCTTGGTTTCCTATTCACAAAAAATAGATTTATAGTTGAGCAGGAAAGTACTTGCTTCACCTTTATGTCTAAAATAGGCTGGCTGCTGACAAAATTAGATGTTTGGGAAAACTGTTTTCTACAACAGTTTAAACCCAGATGCTGTTTAGTCAGAGAATATAACTCAAACATGGTTGTCTTGTAACAAGTATGACAGTAAAAAAAAAGACTGATATTTTCAACAAACTCTAAACTCATTTTCACAGGGGCAGGAAAGGTTTTTAAGAGCATGAACATTCTTTTATTGTTGGAAATTGTACAAGGAGAGTTTGTATGAGCAGGTGACAAGGAGTAGAATTTTGCCAGCCATTCCTCTAGGGCAGTGGAAAGACTTAGCAGAGAGGTTCTATGGGTCATTTGGTCTTTGGTTTAGACTGTGCAGTGTGCTGTTTTGCAGTTTGTTTGTTTGTTTGTTTGGTTTTTTTTGCTGTTGTTTGTTTTGTTTTTTTTCTTTTTAAAATATAATTTGTATATTTTTTTTTGATTTTCAATGTGTTAAATGAACATTGCCTTCTGTTTATTCCTGACCACATCTTAAAGCCTTTCTAGAGGCTGGGTATTTCCAGAACTCAGTAATAGGATATTTTTAATGACTAGCAAGTCCAGAAAGTATTGATAAAGTCTGATGTACACAACTACATCTGATCTGTGGAAAGATGTAGAAGTCTTTAGTCAATGGAGAAAAATATTTAAGGAAATGATTGATCTCACTTCCTAAAATGCACAGCTATTGATAAGGTGAGTAATACATTAAGGTGCAGTTTTTCTCCATTGTTTGTATACAGAACATAGTGAGAAATTTTCAGAATACAGAGTGAAGAGATCTAAGTTAGGCAAGAATCCAAGCCTTCATATCTCATACCTTAATTTATAAACATACACTACAGGTATGGGTAAATAAAAGCTGTAGGTTATATTATAACACAGTTAAAATATATTATCAGTGTGGTACTGATGTTTTCCTATAAACTATATTTTAAATTATTTAAAATATTAAAAGAAAATAAAAAAAATGAAGGCAAATTAAAATTACCTATGGACAGGACTAAGTTGACTAAGCATATGTGTCTGGTGCCATTTAAGACGTCTTGGGGTAAAAATTAGGAACAGATTTTATGTTTCTTGACAATTTAAGCAAATAAATTTTACTCTGAATGCTTATGTTCACACAGTGGGATTCTGCTCTAGAGATGAGGTTCAGCTTGCAAATTGAAACATTTCATTATACCTCAGCTCTCATTTTACCCAATGGAGATATGGTCAATAGAACATGACACAATAATCAATGGAGTCTGAAAAACAGTGCATCTTCATAAATTTGGAACTTAAATTCAGCAAGCTAAATAGCTCTCTAGATTTCCTTGAATTTACTCACTAGTCTACTATCAGCATATGGATATCCTGATTGAGAAATTTGTATTTTCCTGCCTCATATATGCCTTGGATAACGTGGATTGTCTCAAATTTCTTTAAACACCCACAGCCCAAAAAATGAATCAAGCTTCTAAATTTAGATTACCTAATCTCTGAGCTGAATCCCATTGGAAAGTGTTATGGATACTCAAATGATCAAAGATATACAATTTTAATTGCAATTAAACAATAACAACAGCAACATCAGAAAGAATGTAATTAAGAAGATATTTTAAATAGAAGAAATCTACTACTTTTTTTCCCCATATGTTGTTTTCATATGTTTCTATCTGTGCTTGTTTTGGCTGGCAGTTTTAACTTTTTTCACTGTACCTGCTCTGGGGCTGTGTTTTGGATTTGTGCTGAACACAGGCTGATAATGTAGAGATTTTTTTTTTATTTCTGCACAGAGCTTACACAGAGCCAAGGCTTTTCATATTGCCATGTTGGTGAAGAATTTGGGGGTGCCTGGGACATTGGGAGGAGACACAGTTGGGACAAGGGACCCAAATTGACCAAAGGGATATTCCAGACCATATGACACCATGCTCAGTATGTAAAAGGCCCGGGGGGGGAGAAGGAGGAAGGAGAAATTTGGAGTGATGGCGTTTGTCTACCCAGGTCACCAGTACACATGACAAAAACCTCCTCTCCTGGAGATGGCTGAACACCTGCCTGCCCATGGGAAGCAGGGAATTCCTCATTTTGCTCTCCTGGTGTGCGAGGCTTTTGCTTTCCTTATTAAACCATCTTTATCCCAACCCACAAGTTCTCTAGCTTTTATCCTTCCTGATCCTGGTGGTGGGGGAATGAGCAAGTGGCTGTGTGGTAATTGGTTGTTGATTGGGGACTAAACCATGAAACTGTCTAATATTAAAAAGGAATCCTAAACTTTGTGTATTTCTTCTCTTTAAATCTGCCAAGAATAGAAATAGTTACTGGTGTCAATGACAGCTTGACTTTGTATCTGAATATTAAATGAAAGTCATATATATATATATATAAATT